>CM069607.1:1270000-1760000 GCA_035771175.1 Paratinospora sagittata | reverse complement strand
AGTGTACTGCTGACCAATCATAAATCTATCAAATCGCTTGTACCATTGTCTGGGAGACTGTTTCAAACCATAAAGAGACTTGTTCAATTTGCAAACGAGATTTTCTTTACCAGGTACCTTAAAACCTTCGGGTTGAGACATATAAATCTCTTCTACCAAATCACCATGGAGGAAAGCGGTCTTCACATCCAACTGTGCTAATTCCAAATCAAAATGTGCAACCAAAGCAAGCAAAATACGAATAGACGAGTGCTTGACAACAGGTGAAAATATTTCATTGTAGTCTACACCCTCAGTCTGAGCATACCCCTTTGCAACTAATCTGGCTTTGTATCTCACATTATTCATCTCTGCAGAACCTTCCTTTTTGGTGAAAACCCATTTGCAACCAATAGCTTTCTTACCCTCTGGAGGTCGAACTAATTCCCAAGTCTGATTCTTATGAAGAGATTGCATCTCCTCATCCATAGCCTTTGTCCAGTCTGCACTGTCAGAATACTGCATAGCTTCTTTATAACTGGTAGGAATACCATCTTCAATAACTGGGAGTGCATATGCCACCATATCTTCAAAACGAGCAGGTTTGCGAATATCTTTTCGCTGTCTACGGGATGCAATAGAATCTGACTGTCGTAGGATTGCTGGGGTTGAATTCTCAAAATCTGATCTTTCACCATCTGTAACACCTGTGCGGTTGGGACTTGTCTTCATAGCAACATCAAACTCCACCTGCTCAGGAGCATCTTGATTGTTTTGTTTCGACTGAAGACCTTGTTGGGAAGATTTATTTAGAACTCCTGATTCATCAAAAGTAACATCTCTGCTGATGATAGACTTCTTTGATTCAGGGCACCAGATCTTGAACCCCTTCACACCTTTATCAAAACCCAAGAAAATACCTTTCTTGGCTCTAGGATCCAACTTGTCTTCCCTGACATGAAAGAAAGCAGAACAACCAAATACATGTAATGAATCATAATCATGTGCAGGTTTACCTGACCAAACCTCAATAGGTGTTTTCTTGTCAAGTGCAGCTGATGGTAGTCTGTTGACCAGATGACATGCATAGCGAAGTGCTTCTGCCCAAAACTGTTTGCCTAACCCAGCATTAGACAACATACATCGAACTTTCTCTAGTAAAATACGATTCATACGCTCAGCAACTCCATTCTGTTGTGGTGTATTTCGAATTGTGAAGTGTCTGACAATTCCTTCATCCTGGCATACCTTCATAAATGGATCTGAAGTATATTCTCCACCATTATCTGATCTAAGCATTTTAATTTTCTTGCCAGTCTGATTCTCAATCATTTTCTTCCATGATAAGAAGTGTTCCAAAACTTCACTTTTCTGACGCATTGTATACACCCAAACTCTCCGAGAGTAGTCATCAACAAATGAAACAAAATAATGCTTACCTCCCAAAGATGCCACTTTGGTAGGTCCCCAAACATCTGTGTGAACATAATCAAGTATACCTTGAGTACGGTGAATAGCTGTACCAAACTTGACTCGAGTCTGTTTCCCCAAAACACAATGTTCACAAAATTCCAATTTGCAAATTTTAGCACCTTTCAACAAATCCTGTTTAACCAGTGCGTGCAAATATTTCTCACCAGCATGTCCAAGTCGCCTGTGCCATAACTCAGTAGTATCATCTGTAGATACATATGCAACTGTGCTCGCTCTACCCATAACTGTACTACCCTGCAAAAAATACAAGTTATTTCTTCTTGTACCTTTCATCACTATCAATGCTCCCAAAACAATCTTCAAAATACCGTCTTCAATTGTGATCTTGAAGCCTTTTGATTCTAATGCACCCAAAGAAATTAGATTCTTCTTCAAGTCTGGTACATACCGAACTTCCTTCAAATCCCTGATTGTTCCATCATGTAATTTCAATTGTACTGTACCTATCCCTTTTGTCTCACATATATCATTATTACCCATAAAAACAGATCCACCGACGAATTCATCGAGAGTAGAAAAATATTCTCTATTTGGACACATATGATAGGTGCAGCCTGAATCCAAAATCCAATCCTCAGATTGACATACCAAAGATGAATAAACCAGTGAAATATCTGAATCTGAATCCTTTACTTGTGCAATATTTGAAGTAACTCTGTTCTGATTTTTATTCTGCAATTTCGAACAGTCTTTCTTCCAATGCCCCGTCTCGTAGCAATATCCACATTCATTCTTTGCAGGAATTCTTCTTTCTGATGATTTCCCTCTCGACTTAGATCGAGATTTTCTATCTTTCTTTCCTTGCTTCTGTTCAGATCTACCCCTTATTACCAAAGCTGACGAAGTCTCCTTGCTGTCATGTTTATCCTTTTTACGATACATGTGGTTAATCAAAGCAAAAGATACCTCATCATAATTAATTGCTTTCTTTCCATGCAATAAAGTAGTCGAAAAATGTTCATATTCATTGGGTAATGAATTCAGTAAAAGAACACCCTTATCCTCATCAAAAATAGTAACATCCAAATTTAATAAATCAGCAAGTAATTGATTAAATTCTTCCAAATGTTCAGTCATGGAATTACCTGGTTTGTAGTCAAACCTGTAGAGCTTTTTCTTCAAATAAATTCGATTTTCAATGCACTTGGTCATGTACTTATCTTCCAATTTCTGCCAAAGTTCCTTAGCCTCAGTTACTTTCATAACAGAATACTTCTGTTCCTTCGCCAAACATAATCTTATGGTACCACAAGCTTGACGATTAATTTTCTTCCAAGTCTTCTCATCCATATCAACAGGTTTTTCTTCCAAAGCAACGTCTAAATCTTGTTGGGCTAAGACCTCAAGAACTTCACATTGCCACATTCCAAAATTGTTCTTGCCATTAAATTTCTCAACTTCAAATTTCGCATTCGAGACTTTCGAAGAACTTTCCATCACGGCGATACAACCCGTCGTCAAGAATGTTCTTCTTCTTCAAATCGTTCTTCGAATCCAATTTCAGAACCCAAATCTCTGATACCAATTTGTTGTGCGCAGCGGAATCGAATATCAAACCAATCGAATGCAAAAGTAAATAATGGAAACAAGAACACAAAGATTTACGTGGTTCGGCGAAACTCCGCCTACTCCACGGGAGATGAGAATCACTAATTGGGGAATTCCAAAAGGAGAGTACAAAATATGCTTCAAAGCTCTCATGCCCTCAAAATACAGTAATAGGGCATTTATAATAATGAGAGGTTTGGTTCAACTCAAACACTAATAGAAATTAGGGTTTGCTTCAAATACTAACTTCATAATAAAATGACATAAACGCCCACGAATAGGACGAGCCAAATAATCAACAGTTGCTTGATTGCTTGATTGCTTGAAGCTTTCAGTTTTTGCTGCTTCTTTTTTTTTCGTTTTTTTTTTGTTTTTTTAACTCTTCCTTTTGGTTTATTCCAAATTAAGGCACTGAACCAGAGCATACTAACACCTTGCATCCACAAAAGCAAAAACAAGGAAGTAATTTTTCAATTCTTCTTCTTTTTTATTATTTATATTTTTTTATTTTTTGTTTTTGTAATTGTATGGTTTTGTGATACAATTAAATGAGACAAGTGACATGTGGTTTTATGATTTGGCTTAGAAAAAAGGTAGATTTTCATTTTTAATAATTTTTAATGGACTCGAATCAAATGCTTTGTGCGATTTTTATATGATTTAAAAGTATTAAGGTAGGGAATAAAAAAAAAAGTATTAAGGTAGTGTAGTTTAAATTTAATTTCATTTTTTTATAAAGAAAAATGTAGTGAAGCACTAAAAAAAAAAAAAAGTATGCCTAGCTTCTGTCAAAATGTTCTTCAAATGATTCATAATGTTGTTAATCTAGAAATGTGAGTTGTGACCAAAAAAAAAGTGCATTAACCCTTGTGTTTGGTAAATAAAGTGTAGTTAAATCAAATTTGAGAAAGTCCAAATTTTGATTAAATATTAATTGAAATCTATTTCAACTTTGATTGCGATATTATTTGCCTAATAATTTCATATTTTAATTGTAACATCACTTTAATAAAATTTAAAGTTTTTTTTTTTTTCTCTAAATAGATTTTGATAGTGTTTGGTAACTCTATTTAACCTTTACTTCTACGTCAAAACTAACTTCTAATTATAGTAAAGGTTTAAACTCTACTAAAATAAGCAAAAAAAAAATTCTTATTCTTGTGGAGGTTATATCTCTACTTCAATTAGAGGTTAAAAAAATTAAAAAATTATCTAAAAAATAATTTTTTTATAACCCTCTACTTTTTGAAAATAGAGTTACCTTTAAAATTGTTAATGTCAAGCTTGTTATCATCCCATGCTTCTTTAGAAATTATAGGAATTAGGATGTTATAAATGCATGCTTATTTTTGAACATGTGTATTTTGCTCTTTTCATTTCTTAGAAATTCATAACAAAGCCTCTAAATTAACAATCATCAATGTAGAAAAGTGAGAATTAATAAATTACAAAAAAGCTTTCTATATATTTATTTTATTTGGAATCATTCTCAATATCCTTCCATATAAAGAAGAACTATAGGTTGTATACAATTATATAACATAAAAATCAGACAAGAAAACCAAGAACAACAACAACAAAAAAAAGAAACTCAGGAAAACAGCCTATCAATCAAGTATAATAAGATCACTTGATCAACTGTGAAATGGCTAGGCAATTCCTGATGAGCAGGCCGAGCTTGTCATCCAAGTCTCCAACAGGTGATTTCTGTCCTGGCCTCTCAGAGAATGCGTCCTCGCAGGTCCCATAATAAGTCAGTGCTGCACTAAGCATGCTGTTCATGGTATCTAAATCATGTTTATGAAGAGCTGCCATTGCGTTCTCAAGGCTGGTGTTTGCATCATCATAATTATCCACACACACGCTCAGAATCTGCGATGTGAAGCCTGCAGTTGTCGGGTCCTCGTAGATCTTAGTAACCTTCGCTTTTGTAAATTTCGACAATTTAATACAGGCTTTTATCTCCATTACGAGAACAGAAGCAGGATCGCACTTGCCGTTCAAAAAGGGTGCAATGGAGGCAAGGCAAAGATCAACATTTTGGGTCACAGCGCAAATCTTTTTAATTGCAGGATCTGTTATAGCATGTAGAACTGAGCCTGGTTTTGTTGGCTCAACAGGGTCAGCTCTTGTTGGTGCAACTTGAGGTAGCGGTGAAGAAGAAGAAGAAGCTGGTTTTGGTGGTTCAACATGATCATTAGCAGATGCTGGTTTTGGTGGTTCAACATGATCATTAGCTGGTGCTGGTTTTGTTGGTGCAGCTTGAGGTGGAGGTGAACAAGCCAGTTTTACAGGCTCGACGTGATCAGGTTTTGATGGTGCAGCAAGGGGTGAAGTTGAGGCTGGTTTTGGTGGTTCAACATGATCATTAGCAGGTGCTGGTTTTGGTGGTGAAGCTTGAGGTGGAGGTGAAGAAGCCGGTTTTGCAGGCGCGAAGTGATCAGGTTTTGTTGGTGCAGCTTGGGGTGAAGTTGAGGCTGGTTTTGCTGATAAAGGGTCAGCTACAGGGGTTGCAGGGGATGAAGTTGTTGGTTCAGCTTCAGGCTGTGTGTGATGAGGAACAGGCGATGGAGCGGGCGATGAGACGAGTGAGTGTATCGAATTGCGAGGAATGCATTTGGCTTCTGCAGGGAAGAAGAGAACAGTGATGGAAAGGGAGATGAAGATTACAATTAAAAATTGAAGATGCATGGTTGGCTCCATTATTGATATGAATTGAAAAGGAGGGGAAAAATTAAGTTTGAGAAAGGGAGAGGAAGAAGCAGGTTAAGGAAATGAAGGGGTGGAAAGAAGAAGGGAAGGTAAGAGGGAATTGGGTGGCAATGCATGAGAATAGGTTGGTTGATGACTCGGGAGATTAGTAGGCATTCATGAGTAACTGTTTTTTACTTTTATTAAGGAGTAGATGTATTATTAGATTAGAGGTCTCTGTTTTTTTGTTTTTTTAAATAGGATTTAAATATTGGTATTCTCATTTTATTAACATTTTTTCAAATGTTAATAAAATTTTAAAATATTTTTTTAAAACATTATAATATAAATTAATAATAATTTTACTTTTTTATTCAAAAATATTAAAAATCTAGATTTAATAATGGCAATCTCCATTTTTAACATTAAACATATTTTTTTAACAATATTTTTAAAACGTTATAGTATAATTAATGATATTTTTTAAAATTTTCTTATACAATATGTCAAACAATATGATCACTGTGAATATTCTGGCTGTTGCTTCCCATTAGAAATCATCAAATGGCGCATTTGATACACAATTTTTAAAAAAGTTTTTCAAAAATTAAAATCCAATCTCACTTTTAATTGATTTATACTTTTTGAATATATGTTTGGTATTGTATTCAAATTATATTTAAGATATATGAAAACGGAAACTTGTTTGGTAAACTTCATTTCTAAGTAGAAACGATCCCTTAAAATAACAAAAAAGTGAAAAAATAAGGATTGAAAAATACAAAAATAACTTCTCCATATTTTTAAAAATAGTGTGGTTTTTTAGATCTGATCCCAAAAACTATTTTTAAATCTTGTCAAATCAAAAAAGTTTTTGTTACTTTTTTTCTACTTTTAGTTTTAAAATACAGAAAACAAGATTTAAATTTCATACCAAAGCAGCCTAAGAAATTTAACTGTCAGTGGGATACATGCAGGTCTGGTCCCTTGAATCATCCTCGAGATGCATGTATTGAATGGCTGGAGGTTAGAGATCTATGTTTTTCTATAATTTTTTACAAGATTTCAGGAATAATAAAAAGACCATATAAGGAAAGTAAAAATGTTCTCAATTTCAGATATTCAACCAGGAATAAAACCAAATTTTATTGCAAAGGAAGAACACCTCCATGTTCTAAGAGGAGAATAAACAAGCTCAGCTAAAATCCCCACAAAAAAAATACAACATTGTACTTGGATGAAAGTTATACAAGAGAGACAAATGCACATAATTACCATGACATTTATTTAATAAGTTCTACTCCAAAAGCCATTGGAGAGATCTCTACCTGAAAGCATAGGCAAAGCTACTTAGGAAGAAAATGGAATGAGAAGCACTAGCTTTCAACATTCTTCACAACAGTGACTGGACAATCAACACTATTCACCACATGGCTGCTAACACTGCCCAACAGAGCCCTGCAAGTGCACACAATTTCAGAATCAATTAAATTTCAATTCACCCACTTTCATGCAAATATAACAGCCAATTCATATTCTCAAAACACATCAATAACCACATCTGACAATTCAATTAAAGCAGTCAAAAGAACACCTTTTCAGCTTTCCAAGTCCCCTGCTTCCAATTACAAGACAACTCAAAGGAATTTTATCAATTGCTTCACAGATCTTCTCTCTTGGATCTCCCCAGTAGATCTTTGCCACCACAACAATCTGCCCAGGAGTTTATTCCATTAAGAATCTCAAATTCTAACCACCCACAAAAAAATTTTAAGAAAAAAAAACATATTTCTAGGAATAATTTCTTTTAAATACCTCTTTCTGCCTTGCAACACAGTTGAGAATGTCCAAGGTTTCAGCATCAGGCTTGACCGCATATCTCTTCATGATCACAGGGTCACAGAACTCAGCTAAAGGGATAAGTGCTGCATGCACCAGATTATAAGCAAATTACAATCCAGTAATGCCCATTACCCACAAAAAAAAAAAAAAAAAAATGATACAATTCTTACAATTTTATTTTTTGAAGTAGAAATCAGGTAAAAAGCTAAAAAGGGTTCTCTGTTTGTGACTTGTGAGTAGCAAAAACATATTAAATTCGAGTGAAATATCAGGATATATATAAGCGCCCTTTCAGACCATATTGCATCAATCAAATATCATTTTCACCATATTAAATTCTAGTTAAAAACAAGAGTATTTCAGTAGATTCAACCGATTCTCCCCTAATTCTTCGAAGAAAAAGCTCGACTTTTTTTTTTTTAACTGTACAAGATCATCAAAAGATAAATTGGTAAAAGTTGAAATGAAACCCTAGCTGAGCTAAAAAATAAAAAATAAAGAAGAAGAAAAACATTGATGAAAGATTACGAGAGCCGGTGGCTTCCCAGAGCATGGTCTCTCCTTCTTCGTAGTTGCCTTCAGGACGTACAGTGATGAGGACGAGGTGATCCCCGTCACGGATCACGTTCTCCACTGCCCATTTCAGGGCTTTCTTGCTGCATGCTGAGAAATCCACCGCTACGCCTACTCTTCGCTCCTGTTCCATCGCCTCTCTCTCTGCAGATCTCTCGCTGTGTCTCTTTGATTTTTGTTTGTTGGTTTGATTGGAAAAAAGAAAGATGGAAAATTAAGCTGGATAATGGAGAGATTTTTAAGCAAGAAACTGAAGAAGATGGAGAAGAAGAGAGAGAAAATGAGTAATAATTGCTGAGATTCGGACACGACAGTGGAAGAGGATGATGACGTTGACTAAGATTCTTTCTAAGTGCAATGACCAAAATATCCTCCGATCTATCGTTGGGGTTTAGCTTACGGTTACGGTTGGCCAAAAAAACACAGGGTAGTTAAAAGATATACGTTCGTAACAAGTGTTCAATTATATTCGTATGCTTAAAAAATTGGGTATCCTGAATTTTTTTTTTTAATGTATGTACTGATTTTTTTTTTTAATATACTGGTAAAGTATTTTTTAAAAGAAAGAAAAATAAGATAAGGGCTCACATGATTTAAAATACATATCTAAAAATATACGCAAGTTAAAATAATAATATACAGCGTTGTCACATAATAAAAGAAAAAAAAAATACCTACCATATAATTTTAGATATAATTTTTAAGTTATGAAAATATTTCTCTAAAAATAAGGAACCTCGCCTCATGCCAATAGTGAAGAACAAAGGAGTAGAAGAAAAAATAAAAGATTAAAAAAGAAATTAAAACATATGTGAATTTTATTCCTTTTATATTAATTAGGAACCAATTACTCCATTTTTAAATTTATGTCAGAATCGGATTTTTAAAATAAACACAAATTTTATATTCGTACCCCACTTAATTTTTAAAAAGTTTATCTGCACTCGTTTAAAAATGGGGCCGGACGAAAATGGATAAATAGGTCCAAATCCATTTTATCACCCATAATTTAGCTTATATGTTTAATTATAGTTGAAGTTCTAAACAAAGTAATAATTAATTGATATAATTTATTTGTTAAGATTTTTATGTTATAAAGTTTAATAATGTGGAACCCTATGAATGTTTCCCATGACTATGGGCAATTTGGGAAATTAATTCTGATTTAGGTTTAATGACGAAGTCTCCATTTCTTAAAAAAATCCTTTTTAACATTATTTTTTTGTGGGTATTGTTTTAGGTGGCGGTCTAATTGCTCTTAGTTTAAAATATCACATTAGATTAGCAATACAGAAGAAAGGCCGAATTAGCAATGTGAGCATGCTGTGATAGCTCATTTATTTTGTCTAATAAAAGAAGAAAAAATAATAAAAGCTAGGATTATTATATTGAGTGTTGATATTCTTAATATAATTAGGATTATCTGTTTCCTTTACTTGGTAAAATAACAAGTGTTTATGAACCACATAGTCATCATAACTTCTGTTTCCGTGTCTATATTCTCTTCTTGATATACATAAATCGAGTTTCTGCCTATTAACTATAGCTTTTAGGTCAAGGAGTGTCCGACAATTTTTGTGTTAAATCACCAATTTTGTATCATTGTAATATAGCACTTCAAAACTCTACTGAAAAGTTGATCAACATATCAAATTAGGAGTAAAACAAGAGAAAATTACATATAAACAAAAAAAAATATTTATGAGACATCATATGGTAGGGGGGTTCATCATTCAGCAGCTGCCAAATTCATCAGAACACCTAAGGTATTACCTTAAAATCAGAACAAACTTGAGCATGGACCCTCCACCATCATTCCACAAAGGTCACAGCACCTACCCATTCATTGCTTGATCAATTAACTCACCAGGTTCTTCTATCAAATTGAACAACCAAAGCTGTGTTTAAGAGGAAGGAGGAACATAGTAAGGAAAGATAGAATAGAAAGTCTGTAAGAATTGCTGCCAGAAGACAAAATAGCCCAAGCCACACCTCAACTCTGAGTCGCCCAAGGGGCTCTCTCCAAAAGGGTACCTGACTTTTGGAGGAGCACACCAAGTTTTGAGGGTAGCTTCTACTTGAATCTCAAGTTTTGAAAATTGGCTTTACATTTTTCCAAGGGTCTTAATAATATACTAAAGCTCCTTCCAATGCCACCAGAATGAACCTCTAATTATTTATCTTGCGTACAACAGTACCAAACAATTCGTGTCCAATCAAAATACCTTGTAAATTATATCATCACATTTGAAAAAAAAAAAAAAATTATCAGACAAACATTACGCATAACTATATGTCGATCCATTACTAGATCATACTTCAACTAGCCTCGGAACTCCTTAAATCCCATTTTCTTGGTACAAGTTTTCTAAGTTGGAAGATTTCTGTCACTACCTTATTTCTCTTTCTAGTTCATGCTTCAGATGGAGAATATACGATTGGAGGGAATTCAACAATAAGAATGATCAGTATCAAGAACACCATGCAAATCAGCAAATTTGAAGGCCTAATTGTGGTTATTAATCACAAATTCATCATCACTATAGATGCTCTATGACACCTATCCCATTCTTAGACACCTTACAACTTGAAATATGGCAGTGGAAAAATTGGTTCTACGTGCCATTCTTTGATTAATTTGCCACAAACTTTCAATTAAACATTTATAATTCCCTCCTAAGTTCTGCAGTAGTGCCAAAATCTTGAATGACCATCCATAAAAATTGGCAAGTGATTAAATCTCTGGCTTGTTGATAATAGCCATGATTATCAAGTTGAGTTGAGAATAAGACACAAGAAAGCTCAAAGCACATCACCTTCCACCATGCAAGAATACTTCATTTCAAGGACAGTCATGCCCACATCAAAATATCAAACAAAATATCACTATAGGGCCATCAAAACTCAAATCAATCATTGAATTTTAAAATCAGATATTTACCAAGATAGGGATATAATCCAATCATAAGTCATTAGAAGAAAATGATAAATTGGACAACCTTTCCAGGAAATGCATAAATAATAATTCACAATTAAGCTCCCTAGCAAGTGTTTTTGCAGGTGATTTCTCATCTTTGGTCTCACATTTGTCAGATAGTAACCACTCTTGGTGTCCAATGTCCCCATTAAATTATTATGGGAATGAATTCAATTGTGATGTATACTCAAAATTGGTCTTATTCTGGTAATTATTCAGGAATCTACTCGTACTTCGCTACTTTTACAAAGCCTAATTAAGCATTTTGAGAAGAGGACTGAAGATCATTTGGGATGTATGCTCTAATTAGGCTCATGCTCTATTTTTCCTAATTTGACTCTAGTGTTATGAACATCAGCATCAGTTCCTGAAGTTTCCCTTTCTCCTTCAACAGATGTCGAAATCTTTCATTTCAAATACTCCATTCATATTTGTTTCCTTTACTTGGTAAAATAACAAGTGTTTACGAACCACATAGTTATCATAACTTCTGTTTACATATCTATATTCTCTTGATATACATAAGTCGGGCTTCTGCCTATTAATTATGACTTTTAGGTCAAGCCACGTCCAACAATTTTCGTGTTAAATCACCAATTTTGTATCATTGCAATATAGCACTTCAAAACTCTACTGAAAAGTTGATCAACATATCAAATTAGGATTAAAACAAGAGAAAATTACATATAAACAAAAAATATATTTATGAGACATCATATGGGGGTTCATAATTCAGCAGCTGCCAAATTCATCAGAACACCTAAGGCATTACCTTAAAATCAGAACAAACTTGAGCATGGACCCTCCACGATCATTCCACAAAGGTCACAGCACCTACCCATTCATTGCTTGATCAATTAACCCACCAGGTTCTTCTATCAAATTGAACAACCAAAGCTGTGTTTAAGAGGAAGGAGGAACATAGTAAGGAAAGATAGAATAGAAAGTCTGTAAAGTGGTGAGCGCAATAAGAAGAACTGCTGCCAGAAGAGACACAATAGCCCAAGGATTACCAAAGTAATCACGCCACAAACTAGCTCTCCACTTGTGCCATTTCCTCTCAAAGTACCTAGTAACATCCGCTGAAACTTCAGCAAGGTAACAGTCATTAATGTCAAAAGCAATCTCTCTGCAAAGCTTGTTGAACAAAGCAGCCACTTCCTCCTCACTCCCCAGCCCATGATCAATAATCCCTCTATAACGCAAGTGCCCAACATCTCTCGGACCAGTGATCAATCCATCCATGAAGCTCACATAAGAAGTTACATGGTTACTGCAATGTGGAAAACATTGCTCAAATGCCATGAGATTTAGGAAGATAGACTTGGTTGAATCATGGATTATTAAGGGAGGAATGTAAAGAACGCCGTTCTTGAATTCGACATCCATGAATTTATCAGACTTCTTCTTCTGGAATTTCACTCCTGAATTCATTAGCATTGAGACACAATGCATTGGGAGCTGAGGCAGCCTGGTTTCATGCTTCTTAATGGACACACTGTACCCAAACTTGGGCTTAGATGAACATGGTATCAAGCTTTGCCGGACAAAATGAAGGAAATGCAAAGCGGGCTCATTCGAATTTGTTACCTTGTGGCGTTGATGATTATAGCATCCGGGAAGAACAGAATCGAAGAACTGAAGAGCAAGATCATCTAGTGAGATAGTTTCGTCGTCTTGGTCAACTGTTAAAGAGAACAAGCGTTCGAGAACGAAGAAGGGTAGCTGATTCTCAAGCATCAACAAGTCGCGTTGGATGCAAGGAAGCATGACACGAGAAGTGAAGATGGGATCGCCCCAGGAATAGTCACAGAAAATGATTCCCTTAACAGAGACTCTGAGCAAATCGAGTATAAAGCAAGCATCAAGCAACATCATTTCCACGAATTCATAGCTACTGATATCCGGAATGGGCTTGGCGTAACATCTTCGAGTTTTATCTTCAAGCTCTAACATGGCTTCCAGGAAGAGCTCCAAGTCGTGACCAGAGCGCTCTATAACGTGACGTAGAAGCCTCCATTTGTGCTTTTCCATGTCCTTTAGATATGGGTTGCCTCTGTGGTAAGGGCCAATGGAGACAAGTTGAGGAGAGAAAGCTTTTGGGTGGAGTTCCCGGACATTTTTAGGTATCTTGAAGATGCAATTATCAAGCCAAGAACAGCTTGCTTCGCATAGGCGGTTTTGCTCAAGCTTATCCTCTATTGTGATCACCCAATCTTTTGGGATTCCAGAGTTGGGTTGTTGTTCTGGGCTCTGGATTTTATTGTCAACTCTCTTATCTTCTTCCTCATGGAGTTTTTTTTTGTGGAAATTAGACAAGTGTTGAGGCCTAGGGACGATTGCGTTTCTTCTTGTTTGAATTCCCTTTGAAGCAACTAAGAAAATACTACCTCGGACCTTTCTCCTCCAAAGTCTTGATTCAGGAATTGTCATTTGCTCGTTTTAGAGAGAAAGGAGGGTTGCAGGTAAGGGTGGAAAGCTGAAGAAAAAGGGTCAATACGCATACTCACAAACACGGGATTCTTAAGGTAAAGATCACGGGGTTCCTAGGTTAGATAAAGATTTGAGGCTTTAAACTTGGATTAAATGCCGTTAAATGAATAATCAAGTTATGAATTGACTACTTACCAAGCGCACTAGCTCAGGCGCCAGTTACGGATATTTCAAAGGACCCACTTGACATATTATACATATTACAAATAAATGTTCGTTTTTTCTTCTTTCTATCGCACGCTAGATTTGATAGCTACCATTCCACGGACAGAAGAACTAGGTGCTTTTGCGTTCAGCTTTCACGTTTACATAGTAATATCCTATTATACCCTTATTAATTTCTTAAAATACCAAAATTAACCTCATTACTATAACCCTTTTATTTTATTCTAAAAGGCCTAATTATATTATGCTTAGTTTCTATTCTTGATAAAAAGAAAAACCACTTAAACCTTATCTTTTGAAGTTATATTGATCACGTACATTTATTTATTTGCACTTACAAGTAATATGTAATACTGTAAATTATTTATATCTATTTAGATTATAAGTGAATCATAATCGATATGGATTAGAGAGAGTATATAACATATAATTGTCAAAGGCTAAAATTGTTATCCTTAAATAAAATATTTTTACCAAAGCACTTTAGATATGCTTTACCCAATAAGTTTGAAATAGCTTTTCCAATCAAAAGGCACTTTTGATATATTTTAGAGAGTACTTTTTCTTAAAGTATTTTTTGAAAGGCTATACCAAACAGGGCTTAAATTTGACTGAGCTTTTTTAAGTTGTGCAAAATAATTTATAAAAAGGTCTGTCTATTTTTACTCACTATTTTCTATCTTTTTACCCACATGAAAATTTAAAATCGATCATTTTCTTTTTCTTCACCTACCTAAATTCTAATTCTATCCTTCTCACCCAAAGGCCTTAAACATTTTTCTTTTTTCTTTTTTCTTCTCTTCTCTTCACCATTTTTTCAAGTTTTTCAAGTTTTTCAAGCATTTAAAGGGTTAGAACACCATTAGGAAGATTTGTGAACAACAACGTTGCAAAATCTTGCCAAAAAATTAAGTTATGGAGGACTCAAACTCAAAGTGATTCAAGTACAATCTTTGACCACAAATCAATAAGTAAATCATAATATTTACATGTTCTAAGGTGATTTCAATGCGACATTGTTGGATTAGAATATTTTTTTGCAAAAAATGGATGAAAATAGTAGAATGAAGAGGCGAGAATAGGTTCTAAATGTAACACCCCGTGATTTTACGAAAATACATACGTTGTAGTACACGTATATGGAGATGTATACTATACATATTTTATACGTATGCGCTAAATATACGCGTGTATGATTAGTAAATAAATAAAATTATGAGATGAAGATGATACATATGGGATCATCCTATTAAAATAAAATGGAGTTGAATTAAATTGATTAAGTTATGAGATTGGTTAATTAAAAATGTGAATTGAGTTGATGGTAGATGGTTTAATGAATTAAAGGGATTAATTTAGGGGGTGAGTTAGTTAATTATTGAGCATGAGGGGTATGGGATCATTTTGATATAAAATAATTATTTGTTTTCATCTTAAGCTCTCATACGTTAAAATAAAAAATAAAACAAAAAGAATAAACAAAATGTATAAAAAAAAAAAAAAGAGAGAGATGAGTGGAGGCAAAAAGAAAGAATATAAAAAGAAAAAGAAGATGCTTATCTTAAATGTTTGCCGACAAGAGAGAACAAAAAAAAAAAAAACAAAAGAAAAGAAAACAAAAAGAAAAAAACTTGCAGAGAAGGAGAAGAAGAAGAGCCGAGAGAAAGAAACGGAAGGAAGGAAGAAAGAAGGGGAAAAGGAGGGAGATTCGAACCAGTGGTAAGCTATTTTTGCTATTTTTCGTCGTAAAATTACTATCTAAGTTAGATGTAACATTTCTAGCGGAGTAAAAATTGGGGTTTTGACCCAACGTGAATAGAAAATCCGCTAGAAAGGTAAAAAAATGCTCCCTGAACTGTTAGAACCCCGAATATGTGGTTAGATTCAAGTTTATGATTTATGGAGACCGTTGGACAATTTTAATACAATTTACAAAATTCGGATGAATAGTGAATAGTGAATAGTGAAATAAATAGTGAAATAAATAGTGAGTAGTGAATAGTATTATGAACAGTGATGTGAACAGTGATTTGAAAATCATAGATTCGTAGAGAACAGAATTCCGGACGTTTCAATACTACGATCGTGATTTTTGGATAATTTGATATTTTTAGTAGCTACCGATATGATAAATGATGATTCTCATGATAATTTATGATTAATTTCAGTGTTTAAATTGAGAGCTTAAGGGCATGGATAAACGCTCTTGAGGAAGCCCTATTGTTGCTCGATTTTAGAGGTTGAATTAGAAAACTCGTGTAACCACTGTGAGTATAGTTTTCTTGATTTTGTTCTTGTATGACATTGTACATATATAAAATGTTTGATTGTATGCATGTTATATATATATATACATTGCGTTTTATGGATCATGCAAACTGATTTTAGCAATTGGAGTTTGTAATGATGAGGCTTTGCGATTCCTCATCGTCATTTCGTTAGGAATTAGACCCGGATGAGGTTTTGCGAGTCCTCATTGTCAGTAGGTCTGTTCTAACAAGGGTTGCGATCCTTGAAATGACTGTGAATTGGGTAATAAGAGGCTGTGTCTACCTTGTACGGCCATACAAGGGTTAGACCCGCTCTCTTGCCTTGCGGAGGAGGGAGATTGTGCATTATGTTATTGAAAACTCATGAAATTTATGATGTTGACATGTACAATATATTCATTGAATGATGCATGTGTTGAATAAGTGTTTGAAATGATTTTCAATGTCATATTTCTATAAATGTATATAATTGTCATCTCAAGAACTATATTCACTGAGCTGTTGATTGCTCACCCCATTTCCTCCAATATTTCAGGTATTAAGTCAAAGGGAAAAGGAAAACTCCGTGACACGTGAACCTTCCTCTAGTACGTGTACGTATGCTTGGAGGCAAGAGATTATATTCTCGTTATATTGATATGTATAATTATCACATACTATACATATACTATCACCTAGATGGGTTGTGTGGTAATCTTATATAATGCTTGAAATGATGACATGTATGAATTTAATTTGCGGAATGAATGGAATGATTATGGAAATCTATATTGGATTTGATGTGTGGTATATAGAAAAAAAAACATTTATGTAAGTTTGGGATGGATTGTGAGAGTACGTGAAGGCTGACAGTGTATTGTATACTGTATACAGGTATGTACAGTGTATAGTACATTGTGTCGGTCATGACGTCAGCCTACGTCAGGGACGTCGTGACACTAAAACTCTATTCCGCGAGCCAGAATCGCAAACGTCCAACCCACCAAGGTTGGACATTTTTCTTTATGTCCGACCATTATTGGGTTGAACAATTTTTTTTTTTTTTTATTTGACCTTAATGGGCCGAACAGAAGAGATATGTTTGCCCTATTAAGGTCAGACATACTTCATTCTATTCGCCCACACAGAGTTAGACGAGCCCAATCTAGAGGCAGTTTTTTTGGGTTTCGAAATCTTTTTTCGCCCCATTTTATCTTGGATTTTGAGTTTGTTTTTGTAAAAAAATATTTCAAAAGGGTGAAAAGGGTAAAAATATATACTTTTGATTTAAAAAATACAAAAAAAATAAAATTAAAAATTGAGATGAGTGAAAGAGTTAAAAAGTTTAGAATAAAGAGTAAAAGGGTAAAAAAAGGTAAGAAAGTTAAAAAATGTAATACTTGTCCGTAACTTCACATAAATTTTTTTTTGTCTTTTTTATTTTTAAATGAAGTGGACTAAAAAATAAAAAAATGTTGGTAAAAATAGCCATACCCTTAGAGAAGGGGCTTTTGAAATGATTACCTTTTAAAAAAAAAATAATTTCACAAATACCATCTATATACAAATAATGACCCATTTGTCATATTTTACTGTTTATTGCACAGTCAGCATACCAAACAAGGGCCACGTGGGCGCGGAGGTGGCATTTAATGAAGGAAAGGCGTTAATGAAAAGTCGTCTTCCCTTTACAAATTTTTTTTTTTAAAGTGAAGGAAAGACGTCTTTTGAAAAGACGCATTCCCTTGAAATATATTTTTTTTAAAGTAAAGGGAATGCGTCTTTTTAAAAGACGTCTTCCCTTTAAAAAAAATTTTTGGAAGAGTTTTTTTTTTTTTGAAGGCAAGGAAGGCGTCTTTTTCCTTGAATTTTTTTTTTATTTTTATTTTAAGAAAGACGCGGCTGAAACTTGAGAGTTTTGCTTTGGAAGGGAAACAATCTTTATGGCCCTATTCCTACTCAACTGTGTCAATTAAATAAACTGGGCATCATTGATCCTTCTCAGAATTCTCTCTCAGGATCAATTCCTTCTCAAGAAGAGTTTCAATTGCCCAAGTAATTTGAATGGATCGCTTAATGGGGATTCAAGTCAACTGTGCAGTAGCAAGAGGAGAACTGTTTCTGGTTTATTTAGAGATAGCATGAAACTGATACTTGGGAGGTCTAGCACAGGGAATGGTACCCGCGAAATTTTAAGGAGAACTGTCTTCTTATTGCAACCAAAATATTGGAAGGCACCCATTATGTTCTTCATCCCAATGGCTCGGCCATGTTTGTTGTTAAGGTTGATGAGATATCATCAGATCCGTTTCCATGGCGTACTGGTGGAGATTCTCTCCCAGTGGATGTAAAGCATGCTTACAGTGGGGAGGGTATTGCAAATGGGTATGGTTTTAGATTGTGGGGACCACGCCAATGTGGGCAACCAAACAAAAAAAAATGGCGCATGGGCAACCAAACAAAGTGGACGGCGCATTCGGCGCCGTCCTTTTTTTAAACGGCGCCGAATGCGCCGAAAGAGGCGTCGAAAGTTTTGATTTAATTATAATTATATTAAATTATATATTTATAATTACGAAAATGCCTCTGATTACTCCTATAAATAGAGCCTAACTTCATTCTTGAAATTCATTCCTCTGAGTCAGAGAGTTCTATTCTGAGAGATATATTTAAGAGATCTAATCTGTAAGATTCACCTAAGGGTGTAGTTTGTAATCTCTGATAATACAAGTTTGCTGTCTCCCGTGGACGTAGGCAATTTGCCGAACCACGTTATATTTGTTGTCTTATTTTTTCTTTCATACTTTATCACGATTCCGCACAACAAATTGGTATCAGAGCCGAGGTGAAGCTTTGGAAGAAAAATGGACATTGTCGAATTTTTTGAGACTGTGTCGAAATTTCGAGATTCAGTAAACGTGATCGGAACTATTTTCTGATCACCCGTGGAGGTAGCTCTTGTTCCCAAGAGTCCAACGCAATCAACGGTGAGAAAAACGGACAAGAAACAAGTTCCCAGGAGCCAGTCAAAGTTTGATCCCTGTACAGCGTTTGCCGGCACTGTTCATCCCCGGTACTGTTCATCCGATCCGAATCCGACCCGGATCCGACCCATCTACCCGACACTGTTCATTCGGCCCCATTCCCTATTCGGCCTGCACTGTTCACACAGTACGCCACTGTTCATCTCCGGTCCAGCCCACTCAGTCCACTACTATTCATCTCGGCCCAACCATTCGGCCCGCACTGTTCATCCGGCGAGCCACCCCAGTCCATCACTGTTCATACCGGACCAGCCCACACGGTCTGCTGTTGTT
This sequence comes from Paratinospora sagittata, assembly GCA_035771175.1. Lineage (NCBI taxonomy): Eukaryota > Viridiplantae > Streptophyta > Magnoliopsida > Ranunculales > Menispermaceae > Paratinospora > Paratinospora sagittata. The sequence goes on along the minus strand of CM069607.1, from coordinate 1,740,672 downwards.
CATCACCGGTCCAGCCCACTCAGTTCGCCACTATTCATCTCGGCCCAACCGTTCGGCCCGCACTGTTCATCCGACCCAGCCCGTTACGGCCCGCAGTTGACCGAATCCTTTTTCGGTTGACCAACAATATCCTGCTCATTTTTCGTCTGATTTCAGCAAAGTCAGACTCGTTTCCACCATTTTCGACCGTTCCGGACACAACCGTGCAATCAGTTTCTACAGATTCAGCTGCTAAGTTATTGATATAGTTTAGTTGGAGTTGCTTATCATTTTTCCAAGCACTTTTCAGCGTCATACATATCTTCGGTCTTAATGGCGGAGGAAATTCCAAGCACAAACAGGCCTTGGCAAATAAGTTCGATGTCCAACGCAAAGTTCGAGGTGGAGAAATTCAACGGCACCAACAACTTTGGCATGTGGCAATGGGAAGTTCAAGATCTCTTATTCCGGGAAGGATCACATATCGCCTTGGAAACAAAGCCCAAGGATATGTCCGATGATGATTGGTATTTCGTCAATCGTCAAGCTTGTAGAACAATCAGACTCCGTTTGGCCAAAGATCAGAAGTACTTTGTCATGAAAGAGACTATGACAACAAATATCTGGAAGAAACTGGAGGACAAGTACATGACGAAAAGCGTAGAGAACCGCCTCTACCTGAAGAAGAAGCTCTTTCGTTTTCAGTACAAGGAAGGTACTCCCATGATTGAGCATCTTGATAAATTCAACAAGATTCTCGCTGATCTACTAAATCTTGATGTTGAACCTCTTGATGAGGATAAGGCACTATTGTTGTTAAACTCTTTGCCTGAAAGTTATGAACATTTAACAACAACTTTGTTATATGGTAAATATGAGGTTAAATTCAGTGATGTTTCAAATGCTTTGGTGAACAACGAGTATCGAAGGAAGGACCAGCGCGATAACAAAGAAGCATCACCAGCAGCCTTGACGGTATCCAGAGGCAGGGCTAACAACAGATCTGATAGATCCAGTAGGCGAGGCCGATCTCGCTTAAAGACAAAAGGACCTTCTTCATGTCAACATCTTGCGAAGGATGAATGTGCCTATTGTCACCAAAAGGGACACTGGAAGAAAGATTGTCCAAATAAGGGCAAGACAGATGCAAATGTGGCACAGAAGGCTGAAGAAGATTCTGCATTCTCAGTTTCATCTATAGACATTCAGTCTGATAGATGGATTTTAGATTCCGGATGTTCCTATCATATGTGTCCGAATCGCCATTGGTTCTCAAAATTGGATGAGTTCGATGGAGGAGTCGTGGTCATGGGCAACAACAATACCTGCCACACAAAAGGTATTGGAACTATACGCCTAAAGATGCATGACGGTACAACAAGACGGCTCACGGAAGTCAGATATGTTCCAGATCTGAAGAAAAATCTGATCTCCTTAGGAGTCCTTGATTCCAGCGGTTACAAGGTAACCATTGAAGGTGGAGTTCTGAAGGTTGTACGTGGAGCACTCTTGGCCATGAAGGGTACTCAGAAAAGAAATCTTTATTTCCTTGACGGACACACAGTAATCGAAAGTGTATCAGCTTGCACCAGTCCTAATGATGTTTCATCGGACACTTCCCGACTTTGGCACATGCGGCTCGGACATATTGGAGAGAAGACTCTTCAAACCTTGATAAAGCAGGGTTCTCTGAAAGGTGCAAAGACCGGAAAACTTGGCTTTTGCGAGCATTGTATCTTAGGCAAGCAGACGAGAGTCAAGTTTGGCACTGCAATCCACCGCACAAAAGGAACATTGGATTATGTTCATACCGACGTTTGGGGACCCTCTCAAAATGCTTCATTGGGCGGTAAACGTTGGTTTGTTACTTTCATTGATGATTTCTCACGCTATGTTTGGGTTTATACCATGAGGCAGAAAGATGAAGTGCTAGACATCTTTCTTATATGGAAGAAAATGGTAGAAACCCAAACGGGAAGGAAGATTAAGAGGCTCAAATCTGATAATGAAGGAGAATACAAGACAGACCCATTTCAGAAATTTTGTGAGAATGAAGGGATTGTCAGACATTTCACAGTCCCAGGCACGCCACAACAAAACGGTGTTGCTGAACGCATGAATCGTACTTTGGTAGATAAAGTTCGCTGCATGTTATCTCATTCTGGACTGAGCAAGACATTTTGGGCTGAAGCTTTGTCATATGCCTCTCATATCATCAATAGACTTCCTGCAACAGCACTAGATGGAAAAACTCCCAAGGAGGTATGGTCTGGACACCCCGTTTCAGATTATGATTCTCTGCGCATTTTTGGATGCACTGCATATTTCCATGTGAACGAATCCAAACTGGATCCTAGGTCCAAGAAAGCGATTTTCATGGGCTTTAGTGAAGGAGTTAAGGTTTTCCGACTATGGAACCCGGAGACAAAGACGATTATAAAAAGTCGAGACGTAACTTTTGATGAATCTGTAATGTTAAAGCATATAGTTTATGATAAAGAAAATCGAGATCTAGATTTGCCTCAGCAGGTGGAGTTAGATATTCCAGTAACTCCTGGAAAATCAGCAGAGATATCCAACCATCCTGAAGAAGACGAGGAGGAAATCTCAGTTGAAGTGGAGGCTCCAGGACCAGACATCAGTCAACAACCAGAATCAATTGCCACCAGTCGATCAAGAAGAGAAATCCGCAAACCTGTTCGGTACACTGACATGGTTGCATATGCATTTTCAGTCGCCGAAGATGATATTTCATACAATTACAAAGATGCTATTCAGAGTATGGAAAGTGATAAGTGGAAAATGGCAATGAATGAGGAGATGACATCACTCCATCTAAATCAGACTTGGAAGTTGGTTCCACTTCCGAAAGGAAAGAAACCAATTGGCTGCAAAAGAGTTTTTGCTAAGAAGGAAGGCTCTCCCAGCACAAGATGATATCCGATACAAAGCCAGACTGGTAGCAAAAGGCTACGCTCAGAGGGAAGGAATTGATTACAATGAGGTATTTTCACCAGTTGTTAAGCATTCATCAATTCGAATATTATTGGCTTTGGTTGCACAGTTTGATCTCGAGTTAACCCAACTCGATGTCAAAACTGCTTTTCTGCATGGTAATTTGGAAGAGGAGATATATATGTCTCAACCAGATGGATTCAAAGTACCAGGAAGAGAGAATTGGGCTTGCAAGTTGAGCAAGTCACTGTATGGCCTGAAGCAGTCACCGAGACAGTGGTACAAGCGATTTGACAGCTTCATCCAAGGGCAAAAATATACTCAGAGTCAGTTTGATCATTGTGTCTACTATCGCAAACTTCAAGATGGTACATTTATCTACTTGCTTTTATATGTATATGATATGTTAATCGCATCTAAAAGCAAGGTGGAGATCAACAAGCTGTAGGCTCAATTGAGCTCAGAATTTGAAATGAAGGATCTTTGAGAGGCCAGAAAAATTCTCGGGATGGAGATAACTCGAGACAGGGCCAAAGGCACAATCTGTTTGACTCAGACTCAGTATTTGAAGAAAGTTCTTCAAACTTTTGGCATTGGCAATGACACAAAACCTGTGAGCACACCATTGGCACCACATTTCAAGCTAAGTACATCAATGTCACCAAATTCTGAGGATCAGAAGAAGAAAATGGAGAACATTTCATATGCAAATGCAGTTGGTGCCTTGATGTATGTTATGGTGTGTACCAGACCTGACATTTCACATGCTGTAAGTATGGTAAGTCGTTACATGCACAACCCCGGTAAAGGCCACTGGCAAGCAGTGAAGTGGATTCTACGGTATATTCATGGTACTGTGGATATTGGTTTAAAGTTCGAGAAAGATACGAAAAGTTGTAAGCATCTAGTCGGATATGTGGATTCGGACTATGCTGGAGATCTTGACAAGCGCAGATCTACTACTGGTTATGTTTTTACTATGGCAGGAGGACCAGTGAGTTGGAGATCAACACTACAGTCAACAGTTGCTTTGTCTACTATAGAGGCAGAGTACATGGCAGTAACGGAAGTCTTCAAGGAAGCAATCTGGCTTCATGGATTGACTAAACACTTGAGAATTGTGCAGAAGAATGTTGAAGTTTTCTGCGACAGCCAGAGTGCCATTTGTTTGGCAAAGAACCAAGTTCATCACAGTCGAACGAAGCATATTGATGTTCGTTTTCATTTTGTTCGAGAAATAGTAGAAAAAGGGAGTATTCTTCTGCAAAAGATCAAGACTGCAGATAACCCCGCAGATATGCTTACAAAGGTGGTTACAGGGATCAAGTTCCAACATTGTTTGGACTTGATCAACATCTCACGAGCTCGGAGTGCCTAAGGGCACTAATGGAGGCAGCAACAGTTTTTTGAAGGAAGCTTGCTATCTGTAGAGAGATTGCAGATGTGGAGGAGTCCTGTTCCACATGAGGTGGAGGTGGAGATTTGTGGGGACCGCGCCCATGTGGGCAACCAAACAAAGTGGGCAGGGCATTCGGCGTCGTCCTTTTTTTAAACTGCGCCTAATGTGCCGAAAGAGGCGCCGAAAGTTTTGATTTAATTATAATTATAAATATTTTAAATTATATATTTATAATTACGAAAATACCCCTGATTACTCCTATAAATAGAGCATAACTTCATTCTTGAAATTCATTCCTCTGAGTCAGAGAGTTCTATTCTGAGAGATCTATTTAAAATATCCAATCTGTAAGATTAGCCTAAGGGTGTAGTTTGTAATCTCTGATAATACAAGTTTGTTGTCTCCCGTGGACGTAGGCAATTTGCCGAACCACGTTATATTTGTTGTCTTATTTTTTTTTTCATACTTTATCACGATTCCGCACAACATATATATCCTGGCTCTATGCCTGGTTCATTGTTTGTAATTCAAGATGGGCTACTTGCATTTGTTTGGAAAGAATCCAAGGTTGTGTTGACTTTACAGAGGCTTGATCTGGAAAGAATCCAAGGCTGTGTTCATTATTTGTAATTCCTTTTCAAAAAAAACTCTTACTTGTGCAAAAAAAAAAATTTAAAGAAAAGGCGTCTTTTCCCTTCACTTAAAAAAAAAAAAAAATTGTGAACGTCTTCCATTCACTTAAAAAAATAAAATTGTGAAGAGAATGCGTCTTTTAAAAAGACGCATTCCCTTCACTAAATGCCACCTCCGCACCCACGTGACGCTTGTTTGGCACGCTGATTGTACTATAAACAGTAAAATATGACAAATCAAATATTATTTATATGTAAATAGTATTTATAATTTTTTTTTTTTTAAAGGATAATCATGTCAAAAACCTCTTAGAGAAAAGTAAGATGATGAAAGTGGACCTGGATCAAAGATGTTGGGATAGCGGAAATCGATGGGTACAAACTGTCAATATTTATGCACCCTTGGGCAGCCAAAACCAGTTACCACACAAATAAGTGAAAAACAAGTGAGCTTTCCCCTAGTTCAATTACTCAACTTGTTTGTTTCATTTGTTTAGTGAAGTCCTAAGATATGAAAATCTGAAACGTGTATTGAAACAAGATCGAAAACATGCAGGAAACGAGCCTAGTTCTCATTCGACTTAAAGTGATTTTTAAAAATAAGTTTTACAAAAGTGGTTTTAAGAGTTGATTTTTAAGACTGAAATCGCCTTTTTTGTAATATTCTTATTTCCTTTACAATTTCAAAGTAAAATTTAAAAATTATTTTTAAATTGTATGAAAACAGTTCAACCAAATAAGTTCTCTAAGAAATTTAAATTAAATATAGAAAACTGTTTTTAAACTTCCTTAATATTTCCAATTTCCACCAAAACCGAGTCTTCGAAAAATAGACTCCCAAACTTCTTTGCCACCTCCTTTTCCTCATTGAGAGGGTACTGCAATAGAGATATTGTATCAATAGATCTCTTACTGAGCCAATCTTTTCTAACCTCATTTTTCGATTTCTGAAAACCATCTGCTATTTTAGGTTTCCTTGTTGCGCTGCTACGCCAATGAATCATCAATCCACCTTACATGCCAAGGAAAATCTTCAACTATATGAACCCATCATCTCATGAACACAATCAACTTACCATAATTACGTCATTTCACCTCTTTTGGTTGATGGATGCCTTCAATAGTTTCACACACTTTACCCGGTGAAGAAAATAATTGAGAACAGTCCCATCAAAACCTTTATTCACACTTCAGAGCACGAGCAATCTCCCATGTAACTGGATCACTTTCAGGGCTCAGACCATTGACATCTTTATGACCTTTCCTGTTGCTGTTTACAACTGCAACAATAAACTTCTCGTTCTCCAGAGTATAAAGATACATAGCTTGTTCGTCCTGAAATCAAACAGAAGACCTTTAAATTGTAAAGGGTCAAAAATCTAAACCCTTCTCAAATCCCTAGAAACGATGCTGAACAAAAAAAAAGAAAAAAGAAAAAAAGAATTACATAAACACTCTTTCAGAACAATAGGTCCCAGCAATTTCTTTTATAATTAGCAATCAAAATTTTCAGATTATGTTAGCCTGTGACCTGCGCCCCAGAAAACCTTTCTGACCTTTCCAGTCAACAATGTGCATCATAATCACCCGAAACCGACCCAACGTCAATATTTATATGTAAATACTGATTGGCCAAGTTCCAAATCCAACAAAAATTCTTTACTTTTCCAAAACATAAGTTAGATAAAATTGGGCTGACACCAAAGAAATACTGATTACCACTTTTGCAATATTATTGCATGAATATATTATTTTTACCGATTAACAAGATAGTTGTAGCTTATAATTGAATGGTCTCAGTCACTTTGCCTCCTCCCCAAGGATCGAAAATGTGGATTTGCCTGGAACTTCAGTCAATTTACATCATTTCAATACTAGTAATCTTTTTCTATAGGTATATGTAAAAAAAACATAATACCTGCTTAAAAACTCATTAAATTATAATACAATAATTTGAAATAAGTTTTATAATCTCTATAATGATGCATATTGTATGAGTCATAAACTACTTTATGAATTAATCAGATATAATTTGTAAATTATTAGTTTTTTTGGCTACCCCATACAGTTAGAAAAAAGCAATGTTGAGTTAAGTTGAATACGCTATTTCCTTTACAAAATTAGAGTTTAGACCCTCTTTGATTCGTGATTTGAATGCATATGCAATATTATGCATTCAAAAATCAAAAAACATAAAACAGTCGTTTGATTAGATAAATCCAAAAATAAAATTTCAAGATTTTACTAAAAGAATAGGCTGTTGATAAAAAGTCATTTCCTTAATTTATATTCTTCAATTCTATCTCTATTTTCAAATCACAAACTAACATTTTTTAACAAGCAATGCCATGTATTTGAAAAAAAGGCTTTATTAAGTTGTTTAGTAACATCTTCTAAAAAGTTGAAGCAAACATTAATTTTTTTATTTTTCACTTTTTAAAAGGCAAAAACTAGGATTTTTTTTTTAATTTACAGAATATTTCAAATTTTCCCTACTTCAATGAGATTTTTTAAAATTTTGAATTTATATAGGCATGCGCCTTGATAGTAACTAGTTTAATAAGTAGTTTAATACATTGCTTAAATTATAATAAAAAACTAAATAATATTTAATAACAAAATACACTATTAATGAAAACGTAGAAGTAAAAAATAATATATGTTAACCGTTGAAATTTGGTCAGCTGACAACGAGATTGAGATGGCTACATACAAGTGTCCAGTACAAAACTTAAATAGAAAGAATTGTAAATTTGAATGATAAGATGGCAATTAAAAAAGAAAATAGTGATGGCATGGGTGACGTGCTTATGAAAAAGAAACTAAGTTTTGCTTAAAAATAATATAGAGATATTTTTGGGAAGAATTGTTAAAAAGGCTTTACTGTGATAAACTGACGTATTCTTTTTGTGATAGTATACGTTCATAAATCAATAACCAATCGATGAAAATTCAATGGACATCGGGGATTCGCATTTCTTGCCCACTCCCCCAAAGAAAAGAAAACAGAAAAACACATGTTGAATTAGGATTTTAGTCTTAATTAATGCCCGTTGAGAGGTGAAAAAAGAAAAAAGAAAGCTATTGCAATTATAAATAATGATTACCTCAGAAAGCTCACAGAATTCCTCAGCAGAAATTTGCAGCAACTCTGCAGCAGTTTGACCAGTACACCAAGCAAAAACCTTTGTACCTTCATCTGCAAGAGTTATTTTCATGTGGAAGGTAGGCATAACTTCATCAACACATGTGCACTGGCAGAAATTGCATTGTAGGAGGCTGTCAGATTTCTCGCTAACAAAATGACCACAGGGGGAATGCACGAATCTTGAATGTACATGTTGATGTTCGATGTGATCAAGCCAAACATTGCAGATCTATAGTTTACAAGAAAATGACAGGATTAGATATCTGTGAAAAATATCGCAATGGAAGATCATAATGGCAAACAGTGCAGAATATCAACAAACAAATCAACTGGTGACGTTAAAGCCGATAACACAAATCAAGAATAATGCAGTCCCATAAAATTGAAGACGCAAGATCTGTTAAGAAAGTGGCGGCGGAATAAACTACCACTACAAGAATTATGCAAACACAAATAGAGAAAACACAAACAAAAAAGAAATAAATGAGACGAGATTTAACATGGTTCGGCACAAACTTGCCTACATCCACGGAGCACACTTTCACCATAATGGAGAAAAATTACAAGAGGAGCTTTCTGCTCTCAACTCTCTAGCACACCTGTGCTTACACTTGCACACACTCACTGCACTTTCCTTTTCTTCTCGTGCTCTCAACTACCACTACTCACTGCACTACAAGATAATTTCTCAATTTTGTCTTCACATTTAATTCAGTAATGTCTTTACCTGCTCAATTTTTTCTTCACATGGTGGGTCCCAACAAGATCAAAGTCATTTTCACACCATATAAATTATTGATCCATATATTGTAGAATTGACACATCAAACAAGTAGTTCATCAAGAAGAGACGATAATTAAACCAGTGAATAATAATTAAATTAACTATAAATCATTAGAATAATAAATTATTTCTGTGAGTTGACCAACAACATGAAATGTGGAATTGCTACAAGCTGGCCTGCCTTTGCCATCATCCTTAAGGTGTCTGGAAGATGGAGATCATAATGTAAGGAATGCTTTAAATGCATCATCCAATTCCAAGTAATATAACTAAGAGAACTGCTAGATACATTAGTCATAGCCTTATTTATAATTCTCAAGGGAAAAGAAGGCCTATAATATAACTGATTAAATCATATTAAGCTAGTGAATTAGCTACAAGTGGACCAATCAATCATTAGAATACTAGGCACAGAAAGGGTATACTAATAGTTAAGCCACACCCCTAGAGTAGATTTAGACGAGTTATCCAAATTAATTTCCCCGAGTTAATGTGGACATTTCTAACAATTCCACATAAAGCACTTAAGGCCGCTAACACCAAAAATTAATGGTTTGCTTTATTTATGTAGAACAGGGGGAAATCACCACTAACTCATAGAAATAAATAAATTGGTTATTGGCACGTCCGAAGAATCATGGACTAAAAACATAACCAGATATCAAGAAGAGTTAGCTGAAAGAAGATATCCAAGATAAAGAACAGCTGACATTTTAGTTCATGACTAGGAAGAAAAACATACATAGGTGACATTACGATGGCTGGACAGATCAGAAAGGTAATTGAGTTTGTGCAAGCAAGATGAGTTTAGCAATGCTGGCAAGCAACTTAGGTTAACCAAGGAAGCTCCTGGATTCTGCTCAAACCATGAGACTTCAAGTCTGCAAAGCAAAATGATTCAATATTTTTTAGGACAATCCAATTGAACACTAAAAAAATACATGGCAGGTGACCAAGTTGACCATCAACTGCAAATTGAGGAAAATCTTCATTGTCCTTTGTACAACAGCAAATGAACCATGTGCACCAATGGATGAGATGGGAATAAACAACAGCTATCCCACCTTTCTCAAATTATAAAAAAAAAAAAAGAAAAGAAAAAAAAAGAGGATAGACATTAGAAATGCTCACTGCTTTTCAGAAGTCATACGGCACGTTAAGCCAGAAATATATATCGTGTGACCGAGGCTCAATCTTCCAAGTGACCTGATTAACCAAAAATAATAATGAAATGATGCTATATTAAAAATCCATTGCAGAAACAAGCCTGAAGAGAACATCATACTGGTGTCAAAACCTGAAAGTTCAAAAGGGTATGATGTCTCTAGCTTCCGCCATCATGCCTTTAAACACCACAGGTCCACAGACATGTATATGATATAATTGATATTAAATCAAATTTATTTAAAAAAATAAGATGAGAAACGAGAAAGTAAACAAATTATATGCACCCTTTTGATGTAGAAGAAGAAAGAAGTAGAAGAAAAGAGAAACAAAAACAAAGGAGAGGAAAAGTGAAGGACTATACTTGAAAATTAAGAATGATACCAACTTAATATATGTAAGCATTAGTGGACCACTAATCTAAACCTTGGCGACAAAATTGAGATTTATACTAACTTTAACAAGTAGAATTTTGAATAATTCAAAATAAAAATACAAAAAGACCAAAATCTTAATAAACATAAAAAACTCTCAACAACTTAACAAAGCTTTTTATCCCAACTACATGAATTGGGCTATATGAATATGCTTCCATGACTCTATCAAGGGCTACGTTGTCAATAATTTGACAAGTAGTTAAGGTTTTTTTTTTTTTTATCAATGTGTTTTTGGGTACATGAATTGGGCTATATGAATATGCTTCCATGACTCTATCAAGGGCGACGTTGTCAATAATTTGACAAGTAGTTAAGTTTTTTTTTTTTTTTTTTTTATCAATGTGTTTTTGGGTCTTTTATCAATACCATTAATTGACAATAGGTCACTCTTTCTAACTAGCAAATCTAATGGAATCTCAGTTTGTTCACCCTCATTATCTTTCAATGTCTTACCACAGATCCACTAAGACACTCGAAATTTTATTACACTTAATTTGTTATCATATTTCTTTATTGCCAACATTGTATTCCATAAAGCATGGGCTAATAAAGGTACTGCTAATTTTCTTTCAACTCCAGCAAGTGTGTGGATCATATAATACTCCAAAAACACACTTGTACTTTACCAACCATGCTTAAATTTTACGGTTCACATCATTCTCTCTCTCTCGATGAATAATTAAGCCTCGGAACCTTAAATTTTTGCTTTTTAGTATCTTTTGACTTTCAATCTTCCTTATATTCTACTTTCACTAAATTACATTTATTATATTCAATCTTCTAATAATTTAAGACCCTCTAGATTCTAAGTCTTTCCTCAAACATTTAATTTAGAATTTACTTCTAACTTAGTTTCATCAATTAACACCACCACATCATTAGCAAAAACTAAAAGCATATACCATGGAATATATTCTTGAATGTGTTCAGTTAATCATCCATATCTAGTGCAAAAAGATAAATCTTAAGGCCAATCATTCACATAAACCTAATTTCATGTTCGCTAGTTTCTCGTACTATAACTCTTATTATCATTAGTCATGACTTCGTCATACATATCCTTAATCAAGTCAATGTGCCTATTTATAACCCTTTTTTTATTTTCCTTAAAACCCACCATATTATATCTGTAAATATTATAACACAGGCTTTCTCAATGTTAATAGAAAATATACGAAGATCGTATTCTTCTATCTATACCTATCTATCAATCTCACGAATAAGTAAATAGCTTCCATGATTGATCTACTCTGAATTTACTTTCTCCACTTTGCTCTATCAAGAGCTAAGTTGGCATTCAAATTAGAAGAAGTTAAATCTTTCTTAATTATCTTTATCCATGTTATTTTAGTTCTTCCTCTACCTTTATTGTTACCATGTAACGTTAATCAATCACTCTTCCTAACTGGTGCATCCAAAGGCCTATATTGTATGTGTCTAAACTGTTGGCAGATCAAATCAAATTGATTTGATAAGAATTTGTTTGGATAAATCAGTTACGAAATTTGAAATCTTCAAATCTTTCCTTATTGATTAGGCTAGTTGACTAGGATTAGTTTAAATAAAAAAACAGATTTGTTTGTTCCAACAAATCTGCCATAGTTTTAGAAAGATATTTTCTTATTTTGTAAGTCAGCCCATTTGGTTGTTTGGTCTATTTAAGTGTATTTCTGCCACAATGAATAAAGTATTGCAGATTATCTTTTCTAAATATGTTTTCATGGTATCAGAGCAACTCTTTGAACCTTGATTTTTCCGCCAAACATAATGCCAAAATACGAAATGGCTAGCGGAAAAGAAACTTCATCGTCCGAGGTTACTTCTGCTTTATCAGGGGTTGTTAATCCAAGTCCAACCAATGCTTTATCAGAGGTCACACTTTGTGATGATTTTCATAGAAAGAAAAGGAAAAGAAGAGTATTTCATTGGTGATGCTGTAAAACCGGATGAGAAGGATCCTAAGTTTAGAACTTGGAAAACATAGAACAGTATGGTTAGGTCATGGTTAATCAATTCCATGAATAACGAAATGGGAGAAAACTTCATGTATTACAAAACAACAAAGGAAATGTGGGATGTTGTGAAGCGGAGGTATTCTAACAAGGAGAACACATCAGAAATTTTCGGACTCAAAAGCATTCTACACGGCCTTCGCCAAGGAGAATTCAGCGTGATTGAATATTTCAACACTTTGTCACGTCACTAGTAGCAGTTGGATATTTTTTACGAAGTAGCATGGCGTTGTGCGGAAGATCACAAGCTATACAAGGAGATATTGGAAAGACATCGTGTTTACAAGTTTTTGCTTGGTCTTAATAAGAACTTAGATGATGTTCGTGGGCGAATCCTAAGTACTAAGCCTCTACCAGATGTTCGTGTAGAGTTTTCAAAAGTTAAGCAAGAAGAGAGCCGAAAAAAATTGATGTTAGGGAACTCCAATAATGATGTTGCGATTTCAACCACGGATGCTTCTACTTTAGCCGCCCGAGGATCACAATTCAACAGCGAGAATCAACAGCGAAAGGGTCAACCTTGGTGTGATCATTGCAAAAAACCTGGACACACCAAAGATACTTGTTGGAAAATTCATGGAAAACCTGCAAAGTGGACTCCTCAAAAGCCAAATGAAGGAAGAGGCCTTCAAGTCTTGCAAGATAAACAAGGAATGGATTCTCCAACACAACAACAACCTGCAAACTCTTCGATTTCACTAAATAAGGAACAACTCCAGCAACTCTATCGTTTTCTCACTCCAACATCAGCACCACCTAAGCCAAATTCCAAGGTAGGACTGTGCACCATGTCACACAATGGTAACCATTCAACCTTAACCTCTTATGTTCATACCCAGGAACCGTGGATCATTGATTCTGGTGCCTCCGATCACATGACAGGTTGCTCTAACCATTTTTTCCTCCTATACTCAATGTTCTAGTCCAGCTAAAATAAGGATTGCAGATGGGTCTTCTACAATTGTTGGAATAGGTTCAATACAAGTTTCTAAAAATCTTATTCTTCACTCTGTCTTACATGTTCCAGCTTTGAAATGCAATTTGTTGTCTATTAGTAAACTCACTCGTGACAATAATTGTGTGGCTAATTTTCATCCTTCCATGTGTCAATTTCAGGACCTATCATCGGGGAGGACGATTGGCAGTGCTAGAGTCTATGAGGGACTTTATTTTCTTGAGAACACATATTCTAAGAGTCGACGAGCACTTGTGTCTGGAGTGTCATCTGTTTCAGTTTCTTCTAATAAAGAAATAATGTTGTGGCAACATAGACTTGGCCACCCCAATTTTTCATATTTAAGGTTTTTGTTACCAACTCTCTTTACAATTAAAGCCTCTGTTTCATTTGTTTGTGATATTTGTCAATTTACCAAGCATACTCAGGTACCTTTTTCACCAAAGCCATATGAACCTTCTATGCCTTTTTCTTTAATTCAGAGTGATATTTGGGGTCCATCTAAAGTAACAACCTTGAATGGAAAACGGCGGTTTGTCACTTTTATCGATGATCATACACGGGGAACTTGGGTTTATTTGCTTAAAGAGAAATGTGAAACGAGCCAAATTTTCCAAAACTTCCACAATATGGTTCAAACTCAATTTCAGAGAAAAGTTTCAATTTTAAGAACTGATAACGGGGGTGAATATTTTCAGTCTATTTTGGGTAATTATCTTGATCAACAGGGAATTGTTCATCAAAGTTCTTGTGTTGACACACCACAGAAAAATGGAGTCTCAGAGAGAAAGAATAGACATTACTAGAAGTGGCTCTTGCTCTTATGTTCACTATGAATGTACCCAAATATCAGTGGGGGGATGCCATTCTAACTGCTACCTTTCTGATCAACAAATTACCCAGCCGCATCTTGAAATTTAAATCCCCTTTGTCTGTTCTTACAACCCAAATTCCCCACCTTGATATTCTCACTAATAACCTTCCTCTCAAAACCTTTGGTTGCACCGCATTCGTCCATGTTCATTCCCAACACCATTCCAAACTTGATCCCAGAGCCATAAAGACCATATTTCTTGGATATTCCCCAACAAAAAAAGGATACCGATGCTTTTGTCCCTAAACTAAAAAGTTTTTTGTTACCCGAGATGTTACCTTCTTTGAAGAGATACCATATTATTCTCACACTTCGCTTTAGGGGTAGAATAGTGACAAAGAAGCTCATTTGTGGGAATGGAACACCACAGCTGAAGGAACTCTGTTACCACTATCATTACCATCACCATCCACAGTCGAAGTTCCAACTCCAATCATAATCGAGACTCCAACTCCTGACCCAACAGAAACAGAGTTTGAGACTTCACCTCCACAGCCGACATTTGATCCTATCATTGAAATAGGAAGGGACACTTCTATTCCAAATCAGCAAGAGCTACGGGTTTACTCTCGAAGGAAAGGCTCTCAAGAAAATAAACCTCACAGCCACTACGGACTGTCCTAAATCTGAACCTATGGTAGGTAATGCTCCATCATTCTTAGGTAATTTGAAATTGATCTTGATAGGCTAGATGAACCCATTGCCCTTAGAAAAGGTGTTAGGTCATGCACAAAACATCCAATTTCTAAATTTGTGTCGTATGATAATCTATCACCTTTGTTTCGTGCCTTCACAACAAATCTTTCTAGACTTGATGTTCCCAAGACAATTGAGGAGGCTATGGTTGTTCCAGAATGGAAACCTGCTATGCTAGAAGAGATGCAAGCTCTTGAGAAGAATGAGACTTGGAGTTTGGTGGGGCTCCCACAAGGCAAGAAAGTGGTTGGATGCAAGTGGGTGTTTACTATTAAAGTTCGACCAGATGGTTTAGCAGAGCGGTACAAAGCCCAACTAGTGGAAAAGGGCTTCACACAAACCTATGGGATAGACTACACAGAGACGTTTGCTCCAGTTGCAAAACTCAATATTGTTCGAGTTCTCTTATCATTAGCAGCAAATTTGGACTGGCCTCTGTATCAACTTGATGTGAAGAATGCCTTCTTAAATGGAGAGCTAGAGGAATAAGCATATATGAGTCTTCCACCAGGTTTCTATGAAGGTAAACATGAGAAAACAGTGTGCAGATTGAAGAAATCTTTATATGGTCTAAAGCAATCACCAAGGGATTGGTTTCAAAGGTTTTCTAGGGTGCTCAAAGGTCATGCATACTTGCAAGGGCAATCTGATCATAATCTCTTTGTTAAACGTTCATTGAACAAGAAAGTCACAGTTTTGATCGTTTATGTAGATGACATAATACTTACTGGAGATGACTTCCAAGAGATGAAAGAGCTTAAGAGGATTATGGCAAAAGAGTTTGAGATCAAGGATCTGGAAACCATGAGATATTTCCTAGGAATGGAGGTTGCAAGGAGTACAAAGGGAATCTCCATATCACAAAGAAAGTATACGATGGACTCGTTAGAAGAGACAGGAATGCTCGGCTGCAACCTATAGACATCCCAATTGAACCAAGAGGAAAAAAAAAATTGGCCGATGGAAATCCGGTAGATATCAATGGCTTGTGGGAAGGCTGATCTAACTCTCACACACTCGACCTGGCATAGCATTTGCAGTTAGTGTGGTCAGCCAATACATGCATTCACCATGCCAAAGACATCTTGATATAACCTATCGTATATTAAGATACCTCAAGAAAAATCCAGGGAGAGGACTATTTTTTAGGAAAAATGAGGATAGGAAGGTCAACATCTGGATATAACTTGACCCATCCTGCTTTAACTCTGTGATTCACATCCTCACCTATTTTTCCTTCTTTATGTATAATGGATCTCAAATACCTAAAATTTTCACTCCTTGGTATCTCTTGACTTTCATCTTTCACTATTTGTTCCTTTGTATTTCTACTTTCACTAAAACTACATCTAGTATCTTAGTCCTACTAATCTTGAACCCTTTAGATTCTAAGGCCACTCTCCAAACCTCTAGCTTAGCATTTACTCCATGGAATATCTTCTTGAATATGTTTGGTCAGTTAATCCATAACTAGTGCAGCAAAGTAGGGGCTTAAGGCAGAGATCCTTGGTGTAAACCTACTGTAAGTGCAAATTCTTTAGTTTTTCTTATTGTTGATTTTATGATGGTTCTTGCTCTGTCATACATATCTTTTATCAATTCAATGTACTTAGTTGTAACTCTTTTTTCTCCCTAATACCCACTGTATTATTTCTCAAGATACTTTTTATCATAGACTTTCTCTAAATCAATAAAGACCATATGGAGGTCTTTCTTTTTCTCCCTATACTTTCATCAATTTCTTTAATAAATAAATAACTTTGATAGGTGATCTCCCAAGCATAAATCCAAATTGATTGTTTGACACCAAAGTTTTAGCTCGTACTCAATTTTCTATTATTCTCTCCCACAATTTTCATTGTATGACTCATCAAGTTAAAATCTCTAAAATTTGTACAATTTTGAATATCTCATTGAACTTTCTTCTAGTTGCTACAATCCTAATAAACAATTTGGTTAATCATAAGACTCCAATTTCCCCTAGGTTCTTCCAAACCTCAATAGAAATCGCATCTAGTCCTAAAGCCTTTGCATTTTCAATTTTCTCAAAGCATTTTTTACCCCAAGAATGCTTCATAGAATCAACTTCCACGATTGATCTCCTAAGAGTAAATGTAAATTAATTTTTTGAAACTAAAGTTTAGCTCTTACTTGACTCTTTCTATTACTCTCTTAATGTTTCCCACAATTTCATCATATCAATTATCAATCTGATATATCTATAATTAGTGCAATTTTGTATATACCCTCTATTTTTATATATAGGTATTGGGTATAAAGATGTTTTTCGTCCACTCATCAAGCATTCTTTTATAGAACGATTTTATTAAACAATTTGGTTAACCACAAAATTCCAACTCATTGTAGACACTTCCAAACCTCAATGGAAATATCATTCAGTCCTAAAAGCTTTGCAATTGTCCATAATATGCTTGTTCTTTTTCTTTTTTTAACTTCAAGCACAATAACTCTATAACACCCCTAAGTTATTATTTTCTTCTACACTTCAATTTTCCAAATGATTTTCATTTAATAACTTTCAAAATAAGTTTCCTACCGTTGATTTCTTCTGTTACTAAGACTCGTTACCAACACTTCTAATAAATTTAATATGGTTAAGATCTTTCTCTTTTATTTTTTCTTTCTCTTTGTTTTCTTTTGAACCTCAACTTGTATATAAATCATTTCATCATGCTTTAAGTTTTACAATTATTAACAATTTTTTAAGCTTGCATTTTTTTTGTGCACTTGTATACTTTTTAAGAATTTCCTCATCCCTAGTCTTTTGCCAAGTTTTATAATTTATCCTTCAAGTTTTATAGCAATTTAAAGTTCTCCATGCTACTACCGAATTTCTTTCACTAATGGCCTAATCCCCTTTAATTATCCAAGAATCACTTTTACTACATTTTTTGAGTTTAGTTATCTTATCCCACAATAGGTTAGGTTCATCATTCATCTACATTCGAAGACATTCAATTCTAAGGTTGATGTGTAATGCAAACCTAGATTTCATTTTTATGCATAGTCTATTACCATTATTGTATGTTATGAGGTTTGACTCTCTCCGAGAATAACCTTACAGTCTTTGCATATTACTTTAATAGGCCTTTTAGTAAGAAAAAAGTATATTTGACTTCATTAGATCCACTTTTAAATGTTACCCATTGTTCATCTCTCTTCTTAAAGTATGTATTTGCTATGATGAGTTTATATATTCTACTACAAAATCTAGTATATTTACTTCTTTTTTTGTGAGAAGATAGAATGTTAGTAGTTAGTTGTATAACCAGCTCCATCACTCAACCGCATTCTCGAGGAGGTATCAGACTCGTTCTTGACCCATTAATCTTTCGCGGTGGCAAGAGTTGACCCTGAAACCTTGGGGTTCCAAAGCCACCTCTTTGCCAACTGCACCAACTCCATGTTGGCGTTTACTCACTCTACTTTCATTCATATCTCCATGACCACGTCCTCCATGCACTAATTCACACTCTACCATCCCTATGCTAGATCTGTCCATTAAAATCTCTTCTTCTATATACCTTCTCTCCTAGAGGTATTTATTGAATATTTTTATCCAGTCTTCCTGAAATTGTGTTTTAGTTTGTTAGTCTAATCCTATTTGGTGTGCATAGGCACTAACTATGTTAATTATTTTATCATCCACGACCTACTCTAAGTTTATTGATTCAATTGTATCTTTTATCCTAATTACCTTCACAACACTTCTTTAAAGTTCTTGTATACAAATTATCCCTACTTTGTTGCTAATTTTATGTTTCCTATTTCAATATAATTTGTATTCCATGTTTTGCAGTTCTCTCTATTTCCTACGCATTTAGTCTCTCTTGTAGGGACATCTTAGATTTACTTTTTTCCCAATCATACTAACAATTATCCCCATTTTTTTGAAGAAATTTTTAAAAAATAAATAACAATATATTTTTTGTTCACATTCCCCATCATTTCCCACTAGATTTGATTTGGGAAAAATAGTCATTAGCAATGATTAGATAGTTTTTGGTGAGGACGTCTGCCCAAAGCAACCATAGACCACCTCGATTTTTATAACAAAAAAGAAAAACCAACTCAGCGGCAATTTAAACATTCATATGATTGAATCTATGAAGCGATTCATGCAATAAGGAATAAAACTAGCTCCAAGACAACATCTCACAATCTTCCTCATTGGTTAACAATAATAATAATAATAATGTTGCCTAAGTTCCAAAGAGTCCACTACATATCAATGAGTTATTGACAACAAAAACATATAAAGGGTGAAATCAATAAAACATACTTTGGAGATGGCATTTATTATTACCAAGATTTGACAAAATGTAGCTTTGCCACAACTGCTCCCGTTGTGTCTTCAACTTTCAAAACAAAAATAGGCTCTGCAATACTCCTTTCTCGATAAATGTCTGTAACAATACCATATAAACTGATGCTAGTCATCTTGTCTCGAAGATCCATCACAAATGACTGCAACACTTTGAACACATCAGAGAGTTATCAGGCAACCCCACCTACCAAAATTTATTGAGGATAGAAAGTATGTGAACTACAAAAAGAAAAAAGAAAACAGACTAAAATTGACGCACAAAAATACAAAAAAGGAAAACAAAAGAGAGGGTATGGAGGGAACGATCAAGCAAGGAAACTAAAATCTTTCTAATCCTTTTGAATCTTTTTTTCTTATTTGAGGCCTCTTAGAGAGGCTAACTAGTCCCTCAAGATGTGTGCAAACCACTCTAATCTCACACATTGAAAACTCTACAGGGAGTGGCCCCCTTGTAGTGGGATTCAAACTTAGGACACCCGCTTCTTGAGGGGGTTCCAGACTGTCACACCAACCCCAAGTTGATTAACATACTAAAGGTTTCATATCCTTTGTTTATTGGTTGAAGGGCAACACAAAAGCACATAATTCTGAAAGGTAAAGAGTAAAATAGAAAGCAACCAAATCTAGCATTTTCTGTCATTTCTGTCAATATAAATGCCATTAATATAATGCTAAGAAACTCTCTCAACAACATTGCCAAAAGATTTGTAATAAGTAGAAATTTCTAGCGGTTTCTAGAGTTGTATAATTCCCCAGTAACATGATTAACATCAAGAATTCAAAGTTAAGGATAGTACTTGGAGGAATGAAAACACACATTCTTTCATAACTCATAATTTATCGATATTGAGATCGAGATTTCACACCGCCATGCCTAGCAAGCAAAGTGCTGATTTAGACTCAAACTCATACTTGAAACAGTAAAATCAGATTTCAATAATATATTACTACTGGTGTTTTTATTTTCCAAAAAACATTAAAAAAAAATCAAAAGCAAAAAAAACTTATTATTTGAAAATAAATTGGAAAAGAAACAGAACCAGAAACTTAGAAAAGAAAAATAAAAATGAATCATAGAAGTAAGAAATATTCAAAGATATTTCAGCCTTATATTAGTTTGCATGTGTGAAATAATGGGTTGTGCTGCGTCTTGTTAGGATATAGAGCTACATAGTGTTTTTTTAGACTAGGATTCAAATTTAATACTCTAAAGGAACATAGAATATTCTGTTTCTTTTGATCTATGAAGAAAATAAGATGGAGGATTGAAGGATGGAGAACTAAGATAAAATGTATGTCCCACATTAAAAGAATTAAATGGAAAGAAAATATTTTGAGAGTAAGTTGCATGTTAAGAATGGTGATATGGAAATTTAATGAGGTTATACTCACACGGAAAGGGTAATTGCTGAAGTCAATGGTGCCTTGTGAATCACAAGGTAACACCACTTGAGAAACTCTAACACCCAGTTTTTGACTTGATCCATTGAATGGCTTTGACCCCTGATACCGTGTTTGTGATGCTACGCATACCTAATTACACAACTTGTATTTTTATTCTGAAAACCTAAGATTACAAATTAATAAAATGCAATTCAGGAGCTTACCTGTTCCTCATTTAGAATAAATGGAACCAAATATAATTGTGTAGCACTACCATATTCAATACAAAATTCCTCACAGGTTTCAATATTGCAATCTGAAGCACTTGCAATATAAGGTCTATCAAGTGCAAGCATACTCCCTACACTGAAACATTTTGTACAGTCAATTATCAATGGTCAAATAAAAAATAAAATTTACATGGGAAATCTGCTACAAGGTTTAACCTGAATAAATTGGCAAGGAGAACCTGCTCACCCCACAAGAGAAACCTTAACTTGGAACCATCATTATCAACAAGAGTAATTTGTTTCCTCTGTATACTACCTAACTTTCCTTGAACTTTCATTACACCAATTGATTCAATCCTAGACAACAAAATTGAGAACATAAAAAAGCAAGCAATGTTTGAATTGATCAATCCATCTGCAAGATTATTTCGTCATTGGCACCAAAAAGAGAGCAACAGTTGTTAGCATATGTAGGCATAGCCCAGGAAATATGATCATGAAAATAAATGGTATAAAAGCAAAATATATGATGATACTAGACAAGCTAAGAACATTGTAACTTGGAACCAATATATGCTCAGCAATGTTTCATAAGAGCATAGGTTCAATTATATCGACGGTTGTCTACAGAATATGTGATGATCCCTGATAAGCTGATAGGCAGTGAAGCCATTATAAAATGTACTAGCCATTTAATATTTTAACATAAGGTCAAGGACCAAAGAGAAGTTTTTTTTTGCTTTTTCCCCTATATTTAGTGGAAATTGAACATTTCACTAAATGGAAGAACATAGCTAAATAAAAGGAGGAAAACATCAAGAGAAAGGGAAACAAAAAAAATGAATTGCTCCCAATATGCAGCAGGCAACTCAACCTGAAGGTAACAATGCTAATTATTATATTATTTTTTTGAGCGAACCAAGGGTATCCGGGCTTTGCCCGACTAATCCTTTGGGCCCCAGAAAGCTTGAGCGAGAGACGCCCCCACTGGCCATTAAAATCTCATGCTTTGTATGCTAATTATTACATCTCACCTTGCATAAAAAGAATATGAGACCCCATTGTTAACTGCATCAAGTGAAATGGAAGAGAAACAATCCGAGCAAAACTGTGCTCCTAGAAGCATTGCATCTTCATCTTGATTCTGCAGAAAAGAGGGAAGAACTTATTCGTAAAATTGAAAGAAGGAAGGCAATTCTAGCCCTTGAAAGAAAAACAAGAAAGAGTTAATCAGATTATCCTTGAAGGGAATGTCCATAACCATATTCAAGGACTGCAACTGCTGCCACAGGCCAAGGTTGCAGAGGCAGCAACAGGTCTTAGACCTCTAGCTGCTGCCACAGTCCTCCAGCATGCCGGTTCAGCAGGCTCATCAGACTTAGGTCTGCATCAGCTGCGACATTGCTGCCTTATTTTGTCTTGTTGCATTGAACATGTACAAATACAATACAACATAAGAACTAGATAACCCAGTCATAACCTTGGCAACAAAAAACAAAGTCTGAAACTTAATGATTACCTCATCCAACAATATAACCATATATTCTGTTGGCAAGAGCTGTAGATGTCCTGTACCTTTGATGGCAGTCCGTAGAAAACATCCTGTAAGAAAAATTTCCCTACCTTTCTTCAAAATTGCACTGTCAGGAGACTCGAGATCAACCAAATCATAGTATCTGGCATGGCAAGCATATTGTTAGTCACAGGAATGTAGAACAACATCTTAGAATCTAGGAAGATGAGAGATAAAGATGATAGCAGCTACAAGGAATGAAAATTCGAATACACCCTAAACTTTGATTCCTTAAGATTCAGAACTAATTTGGAGAAGTCTACTTCGACAAGGAGAATTTCTGTAAAACTTCAACACTGTAAAGAATTATAAAAGACTAATGCTGCTTTTAGATATGTTGAAACAAACATAATTATATACGTTTAACTCATTAAATTATGAAATATAATAGTTTAAAGTAAGATTTCGCATATTACACGAGTAAAAAGCTATTTTGTGACTTTTATGCTTAGCATATATAAGAGATATATGGATAATTACACATAATTTCTAAATACATATTTTTATTTTCAATTAGTGTTTGTAAATCTTATTTTGATTCTTAGTGATTCTTTAGTTTGCATCCATTATACATGAAATTATACTTAAATTTAATGTAAATTTAATGTCCTTTTATTCTTTAGGAATATATCTACCAACAAAAGTTGAAGTTAGCATTGAACTATGTAATTTTTTTAACCTTGTGTTTAAAAAATAAAAATACATAAGGATTTTTTCAATTGAACAAATTATATCGAACTTTTACCGAACTTCGATGGAATTTTTGTAATAATTTGATAACATCTAATCAGTATTCGATTATTGAAAAATCAATAATATTTGATGAAAATTCACAGATTTATGTCAAATTTTCATTCCATAAGCAAATATAGCAACAATAAAAAAAAAGCACCACCTATAATAAGATAATGGCATGAAGAATTGAGCTTAGTCAACATGCAAGGACTTATAAAGATTTACTTGTAGAAGACTCTAGGGAACTTTAGAAAAGATTTACTTGTAGAAGCTTGTAGAAAAAAGATGACCTAAAACTTTCTTCAACCACTAAAATTTTCACATGTGTGCTTCATCTAGAAAATTCCCTTTGGCATAAAACCCCACACCTGGCCTAAAGGTGGTTAAGTTAGGGACAATACAAGTAAGTTGAGATCCTGCACCCTCATTGGTACTAAGGCCTTTTCAAATAATATTCGCACATCGAATATGGACCAGCACAACCACATGGGATATTAATTTGGATCTCACCCTCATTGGTACTAAGGCCTTTTCAAATAATACCCCACACATGAGCCAAGAGGTGGTTAAGTTGAGGACAATATTGATACTAGTTGAGATCCACGCTCGCCCAACAAGTACTATTAGTGTCACACCCTGGGTTGCACAGCGTGCCCCCTACCCAGGTGTGGGCGCACCCCCTCGGGGCGAACGCCAGCCATTATGGATCCATAATATTGTCCCATCCCGGTACAGCCACCGCCACACAAGGACGTCTCTTGTACACGGGATCATTGTTCCCACTATTCACTGATGAATAGTGTAGGGCCTCCCCAGAATCGAACTCAAGACCTCCCTTAAGGAGTCTAATTTCGCATTCTGAGTAACCACTGAGCCAATGGTTCAGTGGCTACTAGGAATGCAAAATCAGACTCCTTAAGGGAGGTCTCGAGTTCGATTTCTAGGGAAACCCTGCACTATTCATCAATGAATAGTGGGGACAAATGATCCCGTGTACAAGAGACGTCCTTGTGTGGCGGTGGTTGTACCGGGATAGAACAATATTATGGATCCATAACGACTGGCATTCGCCCCGAGGGGGTGCGCCCACACCTGGGTAGGGGGCACGCTGTGCAACCCAGGGTGTGACAATTAGAGTCAATGGTTCAATTGGATGCTCATATGTCAAGGTGGAGCATGTACGGTTGCCCATGTGTTGCGGATAGTTCCTCGAGTTGTTGCTCCTCAAGATGATGGAAACAATTGATTTGACATAAAACATGTAATATGTGATAGTGATGCATAGATTTCAATCCCAAGTAGAGATTTGTTGGGTATGTGTAAATTGAAACAATAGTTCCACATCAATATGGATCAATACATCGCATGGAATAAGTTGATCCCACCCTCATTAGTACAAGGCCTTTTCAGATAAAATGCCACACTTGAGCCAAGAGGAGGTTAAGATGGGGACAATATCGATATTAGTTGAGATCTAGACCTGCCCAACAAGTATTATTAAAATTGATAATTGGGCGAGGGTGCACTTATGTCAAGGTGGAGCACTTATGGGTGCCCATGGTTGCGAATGATTCCTCAAATTGTTGCTCGAGATGCTAGCAACAATTGATTTGACATTGATTAAATGATGTGTGATAGTGATGGTTTTATTTCGAACTAAGGTGAAGATTTGTTGGATATGTGTGGATTGAAATAATAGTCCCACATAGGATATGGGCAAGTTCATTACATAGAATGTAAGTTGGAATACCACCCTAATTAATACCAAGGCCTTTCGGCATAACCAACCAAGAGGTGGTTATGTTGGGGACAATATTGACACTAGTTGAGATCCAGGGACGCCCAACTAGTTGAATCAAAGTCAATGGTTCGATTAGGAAGCACGTATGTCAAGGTGGACCACATTCAGGTGCCCATGGATCACAAAAGGTTACTTGATTTGTTGCTCCTAGAGATGATGCCAACAAGTTCAACATATATGCATGAAGTAATGTAGCATGGTACAATGTAAGTGAGAAATGCAATGCCATGATTATCATATTGTAAAGGGTACGCAAACCTAAGCATGCATCCCCAACTCACGAATCTTGTCGTTGCATGGTGTCCATCTATGCAGCCTTTTATGAGCAACAAGCCCATGGTTTTTCTCTGTCCTGAATCGGACAACACTTCGACACATCATTGGATCTTGCCGTCGAAGGACCGCATCTCAACGCATCGTAGGTCTCCAGGCGCCGCAGACAACATCTCGGTGCATCATTAGACTCTAAGGGCCATGGACAGCATTTTGGCGCATCATTCATCTCGACGTTTTGTTGGACTCCCAAGAGCCGCTACCAGTATTTTGACGCAACTTTGGGTTTCAAGCGTAGCAAACAGCATCTCGGCACTCCAAACATCACGGGGGAGGCGTAGGGTCGGTCGTCTGCCCTCCAAATGGTGCCTCCCTCATGCCAATTTATAGAAAACGAGGGGAACTTGACTGGGGACGTCCCTGGGCACGTGCCTGGGTATGAGGGCACTTCGCTGGGTAATTTTCCAGGCACTTCGTCGAGCATTTCGTCGGGCACTTCGCCGGGTATTTCGTCGGACACTTCGTTTGGCTTGGCTTGGTACTTGATTGGGCACTTGGCACTTCACTGGGCACTTTATTTGGTTATTCTTGGTCTCGTTTTGAGGAACCACCATCTTAGGTTCTTGTTTTATGTTGAGTCAAGTGTTCATGCGAACACTGTTGCTTTATGTCATTTATGATGTATTGATGTGGTTAAGTTGGATTTCAATCCAAGATGAAGATTTGTGTGTTCTTGCACTTTTTCCGATCCCATAATCAATGTATTACCAACCTCTACCCAACAGTTGGTGAATTGCAGGGTTTCTCATAAAGTGCTTCAAATGGAACCATATTGATACTATTATGTTAGTTGTTGTTGTAACCAAGTTCACACAAAGGAATATGGTTCTCTCAATGACCACCAAAATCTAAGACATGAGCCCTGAGCATATTCTCCAACACCTAAATCAATTATGTGTGAACCATTGGTTTAGGGATGAAAAGCGATACTCAAGTGAAGCAGAGTGTCAAGTGTTGTTTGTAGGATCTACCAAAACCATGATGTGACTTTAGGGTCTCAGTATTATACTATAGACACAAACACACCTTGCAACCTCACTTTCTTATCAATGTACTTCTTGTTTCGCTTCTCAAATCGGTCCTTGATAAAAATGTTGGGTGGGCTTGGATCTCAACAAGTGTCGATGACTCGATATTGTTCCAACTTAACCAACTTTTGGCCCAAGCACAGGGTTTTATGCCAAAAAGGCTTTGGTAGTAATGAGGGTGAGATTCTAACTTATATTCCATATGATAAATTTACCCAAATCTAATGTGGGACTATTATATCGATCCCCATATACCTAACATATCTCCATCTTGGATTAAAATCCAACCATCACTACCACGCATTGCGCCATCCATTTGAAATCAATTGTCGTCATTATCTCGAGGAACATCAACTTGAGGAACAATTAGTGACCCATGGGAACCCGTACGTGCTCTTCCTAGACATATGTGCATCCCAACCAAACTATCGGTCCGATACCACTTGTTGGGCAAGCTTGGTTTGCAACTAATATGGGTATTGTCCCCAACTTAACCATTTTCTAGGCCAGGTATTGGGTTTTATGCCAAAAGGCCTTGGTATTAAAGAGGGAGAGATTCCAAATTATATGTCATATGATGAACTTGCTCATACCCAATGTGAGACTATTATATCAATCCACACATACCCAACAAATTTATTCCTTAGACTGAAATACAACCATCTATCACACATTGCACAATCCAAGTCAGATCAATTGTCACTATCATCTCGAGGAGAAACAAATTGAGGAACAATCTTTGACACACGTGCATCCTAGTCAAACCAATGACTTTGATAGTACTTGTTGGGCTGCCTTGGATCTCAACTAGTATCAATATTATCCCTAACTCAACACACCTTGGCTTAAGTGTGGGCTTGTAAATGAAAAGGCCTCATTACTAATGATGGTGAGATCCAACTTAACCACCAATGGGCCAAGTGTAGGGTTTTACGACAAAAGGCCTTGGTACTAATGCTAGTAAGATTCCAACTTGTAAAAAAGGACACTTTGAGATCTTCAAGAGGGTTGATCCACTATCCTATAAACTCACCTTACCACCACATTTGGCTGGTGTTATAATATTTTCCACGTATCTATGCTTCAAAAGTATTACCCAAATCCTAGTCACATCATTGACTGGAGCGATTTAGAGTTGGATAAGGATGTTACCTATGAAGAAAAATTGGTGAAGATCCCCACACCAAGCTAGAGGTGGTAAACTTGGGGAATACCGGTATTATTCAAAATCAAGCCCCCCACCCAACCAGTAGTATTAGAATCTATGGTTCAATTGGGGTGCACGTATGCCGAGGTGGAGCACATACGAATGCCCATGGGTTGCATATGATTTTTGAAGCTGCTAATCCTTGAGATGATGGCAACAATTGATTTGACAATGATTGTGTAATGTGTGATAGTGATGGTTGATTTCAGTCCCAAGTAGAGATTTGTTGGGTATGTTTAAACCGAAATAATAGTCACATATTGAATATGGGCCAGCAACGCATCACATGGAATATAATGTTGAATCTTACCCTCATTAGTACCGAGGCCTTTTAGATAAAACCCTACACTTGTGCCAAGATGTGGTTAAGTTGGGGACAATATCGACATTATATAGATCTAGGTCCGCCTACCTAACAAGTACTATCATAGTTGATGGTTCAACTAGGATGCACATACGTCGAGGTGGAGAATGTATGAGTGCCCTTAGATCGCGAATACTTCCTCATGTTGTTGCTTCTCGAGATGATGGTGACAATCGATCTGACATGGAAGCATGTTGTGTGATAGTAATGGCTATGGGCAAGTTCATCGCATGGAACATAAGTTAGAATCTCACCATCATTAGTACAAAGGCCTTTTGGCATAAAATCCACACTTGGCCCAAAGGTGGTTAAGTTAGGGACAATACAATCAAGTTCAAGGCCTGCCCAACAAGTAATATTAGCATTACTGGTTCAGTTGGGATACGCGTATGTTAAGGTGGAGCATGCACAAGTGCCCATGGATCTAAGATGGTTTCTCGAGGTGTTGCTCCTCGAGACAATGGCAACAATTGATTTGACATGGATCATGCGATGCGTTGTAGTGACGGTTGGATTTCATTCCAATGTGTAATTTTGTTGGGTATGTTTGAACCGAGATAATAGTCTCACATCGAATATGAACCAGAACATCACATGGAATATAAGTTTGGATCTCACCCCAATTAGTAGAGAGGCAACAAGGCCTTTTTAGATAAAACACCACACTTGAGTCAAAAGATGGTTAAGATGGGGACTATCAATACTAGTTGAGATCCATGCCAACCCAACAAGTAATATCAGAGTCGATCATTCAATTGAGATGCACGTATGTCAAGGTGGCCCATAGTTCACGATAGTTCCTCGAGTTGTTGCTCCTCAAGTGATATAAACAATTGATCTGACATGGAATGTGCTACGTTGACAGTAATGGTTAGATTTTAGACCATCGTGAACATTTGTTGGGTAATGTGTGGACTAAAATTATAGTTCCACATCGAATATGGGCTAGTTGGCCGGTCAATCACATGGAATAGATGGATCTCACCCTCAGCAACACAAGGTCATTGCATACAAAACGCCACACTTAAGCCAAGAGGTGGTTAAATTGGGCACAATATCAATATTAGTTGAGATCTAAGCATGCCTAGCAACTAGTATTGAAGTCGATATTTCGTTTGGAATGCACATATGCCAAGGTGGAGCACATATGGGTGCCCATGGGTCGTGCGTGGTTCCTCATTTTGTTGCTCGAGATGATGGCAACAATTGATTTGGCATGGATCATGTTGTGTGATACTGATGGTTAGATTTCGATCCAAGGTGGAGATATGTTGGGTATGTGTGGACCAAAATAATAGTTCCACATTGAATATGGGCAATTTCATCACATGGAATATGAGTTAGAATCTTACCCTCATTACTACCAAGGCCTTCTAGAGTAAAACCTTATAACTAGCCCAAAAGTGGTTAAGTTGGAGACCACCAATATTTTTTGAGATCCAAGCCTACCCAACAAGTAGCCTTACGATTGCTGGTTCAGCAGTGATGCACACATGTCAAGGTGAAGCACGTATGAGTGTTCATGGGTTGCAGATTATACATCAAGTTGTTGCTCCACAAGATAATGACAACAATTGATTTGACATGAATTGTGCGATGTGTGGTAGTGATAGTTGGATTTCAGTCCAAGATGAAGATTTGTTGGGTACGTATGGACCGATATAATAGTCTCACATTGGATATGGGCAAGTTCATCACATAGCGGGTAGTCGACTGCCTTTTCATTCTAAACCTCAAGATCCCCATGTGGGGATAGGCTTTTAAATAAACATAGTTTCCCACCACAAACTTTTAGGCCCCTCTTCTCTTATTAGCATAATTCTTTTGTCGATCTTGGGTTGTATTCAGTACATTCTATGCTTGATTAGCTTGACTATCTCTGTGTTGTCTTGCACTTTTTCCGATCCCATAATCAATGCATTACCAACCTCTACCCAACAGTTGGTGAATTGCAGGGTTTCTCATAAAGTGCTTCAAATGGAACCATATTGATACTATTATGTTAGTTGTTGTTGTAACCAAGTTCACACAAAGGAATATGGTTCTCTCAATGACCACCAAAATCTAAGACATGAGCCCTGAGCATATTCTCCAACACCTAAATCAATTATGTGTGAACCATTGGTTTAGGGATGAAAAGCGATACTCAAGTGAAGCAGAGTGTCAAGTGTTGTTTGTAGGATCTACCAAAACCATGATGTGACTTTAGGGTCTCAGTATTATACTATAGACACAAACACACCTTGCAACCTCACTTTCTTATCAATGTACTTCTTGTTTCGCTTCTCAAATCGGTCCTTGATAAAAATGTTGGGTGGGCTTGGATCTCAACAAGTGTCGATGACTCGATATTGTTCCAACTTAACCAACTTTTGGCCCAAGCACAGGGTTTTATGCCAAAAAGGCTTTGGTAGTAATGAGGGTGAGATTCTAACTTATATTCCATATGATAAATTTACCCAAATCTAATGTGGGACTATTATATCGATCCCCATATACCTAACATATCTCCATCTTGGATTAAAATCCAACCATCACTACCACGCATTGCGCCATCCATTTGAAATCAATTGTCGTCATTATCTCGAGGAACATCAACTTGAGGAACAATTAGTGACCCATGGGAACCCGTACGTGCTCTTCCTAGACATATGTGCATCCCAACCAAACTATCGGTCCGATACCACTTGTTGGGCAAGCTTGGTTTGCAACTAATATGGGTATTGTCCCCAACTTAACCATTTTCTAGGCCAGGTATTGGGTTTTATGCCAAAAGGCCTTGGTATTAAAGAGAGAGAGAGATTCCAAATTATATGTCATATGATGAACTTGCTCATACCCAATATGAGACTATTATATCAATCCACACATACCCATCAAATTTATTCCTTAGACTGAAATACAACCATCTATCACACATTGCACAATCCAAGTCAGATCAATTGTCACTATCATCTCGAGGAACAATCTTTGACACACGTGCATCCTAGTCAAACCAATGACTTTGATAGTACTTGTTGGGCAGGCTTGGATCTCAACTAGTGTCAATATTATCCCTAACTCAATACTCCTTGGCTTAAGTGTGGGCTTTTAAATGAAAAGGCCTCATTACTAATGATAGCGAGATCCAATTTAACTACCAATGGGCCAAGTGTGTGGGTTTTACTTCTAAGAAAAAGAAAAAAAAAAGTGTGGGGTTTTACGACAAAAGGCCACGGTACTAATGCGGGTAAGATTCCAACTTGTACAAAAGGACCCTTTCAGATCTTCAAGAGGGTTGATCCACTAGCCTATAGACTCACCTTACTGCCACATTTGGCAGGTCTTATAATATTTTCCAAGTATCTATGCTTCAAAAGTATTACCCAAATCCTAGTCACTATAGCAAGTTATAGATGGACAAGGATGCTAACTATGAAGAAAAGTTGGTGGAGATCCTTGACAAGAAAAAAGTACAAAAACCACAAAATAAGGAGATTTCTCTTCCTAAGGTGACGTGGCAGGCTAATGGAAACGAGTAGATAGCTTGGGAGTGAGAGGACCACTAGCAAGATAATTTCCCCTACTTGTTTAATTCAGGTGTGTCCTAACTTTTAATTTCAAGGACGAATTTCTTTAAGTAGGGGAGGTTGTAACATCTCTCAAATTCATCCTATGAAAAAATCTCTAAGATATGCCCCAATTCTTTCTTAAAACTATGGCCCTTGAACCATAGAAAACCTAAATATGAAGTGTTGAGACAATGGACCTAGGTAGGGAGTGGCCTAAAGCTCAAAAATAAGTGGGAAAAAAAGGGCCATGCAATAGAATCGACTGGAAGGCTTGCACCCACGACTGGAAGGCTTGCACCCAAACGCACAAGTTTGAGGGAGAGGCAACTTGAGGTTTGAAAGGGAAGTCATGGGGGTTGGGTTCTTGAGGGTGCTCCAAAGGATAGATCGAGGTAATCTAACCCATCCAGTGTTCCTTTGTTCATTCGAAGTCCGTCAAGATTCCGACTTCTGGTTTGAATGTAGCCACAAGAATTTAGAGGCCACCGGGTCAATCCATCACACGTAGCTTTCTATCAATTAAGGATTTTAGTGCAAGAAATCCAAAGTTTGCATAACTTTCCCTTAAACACTTTAGTTTAGCTTTCTAGGTGGCAGTTAGTTCTTCCTACCTCAAGATTTCGTCAAACTCCCCTTTGTTCTTCTTTCTTTCCTTTACCAAATCTGACCTTCAAGATCATAACCCCTTCTTCTTCATCAATTTCCTTTACACTCACTAACCATCATTTCTTCTTCTCATTGATGCACCAAGCACATTCCTATTCAAAACCTTCATTTTTTCTTAGTAAATCTAAGTGTTTTTTAAAAAACTGAACCCCAAAGGATTTCCTCCAGCCTCCACCAGCTACCTTTCCCCAAAAAATGATGATGTAAGTGTGTCTCCCATCTTGTATGTTGGTGATGAAGGAACGCCCCCCGTCTATTTTCATAACCTTCTAGCAATATTGATTCCACTCTCCATCTACAAGTCATCTTGCATCTTCCCTCAACTCTAGACAATGGCGCTTGCCTAATTATTATTGCTAGTGAATAAGCAACTGCTATGTTGAAACGTCATTGCTTAGATGGTTGTCCTAGTTATCTCAATTCCCCCCCCCCTCCGTCATATCTGCCCATAC
The DNA here is from genome assembly GCA_035771175.1 of Paratinospora sagittata. NCBI lineage: Eukaryota > Viridiplantae > Streptophyta > Magnoliopsida > Ranunculales > Menispermaceae > Paratinospora > Paratinospora sagittata. Next base: position 1,707,967 of record CM069607.1, on the reverse strand, counting down.
TCCCCGAAGCTCTATAGGTCCTCATGGTCAAAGTTACAAGTAATGTATTATACAAGAGCTTCATATTTCCTCCTTGCAATGTCAATTTATCTTTGATTGTATCTACTTTATTAAAATAAATATAGATCCAATCATAGCAATTATGGAGAAAAAGAATTTCTTCCTCGTCGCTCTATTAGCTCTTAACTATGTTGTTAAACATTAAAGTCTGAACAAAGTGCAATACAACAACCACAAGAAGAGAACTCCACTAAGGAGTCAACAGTATCTTGAGTAGGAAATAAGCAAGAAGAATGACAACTAAACAACAAGATATATGAGCAATTCAGAGGATAAATAATGTTTCACAAACTTCAAGACTTTTGAATAAATAAGAATTGCAATACCACATCACATGTGGAGTGTTGACAGTATCATTGAAGTAAATTGTTTAGTTTGGTGAGTTCATGATTTTTTTCCCTGCATTTGTGATTTACCTCCTGTGGAGATAAAGATCAATGGTGCTAGAGCTCCAAATATCTCCCAGGCTAAGCATATAAATATTTGTACCTGAAATAATAGAGAGACATCACATACGCGTGTGGAAGTAAATCAAAAGGAGTACAAACTCAACAAAAATATATGCATTGATCAAGATAATTTTATTAAGAAATGGTATTTTAGAGATTGTAATGAGATTTTAGCTCAACATTATGAGTAAACGCAATGGTTTCTTTAAAGATTGTGGCTTCATGCTACAAAATAATGGAGGTAGAAAAGTTCAAAGTTTCAAGGCAATGCTACCTGGCAGCACATACACATCCACTACTACAGCTTCCAAGTTGCTATTTGTGGACAGAAAGTTTTTCTCATATACTGAATCAATTGTAACAGTATTAGGGAGTTTTGTCCTCTTATGCTTCTTTTTCAACTGAGTAATGCATCCTGGTCTTTGCTTTGGAGCCCCAAACCTGTTCCGTTCCTCCCAAGCCTGCAAAGGAAACCAATAAAATTAATTGTTCAATCTCGTTAATCAAATACGCACCAAGATTCACAAAGAATATGCACAGTATGAAAAGAAAACTAGAAGATCAGCATGACTAAATTGGATAAACCTGAACAAAAACTAACAGCAATCATTCTACAAAGTGAGTAGGATTACCAGAGAAAGATCGGAGAGGAGAATTTTTACTTGCAAGCCCTAGATAAAACACAATACTAAGAAGCAAGAATGAAGAAAGAAAATATGCACCAAGCTTCACAAGAAATGCACTGAAATGAAAAGAAAACTATAAGATCAACGTGACTATCTTGATAAACCTGAACAAAAAATTAACAGCGATCATTCTACAAAGCGAGTAAGATTTCCAGAAAATGATCGAGAGGAGAATTACCACTTGCAAACCCTAGATAAAACGCAATACTAAGAAGCAAAAATCAAGAAAGAAAATATGATCCAAATGACTAACTTGATATACAAGAACAAAAAACGAGCAGCGATCATTCTCCAAAGCGATTAATATTACCAGAAAAAGATCGGAGAGAAGAATAATTTCCACTTGCAAACCCTAAATAAAACGCAATACTGAGAAGCAAGAATCAATAACGAAAACGATTACCTGCGAGAGATCGGAGAGAAGAATCGCCGAAGTGACACCACTCGAATAAGCAGAACAGGTCTTGAGAATTCGAGAGACGATCCAGCTCCATGGAGGCCAGCTGTTGCTACTACATTCTCCGATTTCGTCTGAATCGCACTTCTCTCCCGAAGATAACACCGATCTCGCATATTCCACAAATTCAAGAAACGCGTCTTCTTCTCCTCCTCCATCCAATCTGATGTCTCCTCCATTCTCCTCGTCATCGACGAGAATCGGATCCACAAACGATGCCATTCTTCCACCAAAAAACCTAATCGAAAACTCGAGATCTTAGATCCGATGCTCCATCGGAACTCGAAACCCCAGCGGCGATGCGTCTCAACTCTCCGCCTCCCCCCTCGAGCGTTTCAACTTTGCGTGAAATGGTTAGGCGGGAAATAGTCCAGCTCTTAAAAAGAGTCGAATTGGCGCGCTTAGGTGGCGTTAGAGTGAAGCACGTCATATTTACGCGATATTTTTGTCAAGATATTTACGCGATTTTTCTTCGTGGGAAAATGTTTCCCTTCTTAAGATTAAAAAGATAAAAATATTTTTTTTCATAATTTATTCTTATAAGTTCTCTTTTATTTTTATATACCTTCATCTATTTACAGTGTATAAATATATATTTTCAATAGATTTTTTATGTTCCATTTAATAATTAATAAAAATTATGCACGTATTTGAATATTTATACTTTTATAGTAAATTTACTTCTACCTATTCACATATGATCATTTTTCCGAACTTTCAAAATCAATCACAAAAAAATAATCGTCAAAACTTATAATTATTATTTATTTGAAATATTTAATACAGTAATTAAAAAAAAATCCTTACGTCCCTCTATTTTTTTCTCTTTCTAAAGCTACTTTACATTTAATTTCCCTTTTCTACCTTTTTTCAATGATATTTACTATTTTTTACCCTTTTTCTATTGTTAAAAACAATTTTTTTATTAGTTTAAAATAAATTACATTGATATATATTAATAATATTAGTTATACCCTTAATTAAAAATTTAAAATTTTAAATAAAATAAATTTTAATTAATAAAAAAACATGTTCAAACGCTAGTGCTCATAAGCTAGTAATAAATTTTTTTTTTTTTAAGTTAGTAATAAAGAAGTTGAGCATTTAATGTTAATTTTTGAAAGTAGCTAGATCGACCTCATTAGTGTATTATCTTCGCTCCACTCCGCTTAAATAATCTAATTTCTAAACTAACCTTAAATAAAATTACGTAAATGACCTTAGATTAAAATAAAAAAAAACCCACCCACTAAATCTACCCTACCCCACGCGCGATCTCTTCATCTTCTTTTTCTTCTTTGTTCTTCTGCGACGCCTTCACCATCTTTAATATCTATATATTTTAGTTGTGATAAATACATTATTAACATCTTCTTAAGGTTTTTTACAAGGTTTAAAGTTTTTTTAGATAATTTTTAAGTGAATCATTTTGTGTTTCATTTGATAGGTTTGAACATTTAAAAAATAACACCATCAATACATATTTCAATTATTATAGCCAAAAGAATACGCTCTCGTGACGACAAACATCAGGGAGAAGTAAATTTTTGTTGTGTGAGAATAAATAGTTGTGTTTTTGTATATATATAAAAATCGTGATGTAAGTTGGCCCTGCGAGGCCGACTCTTGTACAAGAGGGCCAGCCACACTAGGCCGACCTACATAATAATCGTCGATTAGAAGGGGCCGACCCTATTGTGTAAGGGTTGACCTGTCATAGCCAACCCTCATATTTTTTTTGTTTTTTTGGCATTTAGACAATTCATATATGTATTAGAATGCATTCAATGACAATTTTGACATGTTTATAATCATTCTGGGTTAGTTTAGATGGTGGGATACCGTTTTTCAATCGTTTGCACCATATGAGAGTTTAGAAATGGGAACGATACCCCACCATCCAAACTAACATGAAATGGCTATAAATATGTCAAAATTGTCATGAAATGCATTCTAATGCAATATAAATTGTCAAAATGCCAAAAAAAATAAGAAGGTCGGCTATGAAGGGTCCTTACACAGTAGGGCCGGCCCCTTCTGATTGACTATTACTATGTAAGTCGACCCAGTGTGGCCGACTCTCCTGTGTATAGGTCTGCCCTACGTAGTCGACCTTAGGACGAATCTCGTCTATAGTGTCGTCGTTTTTGTCTTTTTTTGTACAAAACACATCAAAAAACACCATTACATGTTTCATTTCATGAATAAAAGTGCATAAAAAAATATTAAAACATGCATTTCTTACCAATTCAATGGATCAAACGTCAAAAAATCTTTCAAAGACGAACGAGTGGTAATTTGCTCCTAATGGAGTCCAAACGATATTTCTCCAGCTCCAATCTTCTTCTAACCAAGATAAGAAAAAGAAAATGATGGGCTTTGGAGTTTGGGGCTAGGGTTTTGGATGAGAAATGTAGAAGAAGAAATGGTAGAGAAGAAAGGTGGGATATGAATGGGAGAAAGGTAGTTTAGAGATTTCTTGTTTTTTGCCTGGGATAGAAATAATGTATATATATTAAGGTAGGATTGTATTAGTAATCGGAGTAAAGATAGCCTGTGGAGTCTAAATACCTGCCCTCTAAATTTTTCCCTCATCAAAGTTTTTTTTTTTCTGAAAAATAAAAAAGTGAGAAAAGATTTTCCTGCGCATTATTATGCTCTTTTTCCATAAAATAGATTACGGAGAAATTGCCTTTCATTTCAACCCTAACGAAGATCCAGAGGATGATGCTGAGAAACGCTAACCGGGCCTTGTGGCTCGGGAAGGAAACAAGAAGAAATCTTTGCACTGTCGCGACCGCAAGTTCGATTGGCAGTCGTTCACCATTTAGGCGCCCAAAGAAATCCAAAGAAGCTTCTTCTCTCTACCATAGAATCTCAGCTCTTGGGCCAAACAATGGAAGCGTGAGTGAAGTGCTGAACCAGTGGATTTCGAATGAGCGTAAACAGGTCACCAGATATGACATTGTGGGCTTCGTCGATCAGCTCCGCATGTACAAGCAATACGAGCAAGCTCTACAGGTTAACCACACGAAGCTCTTCTCTACTCTTTTTTTACTCTAATTCCGGAATTCGGATCACCCGTTGCTTGATTTTAATGAATAATTTAATAATTTGTGGAATTTAGGATAATGGGTTGTGACCATTTTGGTGATTTCGCTTGATATTGTTGGTCGAATTATAATTTGGCCCTCTTAAGGTGTTGAAAATTAGCTGCAGTGACACACTGCTGTGTTGAATCATAAAGTAGAGAACTTTGTGACACATGTTTAGAATTTTCAATTTTATTGTTGTGAATAATAATTCGAAACTTTGTTCTTGGATTATTTCAAAATGTAGAGAACTTTGAGAAATTTGCTTTAGAATTGTCAATATAATTGAAGTTGTTTGTTTAATTCATATATTCTGATGTTGGTTCTGATTTTGTCCAACAGCTGTTGGAGTGGATGGAGAAGAGGGGCATGCATTTATCATACAGCGAACAAGCGAAACGCATAGATCTTCTCTGGAAATCACAGGGTGCAGAGGCAGCTGAGAAATACTTTACAGACCTTCCAAAACCTTCAAAGAACAAGGCCACATATGGAGCTCTCTTATGCTGTTTTTGCTGTGAGAAAATGACAGAGAAGGCAATGGCACTCCTGGAGAAGATGCGAGCACTGAACTTTGCTTCAAATACTTTTGCGTATAACCATCTAATGTCCCTACACATAAAGTTGGGTGAACTTGAGAAAGTCCCTCCTCTGGCTCAAGAAATGAAGGAGAAACATATAGAGCCAGACATGTTTACTTATAATTTATTGATGAATAGTTATGCTTTTATGAAAGATATTGAAGGAGTAGAAAGAGTCGTAGAAGAATTTAAGAAGGTGGATAAGATTAAGTCTGACTGGAATGTGTATGGCAATTTGGCTGCTGTTTATGTGTCCGGTGGCCTTTTTGAGAAGGCTGAGATGGCTCTTAAAGAGATTGAGAAAATAGATAAGCTCAGGGATAGAAAGGCCTTCCATTACCTCCTCAGCTTGTATGCAAGTATCGGCAATGCATCTGCAGTTAATCGAGTATGGGAATCTCTAAAGTCTGCTTTTCCAAAGACAACCAACTTGAGCTACCTCACGATGTTCCAAACTCTTTCCAGATTGAATGATTTAGATGGGCTAAAGAAATGCTTTGAGGAATGGGAAAAGTGTGAATTGAGCTATGATACAAGGTTGGTCAATGTTGTCTTAAAAGCTTATCTCAAACAAGACATGATTGAAGCAGCAAATTCTTTTTTGGAGCATGCAGTGAAGAAGGGATTCAAGCTCAATTTCTCAACCTATGCTCCTTTCATCGATTTCTATGTGAGAAATCATCAAATTAATTTGGCTATGACGTTTTTGGAGACGGGAACTCCAGTTGTAAATGAGAATGAAAAGCATATACACAAAGAAAAATCTCATATGCTTTTAAAGTATTTTGAACAAGAAAAAGATGTTTATAGTGTTCAAGAGCTACAAAGGATCATGAAGCAGGCAAATAATCTAAACCCGGAAGAATGTGATTCATTGCTTGAAACACACGAAGGTTGAAAGCTGATGGGATGGACATTTCTGAAACGAAGAGGCTGCTTGAATACATTTGCTCAGAGCAGTTTTCTTAATGACTCAAGAAAAAAGACTCGTGGGAAAATATTCTCATTGATGTCTTAAGCTTCACTCGCATCAAAATTCATTGAAGGAAGTGCAAGCCCAGTGTAGCAAGCAATAAACTAAAAACATCATTCAGATCTTGGTTACATTCTCAGCTCTACCAAAACTTTGGGGAGGCACCGTTTCTGTGAAGTCTTGTTACCAAAATACCAGGACCATTCTTACTGCCAATTTACTTGCAGATGTTTTTGCTTACAGTCCTGCTAAGTGCACAAGCATGATGGCTGGAATTGTTTTTATTGGATCCAAGATAGAGAAGAAAATTTATCTCACACTCCCCAAGTATTCAAGAAACAGCAAAGCTAGCTCATTTACAATTTGACTGCACCAGCTGCATTCTTTTGGATTGGTGATAGGAAGTGATGGCATTCTTTTGGATTCAAAGGGTTAAGTTTCAAACTCTGGTCTGAGACATGATGTATTCATTTGATGTTATATGCTCTAATTGGTGTTTAGACAAACTGGATATTCTTGTTGTTAGATAAAACTACTTAAAAATGCAGAAAGCTGTCATTTGCTAAACTTGGGGAAAAAGAATGTACATGAAGCTGTGACTCAAGAACTTCCCACTTGAAATCTTCCATTATATTCACCACTGTGTACTTAAAGTGAGGAATGCAATTCTTCAGTTGTAACTTGGTTTTTAGGGAGTTTAACACCTTCCCTTATGGATTCTGCAAAAGAGTCTGCCATTGAAATAGGACCCACTTTTCATGTTAAGAGGCACTTAAAGAGTATAAGAATGCACATGAGTACTAAATTTAGATTCTCTTAAAATCATAGTTCAAGAACTCAAAAAAAAAGGGGAAAAATCTTGGCCATGTTATTTTATTTTACTGGTTTTTTGGTTTGAGCTTGAGTTATTTTAATATTTATGGTAAAATTAATTTTACTATAAACATGCCTACTCTGTCCTGGCTGATGTCATTATTTGTAAAAACTATTGTAATTAGCAAAGATAGATTTCGCATTTTTTTAATTTTTTATTTTTTTGGACAAGAAACGAAGATAGATCTCATGTTGAAATGGCAAAAAAAAACAAAGGTAAATTTGAGAAAAGCTGTTAATGCAAGTATCACTAGAAGTGCATTTTTCAAGTTTTGAACATTTCAGATGATGCTTCTTCATCTTGGTGGTGGACAGCTATGGATTTGACAATAGATAATGTTTGTTTTTGGTGAAGGAAAGCAGGAAAAAAATAAAACATTTGAAAGCAGTAGAAGCGGATCTTTGTCCCAGATGTGTTGTGCATAACAAAGAGATGAAGACAAGCTTCAGAGGGCCCATAAGTCCATTTTCTATGGCCATATTCTGCCTTGCTTTGTGGGTCTTAAGCAATCACTTGAAGGCAATGAATGATTTTTGAAAGTGCTTATTTCAGAATGTAGGGCTCCACGTATCACACACAGCCATGTGAACTCATCTCTGTGATTCACATATTCTGGTTGAAAAAATCTAGAAGAGAGAAGATATGTTCATCATAAAAATATTCTCCCACTTTAAAAAAAAGAAGAAGGGGGAAATCAGATCATATGGAAGGATCAGGTTGGGGCACTAGGGCACCATTATCATGTGGAAGACTATTTTCCATGCTCTGTTGAGATGTGATTGAAAGTTCTGTCAATAAGAACAAATACTTATGAATTGCTGACCTCTTTCACATGGTCTCCTTTTAACTTAATAATGAATGTGATGCAGAGACAAGTTAGTAAGTCAAAAATAAAACAACCAAGGAATGAATTGAAATCATTGAATAAGTTCAAATCAAAAGCAGAGCTGCACCAGATTTTTCATGACATCTTTTCTTCCCAAAGCAACTGATATCAACTTGAGTGCTCATAAGACTAGGAAGAAGAATATTCTCGCCCTCCTAATTAGGCCAACTTCAATATAACTTTTGGTTGATACTTTCACATTCATTAGGAAAACATTGCTTGTTAATACATTATCTTTGATTGAGTACTGGGATTAACGGTAATATTGAGAGAGAGTTATAGAAATCGAAGAGTGGAGAAATTGGATGGTAGAAAATATTGCCATAACCATATGTTTTTTTTTGTTACGCTGTTGAAAATATGTAACGTTATCTGCTACTTATGGTTGATGTTTTTCTGTACTGCTTTTATCTTTGATCTGAGCTTTTGCCAAGAATCATTAGAAAAATATCATGAACTACATGTAGTGTAGGATCTCCATTATCGTTGATGTTGTTTTTTTTTTTTTTTGGGAGAATAAACAAAACATATATAAAGCAACAACTTCTGGGAGAAGCTTAGGACAAACTCTCCCTAAAACTTGAAAAGCAAAACAACCCAAATGATTATAAGCATAACCATAGTCAAAACTTAACTCAAACCAAATAAGCATCTATCTCACCCCAAAATCCAATCCGAGAGTGCAAAACCCAAGTTTCATTTTGAGGCAAAAACCCACGCACTTGCAGCCAACTGAATAGATTCCCAAACTTGGTCCTCATTATGAGAATAATTGTTGAAAATTCTATTATTCCTTTCAAGCCAAACGACCCATAGTGTTGCGTATGTAGCGATTAGGCCGACCTCTTTCAGCTACTTGGATGAAGTTGTAGTGTGTGAAAGAGACAGGCCATCGCTCACACTACTTGGAGCGGATATTTTTTCCCCCGAAAATACATGCCAGCGTTGCCAAATTCTCTGAACAAATCCACATATGAAAGATAAATGGTCAATATTTTCGCAATCTAAATAGCACATAGAACACCAATGTGGGGAAATGGATAAATTAGGGAGCCTCCTTTGTAATGCATCAAGGTGTTAAACCCCTTATGGGTCAATAGCCAACTAAAGACTCTTACCTTAGATGGAACCTGAACCTTCCATATATATGAAGCTAGTGGGAAAGGGTGGTTGTTGGGTGAATCTACCATCAAATTGAACATAGATCTACATGTATAATGGCTAGAACTGTCAGAAATCCATAGGAAATGATCCGGAGAAATGGTCAGCTCAAGGTTGGCAAGATTGTTCAGAAGTGAACGAGTTTCATCATGAATCCTAAGGGAAAATGAGTTGGGTATTTGTAGATTCCAAGACCTATTGTGAGAAGAAGGTGTGGCCAGTGATAGGGTAGAGGAAATGGTTTGGTTGTGGGTGGGGGAGATTCTATATAGATTTGGGTACATTTATGCCAAAGGACGTTCCCCCAACCAAGTGTCTTCCCAAAAGCAGAATGTGAGTCCATTTCCGACTTTAGGCCTAATGTGCTCAGAGACCTTTGGGAACAATGAGGCGATGAACTTTCATGGGCTCTTATATGTCGTTCTTTGCGCCCTTTTTTCATGACCCTCCCAATCTGCAAGTGATATCTTCCCATACCGGCTGGTAATCACTCTTGTCCACAAAGGAGACTGGTTCTCAAGTGCCCTCCAAATCCATTTCCCACATAACGCCATATTCCTTTCTACAATCCTTCCAATTCTCAAACCACCTTTCTCAACTGATTTCTGTACAATATCCCACTTCACTAGACTCATTTTCCCCTTCCCTGGCTTTCCTTCCCAAAAGAAGGACTTCATCATTTTCTCGATATTCTTCGCCACCTTCATTGGAACCTTGAACAAGGACATATAGTAAGATGGTATGGCTGATAGGACCGACCTAATCAATGCCAATCTTCCCCCCTTTGATAAAGAGGCTCGTTTCCAACCTTCTAACCTCTTTGTTATGGTTGCAAGAACCGGCTCCCAAAAACTAATCCCTCTAGGATTGCCACCTAGAGGGAGCCCCAAATAATTCAGTGGCCAAACCCCCACTACGCAGCCTGCGCTCTCTGCCAAACTTAGAAGTAAATTTGGGTCCATATTAACCCCTGCAATTTGACACTTAGCCATGTCAACTTTGAGACCAGAGAATTCACAGAAACATTTCAAGATGTTAAGGGCATTCAAAACATTTTCTTTACCCCCTTTTAATAAGAAAAGTGTATCATCTACACATTGGAGGTGAGAAACCCCAACACCTTATTTTCCAACTTTGAAGCATGTTGTGGAGAAGAACAAAATCTATGGGATTTATTTCCTTTAAGGATTTATTTCCTTTAAGGAAAGATGATAATTTTAGTAGTCATTTTATTTAGCAGTTACTAAAATTGTAATTATAGCTATATGTGTGCATAGCCCTGTATGTCTATATATATGGTGTCCCTCCATTAAGACATCATCAAGAATAAGAAAATATTTTCTCTCTTCTCCCGTGGACGTAGGCCTTGGAGCCGAACCACGTTACATCTTTGTGTCTTTTATTAGTATTTAACATGGTATCAGAGATTTCAGCTCGTACAACTGGAAAACTTTTCTTTTCTTCCGACCTTAATCGTTGAAATTATTTTATTTTGGCATTCATTGCCGGAACCTTCCTCGTTGGCCTTCATCGCCATTATTCGTGTTGCTGATTGGTGCGTACGTTTTCATCACTGCTACTATATCACCATCGATTACGGCGTCTTCCTCATCGACACTGTCGATATCCTAATCGTCTTCGATGCCTTCGTCTCCATTGCTACTGTGTTTCAGTCGCTGCTGCTCGAACCCACCATTGCTGATCTTTGACGTTGCTATTGATCTTCGTCGTCTCTCGCGCATCTCTCTCACATATCTCTCTTGCGCATCACTACATCTCTCTAATCTCCATCGCCATCTGCAGCTTCTGGTTCGCCTTCTTCGTCTTCGTTTGATATTCTTCTTTTATTTTTTTATTTTTTTATTTTTTGAGTTTGTAACCTATAAAAAAAAAGGGAAAAAGAAAAATGTATGTTACTTCCGAAACGGTGCCAGACGGATTCAGCCAAGACGACATTGAAAGATTGAAATCTTTGCTTGGCACACTGGACAAACCCTCAGGTACCTGTTCATTGGCCAATTTAGGTAACTTTCCTATTTCTATTGGATTTAACGTCTCAGATAAGTCTTTTGCTAACTCTTGGGTTATAGATTCTGGTGCTACTGATCACATGACCAATTCCCCCAATATATTTCATACCTACAACCCATGTCCTAGTAGTCGAAAAATAACCACAGCTGATGGATCCTTAACCACAGTTGCTGGTATAGGTGATGTTCACATCAGCCCCACCCTTACACTCAAAAATGTTCTTCATGTTCCTAAACTATCTACTAATCTTATCTCTATTAAAAAACTAACCCATGATCTGAGTTGTAATGTAACCTTCTTCCCTATTTACTGCGCATTTTAGGACCAGGACTTGGGGACGATGATTGGACATGCTAAGGAACAGGACGGGTTGTATTACCTTGAGACACCAGTACATCCTATCAAGAGTAACACTTCATTTCTCTCCGAGCACAAATTTTCCAATAAGAAAAGCTATGGCTCCATCATCGCCGCCTTGCCCATCCTTCTTTTCGAACCCTTAAGATCATGTTTCCTTTTTTGTTTAAGTCTCTCAATGCTGAAGATTTTCATTGTGAAGTGTGTGAACTTGTGAAACACAAACGTATATCTTTTCCACTTAGTAATGAAAGAAGTTCAGATCCTTTTGATCTCATTCATAGTGATATTTGGGGTCCTTCTCCAATACCTAATGTTTCTGGAGCGCGATGGTTTGTGTCCTTCATTGATAATTGTACTAGAGTCTCGTGGATATTCTTATTGAAACAAAAATCCGATGTGAGCTTTGTTCTTCCTACCTTCCATAACATGATACACACCCAGTTTTGTGCTAAAATCAAGAGATTTCGATCTGACAATGCTAGAGACTATTTTAATCAAACATTGACCAATTACTTCCAAAACGAGGGGATCCTTCATGAATCATCTTGTGTTCACACCCTACAACAAAATGGAGTTGCTGAAAGAAAAAACGGCCACCTGCTTGATACAGCCTGAGCCTTTTTATTTCAGAACACTATGCCTAAGTCCTATTGAGGGGAAGTTGTCCTTACTGCAACACACCTTATTAACCGTCTACCATCCCGGACCCTTGGTTTCAAAAGTCCTATGGAAAAGCTATGTCAATTTTACCCTAAGCTCAAAATCTCCAATAATCTTATACCTAAGATATTTGGGTGTGTATCATTTGTCCATGTTCACCAACACAACAGGGGGAAGTTGGACCCCAAAGCTCTCAAGTGTGTTTTTGTCGGATACTCTTCAACTCAAAAGGGATATAAATGTTATCATCCGCCATCAAAGAAATTATTTGTCTTTGCCGATGTCACTTTCTGTGAACCTGAGCCTTATTTTTCCGCTCCTCCTCTTTCGGGGGAGAGTGTCATCATGGAAGATAAGGATTGAAACTCCCTTGATAACCCTTTTGATCTTTTTGGCGCCTTTAACCTCCAACAAACCAAGCCCGAATCTCCTACACCCTCTATACCCAATGACGAACCTAAGGATCAGATGACTGGACAAATGTACTCCAGGGAGAAAGCTGCAGCTCCTGAACCGATGCAAGTTCAAGAATCTGAAGCAATCCCTGAAAATGAGGTAACAAATCCTGAACCCTCCTTACAAATTTCATTAGTTCCTGAAACTAACAATGATCTTTTAGCCTCTGAACCTGACAATGATCTTCCCATTGCCAATAGAAAGGCACAAGGGAATGCACTAAATATCCCTTGTATCCACTATCTCATGTTATATCCTTCGAGAAGTTCTCGCCAACCCCTAAGAGTTTCCTTACCAACCTGAACAATATCCAAACTCCTACATCATTATCCGAGGCTTTATCTAATACAAATTGGAAACAAGCTATGAATGTGGAAATGGAAGCCCTAAAGAAAAATACAACATGAGAGTTGGTAGACTTGCCTGCAGAAAAGAAACTTGTGGTATGCAAATGAGTTTATATAATAAAATACAAAGCAGATGGGTGCCTAGAGCGTTACAAGGCAAGATTAGTAGCCAAAGGATATACTCAGACATATGATGTGGACTATCAAGAGACATTTGCTCCGGTTGCAAAAATGAATACTGTGAGACTTCTTTTGTCATTGGCAGCTAATTATGACTGGGATCTGCAACAATTTCATGTAAATAATGCATTTTTACATGAGGATTTAGAAGAAAAAATCTATGTGGAAGTGCCTCCAGGATTTGGCACCACTGATAAAGTGTGTAAATTGAAAAAAACCTTGTATGGACTTAAACAATCTCCGAGGGCATGGTTTGGTCGGTTTGCCAAAGTAATGACAAATATGGGATATAGACAAAGCCAAGGAGATCACACTCTATTTATTAAGCACTCGACTTCAGGGGGAGTTACAACTCTATTAGTGTATGTTGATGACATCATCATGACAGGAAACAATGAGAACGAGAGACAAAATTTGAAGCAGTGTTTGACCGAGGAATTTGAGATCAAGGAACTAGGGAGATTGAAATACTTCCTAGGGATTGAAGTGGCACACTTTAAATAGGGAATCTTTATTTTTCAACATAAGTTCATTACAGACCTTCTTAAAGAAACAAGGAAGCTAGCATGCAAACCAATGAATACTCCTATTGATCTTAATCACAAGCTTGGAGAAGCTGAAGAAGCGCTGACTATTAATAAGGAGATGTATCAAAGACTAGTAGGAAGACTCATCTCTCTCACACACACAAGACCTGATATTGCATATGCAGTAAGTGTAATAAGTCAATTCATGCACAACCCTAAAGATATTCATTTGCAAGCAGCTAATCACGTTTACAGTATCTTAAAGGGACTCCAGGACAGAGCATCTTATTTAAACGACACACATGAGTGGTTCTTGAAGCATATACTGATTCAGACTATGCTGGTTCAGTAGTTGACAGAAGATCAACTACTGGATATTGTACGTTTCTTGGTAGGAATTTGGTGACATGGAGAAGTAAAAAGCAGAATGTAGTGGTCAGATCTAGTGTTGAAGCATAATTCCGAGCAATGGCACAAGGGGTTTGTTAGCTATTATGGTTGCAAATAATTTTGACTGATTTGAAGATAGACTGGGATGACCCTATAAGACTCTATTGTGACAATAAATCTGCAATTAGCATTGCCCATAACCCAGTTCAACATGATCGAACCAAGCGTATAGAGATTGATAGACACTTTATTAAAGAGAAGCTTGATAGTGGGTTGATCTATACTCCATATGTGTTTACCAATAATCAGCTCGCCGATGTGTTCACTAAAGGGTTAAACCATACTGCATTTCAAGCAAATGTGTCCAAGTTGGGAATGGTAAACCTTTATTCACCAGCTTGAGGGAGAGTGCTGTGGAGAAGAGCAAAATCTGTGAGATTTATTTCCTTTAAGGTTTATTTCCTTTAAGGAAATATTAAGTCGTTTTATTTAGTAGTTACTAAAATTGTAATTATAGCTATAAGTGTGTATAGCCCTGTATGTCTATATACATGGTATCCCTCCATTAAGACATCATCAAGAATAAAAAAATATTTCCTCTCTTCTCCCGTGGACGTAGGCCTTGGAGCCGAACCACGTTACATCTTTGTGTCTTTTATTAGTATTTAACAAAGCCATTGACTAATGAAAATTGTCTTACCCTGGTCATTAACCTGCTCAAACCATCTGCCACTATGCTGAATAGGAAAAAAGAAAGGGGATCTCCTTGTCTCAAGCTTCTACTGGCCTCTAACTTACCCCTTGGTCTTTCGTTTATCACAACCGAGAATGTAACTGAGGACAAACAACCAAATATCCAGCTAATCCATTTCTCCCCAAAGCCTTTCATCTTCATCACATACACAAGGAAATCCCACTCCACTGAGTCATAAGCCTTTGTGAAATCTACACCTTCGGACCTTCTTAATCTGTAATCTTTTACTGCCTCATTGGCCACCATAACCGCATCTAAGATTTGTCTCCTTTGGATAAAAGTAGATTGTGAATCTTCGACTGTCTTATGTAAGACCTTTTTTAACCTTAGAGATAACACCTTCGCCATCACCTTATACAGACTAGTAACAAGACTAATAGGACGGTAGTCTTTTATGCATCTAGAATTACCCCCTTTGGAACCAGACAAATGTATGTTTCATTTACCTGATTATTTACCACCTCATTTTGAAAGCATTCAACCATGGCTCTTATGATATCTTCCTTCATAATATCCCAAGAATGATGAAAAAAAAACCATTGAGAAGCCATCAGGACCAGGCGTCTTTGAGCCTTCGCAACTAAAAACTGCCGCCCTAACTTCATCTTCATCAAATGGCCGTTTTAGGGACTGTCTGTCTTCGTTGGATATGATGCCCCAATCTAGACCTTCAATTTTCCAATTGTGTAATCTTGATGAGGAAAAAACTGTTCTGAAATAACCCACAATTTCATTCACCACCTCAACCTCGTCTACCACCAAACATCCATCTTCCTTCTCAATCCCAATAATAAAACTTTTATTTCTCTTGCAATTCAAAATATTATGGAAATTTTTTGAATTGACATCTCCCTCCTTGAGTCATTTGATTTTGGCTTTTTGCATTGCCAGTCTATCTTCACGAATACATAACTGCTCCAACTCAGAATTGTAGATTCTTCTAAAAGTAGGCAAATCCTCAGACCATTCTTCGCCCTCCTCCATTCCATCCAACTTCCCAATTATTTCTTCAACCTCCTTTTTTTTCCCCTAACTACCCCAAATTCCTCCTTGTCCCACTGTTTTAAGCATTCTTTCATTTTCCTCAATTTCTACATAAATCTGTGACCTTCCCACCCATAGGCGATGGAAGCCTGCCACCATGATTGTACATTACTCCTGAAATTTTACTGAGAAAGCCATTCATTCTCAAATTTGAAAGAGTCGAACCCCCCTTTACCAAATTAGTCTCCAATAACACTGGTCTGTTATCCGAGGTGACTCTTGTTTCTAAAATGGGAATATCTCCTCCCAACCCACAGAAAATAGAAATCTATCTAACCTGCAGTATATTGGGGGGGATCTTAGATTTGACCAAGTGTATTTTGCATTGCACAAGGGGGGGTCTCTCAATTGATCATCTGATTAAACTCCTGCATACTTATGGTAATCCTCCCACTATTCAGTTTTTCGTCCACAAATCTCCATTATCGTTGCTTATAAAGGATGTAAGTATTTCTACTTGTTCACATATGACAAATTCTCTTACTTAAGCTATGGAAAGAAAGAGAAAAAGGCGAAAAATGATTATAAAGATTTGATAAACTTGATTTAAGATAATTGTTCTCTCCCTTTGCTGTAATATGTACTCACAACATTCAGCTAATTATTGTCATACATACGACAGAAACACTAAATAAATACAAGAATTCTCACGGTAAGTAGGTTACTTTCGTTTACACGTTTAGTTTGCTGAAAATAGCATATAAGAACTCTGAGAGTTATTTTTTGAGGGGGAGGGGTCCTCTAATACTAAAAGAGAAATGGATGGCAAGATCCTTATAAGGCAGTTCAATGAAGAAAGAGATGTTGAAGTGGTGGAGAGGCTTGAGAGGGAATGTGAAATATGGCCTCGAAAAGGGATCTCCATCTTCACTAACATGATGGGTGACCCTCTATGTAGGATCAGGCTTTACCAAACTCATCTTATGTTGGTAGGTGAAACAGATAGGGAAAGAAAATTTAGGATGACTTATTGTTTTTTCTTGTCCCACCTACTGAAAAAGGCTATTTCTTGTTTATATGTTTTTTTTTTTTTTTTGGATTTAGCATCTCCTGTATGCACACTTTCCTTTTCTTCTTGGAGTATCAAATGTTTTGGGATCTTTATATCAATGGGCCATTAACATATTCGAAAATGGCCTACAGGTCGCTGAGATGGTCAACAATGGAGAGCTTGTTGGGGTGGTGCGAGGATGCATTAAGCATGTGGGGACTGGTATTGAGGAAAAAAATTTCAAGATGTGTTGCATCCTGGGCCTTCGAGTGTCTCCAAAGCACAGGCAAGTTTCTAAATAAATCTCATTCTCCCTGTTCTTCGAGTACTAATTTTAACTGAGTTCAGCTCATTTTTGAGACAAGTATGGAGTTACTGGTAGTCTCACGTTAAGAGTGTGTTGATTAGTTTGAAGTGTAAGAGTGGTTTTTAAAAGAACTAGATTTAGGAATTAGATCATCAGCCATCACAAATGTTGGTTCATATTGGATTGATTTTAGTTTATGCTGTTTCTTTAAACGCTTCATCCATTCTTGAAGCTGTATTGGCGTGTACAAAATATGGTTTTAGTAATAACAAAATGATCCAAAAAATAAAAAAAAATCTTTTATTTCTTATCCATAAAAAAACATAGATGAAGCAACATGTGGTGTGTGGAGGAGCTAGTTAGTTATCAAATCGATTGGACTTAATCGAGGGGTAAGAATTAAAACCATTTGTAGCATGCCTTTAGTAATAACAGAATGATTCAGCCTGCAAAGAAAATAAGTACTAAAAGAACTCTTTTTTAGTGTGAAAAAGAGGATTCTTGGAATGCATCATGGCTTGTGTTTCTTGAAGCCCATTTCTTAATTTGCTAGCTAAATTAAATTTCTCATTTGTTGTAGGCGTAAGGGAATTGGGTTGAAGCTAGTTGAATCTATTGAAGATTGGGCTACACAAAATGGGTCAGAATACATCTTCCTGGCAGCAGAGGAGAGTAATGTCGCCTCGGCAAACCTTTTCACTAAGTGCAACTATGTGAAACTAAGTTCCCTAATCATATACAACCAACCTATTCATTCTCTTTCAAAAGAGTCATCCTCACACAACATTCGAGTTGAGAAGTTAAGCATAGAGCAAGCAAGTTCCTTGTACAAGAACCGACTTGGAAGTAAACCGTTCTTTCCTGTTGATATTGACACTATCTTGAATGAAAAGCTAAGCCTTGGCACTTGGGTGTCATTTTTCAGAGAAGAGGATTGGGATGGATTAAATAGCAAAGATAAGGGTGAGGATTTCATGACTAGAACTCCTAGTTCTTGGGTCATTTTCAGTATATGGAAGTCTTGTGAGGCTTACAAGCTACAAATAAGAAGGCAGCATTCATTTAAGTGTTTGCATGCCACACTAAGACATGCAGGAGCTAAAGTTTTTACTTGTCTTAGGACACCAATCTGTGACTTACTCCACAGACCATTTGGATTTATCTTTCTTTATGGGCTTTATGGTGAGGGAGAAAGGCTTGGAGAGCTTATGAAATCTCTATGGCGTTTTGCTTGTAATTTGGCTGGAAATTTGAAGGACTGCAAAATGATTAGTACAGAGGTAGGGGCCTGTGATCCTCTTAAGGAACATGTACCTAAAGGGATTTCAATGTCATGTGTTAAGGATCATTGGTACTTAAAGAAGGTAAATGGTCCAAGCAGCGATGATGACGACGAGTCTTGGAAGACGACAAAATCAGTAACGAATTTGTTTGTTGACCCAAGGGATTTTTAGGTTTGGTAGTTTAATGAAGCAAACCATTGAACTTGTGTTTCTTAGATTGCTATGTGTATTAAATTGCTTAGAGGGTACCTACCATTTATATATATGTTGCTTTCTTTTATCAAAGAATAGGCAAATTGTTACTAAAGACCCCTAAATTTTTGGGGGCCACGGAAGTCATGAAGCAACAAACCAAGCCATTACTCCTTAGGAAGATATGCTATAGCTAAAATGAGCTTTCTTCAGATTTTAGCAAAAGCAGTGATTCTTGTACCAAAAAAATAGTGATTCTGACCTGTGTATTTGAGACAATTGGGCTTCCCTAGACAAAAAAGAGGGTTATATTAACATAAAACCACAAGCATGAAACTTTTATATAAATTCTTAAACCAAAGTAGTTAACAAGGCAAAAGGATTTATCAATTTATTGAATGCAACATTGAGATTCTTTCAAACCATTCTTTCAAAAAGTTCCACAACTACTTGAAAATAAACTTTGATACATTATGATAATTTTATCCGCTTCGAATACTACTCGTATTTTTAGTAGAATAGTATAGGTCGTGATCCAAAGCCGCCACCAATACTGATTGGGGCACCACAAACACTCTTTAGGCTACTGCAAATACTAGTTGTATTTTTAGGTCTAATAGTATCTGTGACGGCCCAGAGCCGTCACAAATATTCGTTGGGCCACCACAAACATTCTTTGGCTGTGGTGGCCAAATTGCCGTCACAACTGCTGACTTTGCAAATGTGTGTGTGTGCGCGCACATGTGTCTGCCATCACAAACAGCTGTGATAAACATCACTCATTTCAAGCAGGAGATCCACATGAAACAGATTGAAGTACCTATGAACATGGCCCCCTCATGTATTTGAAGAGTTATTTACACGTTGGAGATTCAAACATGCACATAGAAAAAAGAAGAAACATGATTACAAAACCTGAATTCTCCACCATTAGGCCTCTTTGGATCAGAAAATCAAACTGTTAATGGCTGTTCACAACCCTAAGCAGCAAAATCAGCAAAATACAGATAGCTCCATAAATAAATGAACAGACTATAACAACAAAAATCAGCCTGACCTTGAAAGCTAATTCATCCATTAACTTGATGTATCAGAATCCTCAGTACAAAGAAAAAAAAAAACACATATTATCCCAAAATGGTGATCAGAAAATCTCAAGCAGATCACTAGTTACATAGTTTTGACACAACTGTAAGAATTCAATATCGAAAAGCGCCACCCGCCCGAAATAAGAAAAGAACAACAAAAAGAAAAAATGATCAGCAGAAGCATAAGCCCTCTAGTAAAAATTACAAGAATCATGCCTCATTGAGACTCTTCTAAAGTTGTTGCATGGGTATGAAGGGGACAGACTTGTTTTTGGTGACT
The DNA here is from genome assembly GCA_035771175.1 of Paratinospora sagittata. Classification (NCBI taxonomy): domain Eukaryota; kingdom Viridiplantae; phylum Streptophyta; class Magnoliopsida; order Ranunculales; family Menispermaceae; genus Paratinospora; species Paratinospora sagittata. Next base: position 1,687,858 of record CM069607.1, on the reverse strand, counting down.
GAATACCCAACAAAAATTGATAGGCACATCGAAACGACGGACAATATGAGGGAGAAGGCACTGGCAGCGTCCCATGAGCTTCTTGAAACCACCTTTGTAAGAGCAGAACTAGTTAATGCTACATCCAATTTTAGCCAGTCACAGCCTACAGAGTAGTGTCCAGACCCATGCCAGGGATTCCCATCAACAGGGTACCAAAAAGCTACCGCCATCTTGCTTAATTGACCAATAGTAAACTGAGCATCCTGTAAAAAACCAAGAGTTTGGAAATATTAATGAAAACTTCCCATAAAAGAAAATAAAATGAAGTAAACACTACAAGGTAAACAATTCATGATTTTGTGGTGTTAATATAGCAGGCTGCAAGACCAAATTCGGATTTTATAATAGACAATTCACTTGAGGCAATTAAGCAACTAAAGATTCTATAGGTAGAAATTATGTGAACTAAACCTGTTGAAGTCTGTCCATAGTTCTCAGAGGCCTTGAGAATTCAAAGTAGAATCTTCCCTTCTGACCAGATGATGCATAGGGGCTGTCTTCCTCTAGAAAACCTGCCAAAACAAAATTTGGAAACAGTAATACATGTCAAAGTCAAAGTTCGAGTATTAATCATTAGATATGCGGAAGCAACACTATACTTCGTAATGATTGTAGTAGATAGACCATAAATGGGAAAAAAGTAAATCTCAGAACCAAAGGAAAAAAGAAAAAAAAAAACCATAGCATCCCGATCAATCCAAATGAATTAAGCACGTCTTTCACCTCCTCCTCCTAGTGTTGCGTAGAATGATCTAATCTTTGAGGATAAGTTCTCAGAACAGATAGGGAACCACATCAGCCTATCTCATGATAAAAACTTTTTTTTTTTTCTTTCTTTTGCGCAGAGCCAGAGAAAACAAAGATAAAGAACTTGACATTCATCTCGTCTCATCTAGGTTCATAGAAATTACTAAAAGTGAATAGCCCTTCGCCTAGACTATCTGAAGGGGAAATAACTGATCACTTCTTAGTGCACTACCACAGAACATATTTCTTTCTGGTCATCCATATTCCAACTCATGGTTTTAGTGTTTAAGGTTTCCAATCAATCTGATTCAAGTTTCTAGCATTACAGATTATCAGTCTCATTCCTTGATGGAACATTAGCGTCAAAGTATAGAATACGTGAGACATTCTACCTGATTGAGTAGTGAAGCTATCATGCCACCATGCTCCTTTCCAATCATTCTGTGCACTAGTATCATTTCCTGGAAGAAAAAAAAGAAAGAAATCAATTGGAGTTTGCAAAGTGTATTCATAGCTGTATGAATATAATAAGAAGCAAAATTATTTACATGCCACAAAGACAAAAGCTTTCAAATCCTTGAGGTCTCTAAATAAAGTTATAATATTGCATTATATAAGTAAAATCTCTTCCCCTGTATCTATTTAACAAGAAACACTTTGCTTTGAGGGCTCAGACCAGAGACATACGTATTGACATGCAGAAATATTGAAACTCCAACATGCAAGGTACAGCAAGATACATCTTGAAATCTAGTACTTCAATGATCCTTGATGAGAAAAGGAGAAGGGGGAAAAGGAAAAATTAAAAAAAAAGAGAGTAACATTTTGGAAGCGGCTTGGTGCAATCAATCTTCTAACGTGCATTATCTTCTAGAGTGAATACTTATTGTTGAATGTCATACATTTTAAACTACTAAAAATCAAAGAGGCGAGCACACCAAATATATCCACATCACCATCAAGCAAGCTCAATAAGATATCAGGTGGCACGCTTTGCCAATTCAAACCTGTGCACTATTTCACCATCCTTTCATAATATGACAGGCTTTAACACAGCGTCAAGACTCACAACTCAAGTCAGGTTAAGAAGCAGTATAAGTTTTCAACCATAAAGGTACCTGAAGGGCCGAGACCATCAAGATATCGACAGTGTGGATTCCACGAGTACACATCAACCAAATGACCAAACCTATTAAAGAATACATCAAAAATATCAGAAAATTATAAAGCATAGTTATACAAATTCAAGAGTTAAGAGTTTTTTTTTTTCTTTGCACTTCACCTATCACCTCCATATCCATCTCTATTGTCTATTGGATTCCCCCCATAAAGACGTCCTGGAATAGCATTTCCAATTGAGAAATGCATTATATCCACTTCATGGCCTTTGCAAGTCTTGCTGGAGCACGCATCTGGTGATTCCTTACACCCACCCATCTAACAAATAGAAGTTTTTTTTTTTCTCAATTTTTTGACCAGTAAACAGTCGGAAAATAAAGAACAGAAAAACTTAAGCAAAATATCCATGAGCTCTACAGCTTTAAGGTGAAAAAAAAAATATTACACTGTGGTAAGTAGCATTTTCCCCAACTTGAAACATGAGAGCAACAGATGGGCATTTGTTATTGTTGCTGCATTAGACACAAATCAACCAAAACTCAAAGAGAATCCAATGATGGAAGAATATGAGCATGAAAAGTAAAAAGAAAAATTAGTTGGATAAAAAAAAAATATTATTGTTTCCTAAGTAAAGAAGACAAATGTCCCAAAAGAAAAAACATAACTTTTACTTCCATTCATCAAACTAACAATCCAACCACCAATAAAACTAAATCAAAAACTAGGTTTCCAACAAAAGAATCACTTACCCTTTAGAGTAAACATACTCCCCATCAACTTGCAACAAGAAGTAAACAACATTTCCATCGTGCAAAGCCTAATAAATAACACAAACAAACAAAACATACCCACAAAGATTTCAAACACCCAAACCAAAAATCTCCAAAAAAAAGAAAAAAAGAAAAAAAAAACCTTCAACAAATCAACACAACATAATACCTTCACAATCATCTTCCCTCCTTTATAAGCATCGTCCTCATGAGGATCAAGAGCAGGAAGCAGAGAAAACTCAAACCCATCAACCTCGTTCCAATCTTCAGGATGCCCATCGAGGGTAATAATCCCAGGCCTGAAATTAGCTTCAATTCGAGTCTCGGAGTTGGAATTACAGCTCCACTCACCGTGCTCTTCGTGACTACTCACAAATTTAATGGAACCAGACACAAAGATTAACAACACAAACAAGCCCCGAAACATCATGGTTGAAGAAGACATTACAGAGGAACCAAAAAATAATAATAAAGAAGAAATTCAACCAAATGCAGCTCTTTTTGTGCCAAACTTTGTTTATGATCTTATCAAATAAAAGAGAGATCTCGACACAACCGGAGCCGCCCTGGCGAATAAATCAGAGTTCTTGTTGACTTTTATATGACTAACATGCCCATGACTTTTGTGCTGTGCTGAGTTGCTTTAAGTGTTAGTTAGTCATGAGATTAGGGGTATTCTCGGAACTTCAGTGGGAAGAAGCGGCCCTCCCTGCTTCCAGGAAAAATGAACTTTGAAATATTGACTCCAATAAAGCGTAATTAAATCTTAAAATTAATTAACGGTATACATGTCATGATGGGAAATTCCTAAGGCCACTTGGCATCAGGTTATTATATGGTCATGTCTTACGTATGATAATATCAACTGAGATGAGATGAGATGTAGAATTGCAGTACGTCATCACATCACGTACTATATTGAACATTTAATTATTAGTAAATCTAATTGGCGGTGAGGAAAGTATCCAACTTTTAATTTAAACACAATACCTTGTTATAGATAGTTTTTAAAGTCATAAAGCATTTGATTTTAATATTGTTTATAGCAGAAACATAGCTAACTTTAAGGTCCTCAAAAGGAAGAAAAAGATTTAGGCATTTATGCTTGAGGTAGTTCCGTACAACACATGTTAAAGTGTTCTTTAAATTAATGAAGATTCTTCCTTCAAAAAAATAAAAATAAAAAATTAATGAAGATGCTATGCTGCTGGAAAGATCATTTCATTTGCTTTGGGCAGATAAATATGTAATGTGCAAATTCACTTCTTAACCGGTGGGCTTTTTTTTAATCACAAAATTAATCTTCATTTCTAAACTACAATTTGAAAGTGATATCATAAATCATTTTATTATCATGCAAGCACAAATAACAGGTGGCCTCATGGGAGGCCATAAATATAAGATGGGTGCATGAGTGCATTATAAGTCCCGTATAAAAGCAAGCATAGGCTCAAGGACAAAAGGGCAAAGCCTTCACAATTATGAGCACGTAAGAGCCTAACAACAAGGCCTATGCAACAAGACCATAGAGAACTATAATTATGGTTGCTTTTTTTTATTTTGTTGGTAGAAAGACTTGATCTCTCTCCGCTTATGAAAATGAGAGGGGTACCATCTAGTTGAACAGGCGCTAGTTAATCCTAATTTTGTTGGTTGCTCCTTTTTATTTTGTTGGTAGGGGACTAGAACCCTTCCCACTTATATAAGGGGAGGGGTGCCAACTATGTAACGACCCTAAAACTTTATCTTATATATTGCCAATGTCATTACCCAACTCCACGTAGTTGTATACATATTTTTTCATTATTTGGGGTAAGTTCATATATTTATATGTATTTACATAAAATTGTATATGATTGTGCGCATTATAAATTGTATATAAGTCATGTTAAATAAAAATATAATGTATGTGTTATTATTTATGCATGGTCCATTGGACCATGAATTAATATGAGCTTGACTTGATTAAATAAATAAGAATGAAAATAAAAATAAAAGATAAAGAGAGAGGAAGTTGCAGCGCTTTTCATTAGAAGTTGGATCTCTTAAATTCGTGGTCGGATCAAGCTGAAACTTTTTCAGCAAGTTCATCTCTGATGGTTCTTCATTCTGGTCGTTAGAGATCTTGATTAGTGTAATTGACCCAATATGGCCTTGTAGAGATTTTATCCTAATTTTAGGCATGAGAATTGTATATTGTGTTTATGGTGTAAAATTGGGGGTTTTGACGAATTATGATGATTCTACATGATTTGGGATGATGAATGGTATAATTGGCCTAATTGGCTGTACAGAGACCTTCACTTGAAAAATTAGGCAAGGTGTATGTGTACACTTGAGTTTGATCATCATTGTATGAATAATGTTTATTTCAAGACGTTGATTGATATTGATCTAATTAGAGGTTGTATAGCTTGAGTTATTGACTTTTGAATTATTATGAGAGATATTCATTGAGCTAGTTGAGCTCACCCCATTTTCCTATTATTTTAGGTTCTGATCCGAAAGAGAAGGACAAGACTTAATCGTTTGCGAGGTCTTCTTTTCCTTCTTTTTGGATGTAAGTTTCGATTTTAGGAACTTGAGTACAGTTTTGCATATTTTGGTTCATTTGTTTTATTTGGACTTGTACATAACTATCATAGTATACACGTATAAATATCACATAGATGCGTGAGTTGTAGATGAACTGTATATGATAAACATGGGTTGATAGACTCTTGTTATGTTCAGGTAGATGTTTAGATTAGATGTTGAACCATGTTGTATGCAGAATGAATATGATCTTGTCTAATTATGGATGATGGGTTTAATTTTGGTTCAATTATAATTGTCATATACAAGTTGTGTATATTGTGTTTATCAGATATTTAAATTAGTATTTTTGTGGGAGGCTTATTAGTGTCTTAGGTTTTATCGTGTAGTAGCATTATCTAAGGTATTGTGCTAGTCGTGACGACACCCAAAGAGGGGTCGCAACAAACTAGCTTAGCAAGCATTAGTTGACCCTACTTGGTTGTTAAAACCATTAATTTTGTATTATTTCAGTTTAATAGCATTTTATTGTCTTGGTAGATTGTAAGCACCAGCGAAAAACAAAATTATCTTAATGACACTAAGTCAAATTCTAGCTTTGACGAATTTATTCTCTATTCTATTTTGTGAGTAACCCGATTTATACAAAAGGCGTAGATGAGTGTCAATGGAAAGGCATACACGAAAACGTCAAAGCTATGACATTGGTGCATGGTATATAAATGGGGGGCTTTTTGCCTTCTCTCACTCTGTTTATGTAATCTCATTGAATATTATTGATTTTTCTTCACTTGCAGTAGTTCGCCAGTAGCAAAGCATGACAATCCCAACTTCAGACCAGAGAATTTTCTTCTTTATCAACGCAAAATTACTAAGTAAGGGAAAAAGATGTGCTTCTCATATCATAATGATGATCATCTCCATCATCACGGTTCTTCTCTTCATCATCTCAATCTCCTGTATTGGACTGAACTCATCAGGTACTATTTTCTTGAAACCAACTTTTTATATATGTTTCCAGCTTGGATTTTCACCTCTTTAGTTTTCAAACTTCAAGCTTTCTCTTACATGAAAATTTCAACAAACCCAATATTTTGTAGCAATTTATATCAATGCTTCTGCATCTTCCTTTCACAGTTGCTACTCTTATGTTTCTACCTGATGATCAATTCCATGAAAATAATAGCTTTACACCATTTCCAGCATTACAATCAGCACCAACTTATTCAATAAACCGGAAGCTTTTTACTCATGGTAATTCCTTGATTTTATGTATTTTTGTTTATTTGTTTAGATAGACTTATGTTGCTTGATCTTTAATTTTTATTTTTATCTTCTATGTTTCACCAGGAATTTGCACAAACAGGGATATAAGCATTTCACAGAGCGAAGATTCAACTTCAGGAATCCCACAATACATAGTCCAGATTGTAAACACCTGTTTATCTGGTTGTGACCCTTCAAATGTTCATCTGCATTGTGGCTGGTTTGCTTCTGCAAGAATGGTGAACCCAAAAATCTTCAAAAGGGTGTCTTATGATGATTGCTTGGTGAATGCAGGAAGACCTTTGAAGACCAGTCAGCTCATTCGTTTCACTTACTCCAATTCCTTCATGTACCCTCTCTCTTTCAAATCTGCTAAATTCTGCTAAAACTCTAATAGAGAAAAAAAAAAATATTAGAAAAAACTCTAAGTTTCTCCTTAATTTCTTTTTGTTAATATGCGTTAAGTGATTTTTAACATGGGACCTGAGACAAAGCTTTGTTAGTCTAAAGGTCCGGTGTTCAAACTTTTTTATAAGCATTTACTTGTTTCCTTCGTACAATAATCATATATTTCCATTTTATTATAAATCAAGTTCATTGTCTTCGTATATGCGAGGAAGAGTGTTAACATTTCTATTTGCCTAACATGCATAGTTGAACATTTACTTAACAGCGATAGCTTTTAGGTAAATTCTATCATCTTTAGTTTAGACCCCGTTGAATCAACCAAACCCATTTGATCTTGACACCCAAAATTTAATGAAAAAGTTAGTGTGACTACAAAATGTGTAATTACATTTTTATGATTATTGAATATTTGTGTTTTTAAACATTTGAATGCCTGTCAAAATCCAGTTGCCAAAATAAGAAGAACCAAAGTCATCTCCTTCTCAGGCCTACTATATAGCTAACTGAACCTAAACATCTATTTTCATCTTGTGAATTATGTTCGTCAGAGTTGATTTACTTTATGCCAGTCTTGTATTGGCAATTGGCAGCAGCATTTATTAATGTCTTCTTGTTCTTATAATCTCCAGCTAACTTTTCATTTATTATTGGAATCCGAATTTTTCAGAAGTCAAATTCTATTGTTTTGCTTGACCTAAGTTGATCATAGAAGGTAGAGTAGGTGGGTTTCTTTGCAGGGTATCTTTGCAGTCTCTCTTTTCTTTTCATCTCTGTTTACATAGCAATTCTGGGTGTGTTCTACTCTGCTCTGTTCTGCTCGAAGGTGAAGTTGTCTGGTCTTTTTGATTATAGATGATTGGTGCAATCGAGATAAAGCTCAGAGTATGTTGCGCTAACTTTGAAGAACTAAAGAAAACTTCAATTAAGGTGCAGATTCTGTAGTTTTCAGCTGCTGGAAGAATATATTTTATTGACATATTTTTTTAATATTATAAATAATTTTTTTTTAATTATTTTAAATTACGTAATAATATTTTATTTTACACATTAATTATTTGATACGAAATATTATTATGTAATTCAAGATAATTTAATCACACTTAATTAAAAAAATATGTAACTAATCATTTTTTTTAAACTAATTCAATAGTTAGGAAATTAGGAATATATAGGGTAATATGTTGGCCTAGGCCATTAATATTACTGGAGATGGTTTTGGTTTTGCAAGCTTGATGGGAATGTAACATGTTATATATATATATATAGGAAGGACATGATTGAGGAGGTGAGAGAGTAACATAGCTCATTAACCAAAAAATAAAAAATAAAAAAAAAAACAAAACAAAGTGTAATGTCAAAGTTTCGTTAGGTATTAATGTCATTTTTTGATATTGGCATTTAGCTTCTTTTGAATGTTAGAGATATTGTGTAATATATACGTATTCTCAAAACATCCAAAGAAGTAAGGTGCTAACATTAAAAAATCACGATGATACCTAGTGTACATAAAATATTTTTTCAAAACAAATGAGAGAGTGACTAGCTTTTGCTTTAATTAGGTGTTTTCTGATTAAATATTTCTTCATTAATATTGGAACATTCTTTTAACTTTGTCAATGCATTTGTTCTCATATTTTCTTTGATATATTTTTAAGGGTTGTTTTGTTATTCAGTTCCATAACTGCGAACTTTTTAAATTTAATTATGGACAATTTTTTTTCATGAAAAATTCTTTGTTCTACTTCATACACCTTAAAGCCTAAATCTTTATCTTAATTAAATGATCAAGCAAGAACTTATAATTATTATTTATATTGTGGAAACTTAAAGCATCAGGTGCTGTGGTGTAGTCGGTTATCACGTCAGTTTTACACACTGAAGGTCCCCAGTTCGAACCTGGGCAGTGCCAAATGCTAGCTTTTTTAGTTTATTTTTTTATTTTACTTTTCAATCAGATGGCCTTCCTTTTAATAAGGGCAATTTGTTTAACAAAAACTGTTCTTCATGGTTGAAAAGAAGAAACCTTCATTTTTCAGTCAGATTTCTTCTAATCAACCCAAGCAGAGAAATTAATTGAATCTATTTGTTTTCCTCTTAATTGAAGATGTGATCTAGCCATAGAAACAAAGTGTATATCAGATTGCCCAAGGATTCAATGTAGCTTCAAAGTTTTCTGATGTAATTCAGATGATGATTTTTCCATATATTTCATCCAAGACCCAGAAACAATTAATCATCCAAAAACCCAGTTTCAATCGGCTATAAATCGATGAAACTCATCAAGAGTACGAGAAATAAAGCTATGATAATTCAGTATGTAAAACCAAACCAGTGGGCATGGGAAACATGTTTGATTCTTTTGAACTTCTTTCCCGTCAGTTTGGTTCCAATTAGTTTTTCTGTGAATGAATCAACTTGATATTGTAGCAAAGTTTACAAAAGCAATCTACCAAAAATGTTTCAATCCAATGGTTAGAATTCCCTCAAAACATACTTAAATGGGTAGAGTTTTTTATTACAGGTTAATTTGAATGAAAGTAGTAGACATATGAGATGAATTTGATAGAATTGTTGTGAACTAAGAACAAGGTTGCTATCATTCTCAAGTGTCTACCTCATATGGAAATACTGAATACAGAGAGAGGGCAGTAGAAAGAACTCAATATACAGAACATATGAAAAAAAAAATAAAAATAGAAAAACATCATCCTCCAATATCAGGAAAATATTAATCTTCTTCTGCTTTTCTTAAAATTCAAACATAAGATTCTAATACTCTCGTCATCGCCCCTGTGGATTAACAATCTGTGAGAAGATTTCAGTTGTAGTCAGTTCATCAGAAGCTGCACTCGAAGTACTGCTCTCATTAGGAATTATTGCTTCAATTGCTTTATTTTCCTTCCCTTCTTCATCTCCAACCAATTTCGCGCCATTCGGGTTATCCTGCAATTGGAGTGCAAACTCGAGATTCCACAGCACATCGCCCATCGATGGCCGATCGATCCCATGATCCGACAAGCACTTCACAGCCGTTTCCGCGAATTTCTTCAAACACTCGGGGCTTATTGTTCCCTTCAAATGTGGATCTATGATGTCCTCAAGAGTCCCTTTTTTACAGCAATTTAGTGCCCAATCTGCAAGGCTAACTTGCTCTTTTGAAAGGCTAGGATTAAGTGCTGGCCTTGCACATAAGACCTCGAAGAGGACGACCCCAAATGAGTAAACATCGGATTTATCTGTCAACTGTTGTCGCCGGAAGTATTCAGGATCCAAGTAACCAAAACTACCTTTCACAACTGTACTTACATGGGTTTGATTCATCATAGGACCCGTTTTCGATAACCCGAAATCTGAAACCTTAGCTACCCAATTCTCATCCACAAGGATGTTGGTAGTTTTCACATCCCTGTGAATGATAGTGTACTTTGCACCTGTGTGAAGGTAGTGAAGTCCTCTTGCAGCTCCAATACAGATATCCAACCTTTGCTTCCACGAGAGATGAGTCTTGAGGTTCTTGTTATATAAATGCTCCCTCAAAGTCCCATGAGCCATATAATCATAAACCAAGATCATCTCATTATCTTCCTCACAATACCCAATTAAAGACACCAAATGCCTGTGTCTCAACTTCGAAAGCATCTCGATCTCAGTCTCAAATTCGTGTACGCCTTGTTCAGAAGACGGATTTGCTCTCTTAGTTGCCACTTTAGTCCCTCCATCAATTACTCCTTTGTACACCTTTCCAAATCCTCCAACTCCAATCACATTAGCCTCATCAAAGTTCTTGGTACCTTGTTTTATCTCGGCCAACGAGAAATGCCGGCAAAGCCCTGCCGCCAACGTTGAGAGGTGGCTTCCAGCACTGCTCTTTCCAGAGATTGTTGACTTGCTAGTGCTTGTGTAAGAGCTTCCATAGAGCGGCAACCAACCGGACGGAGTACCTGAATCATCTCCGAGAACTCTCTTCTTTTGCCTGTATACTATAATGAACAGAGCGGCCACTAGACCAATGGCAGCTGCTCCACCAGCAGCGCCACCGATTAGCTTAGCGTGCTTCTTGGATTTTGATGGCTCAGAAGCTTTTGCCGCCTCTGATTCCGCCTTGAGAAGCATTGGTGATGGCACCGGATTAGGCCCTGCAAGATTTCCATTCGTATCGTTCAGCTTGAAGATCTCCAGCCCATTAAGAATTGCATCATAAACTTCAGGCTTTGCACTAACCGATGGATGCAACGACACCCAAAGCTGCTCATCCTCGCCTGGCCTATCAGTGACAAATATTGCAAAATCCTTGTACACCGGAACATCCTTTGCCCCCGCCCACGCAATCACATCGGCAGCTTCTTGTGCTGTCTGGTTATTGATGTGGATATCAAAGACTCTCTGGTTTATCTTAGTATGAGTCAATTCACAGAAGTGTAATCTAACAACATAGGTGAAATTAGCATCAACTTGGAAAACCCAAGAGAGATTGAAATTCTGGTTAAGTTTTGAATCAGGTCCCATTGATCTTGCTGTGGTGTACACATCAATTGGAGCAATATACTTGGGCATATCAGTTGGATACTTAACTTCATTGGTGTTGTTAGTCTCTGTGGTGACACCCAACGCCGCGCCATAAAGGTAAGGCGAATCGTCATACCAAGTCCGGCTAAGGCCAGAGTCATTAGTCGCCGGAATATACTGCCCACCCACATTAAGCCTGTACATAGTCTGCAAACTAGAGCTCCGGGTATCGACGGATTGGTCTGAAAACCCAACTAGTCCTGCTGGAGATTGGAAGAGCTCCGGCACCGAAACAACCTCAATGCCATTGATAAAAGCGAAAGAACCGCTGTGATTCGTAGAGGGTATGAATGTAAGATTGAGAATTCCATTAGGAGAAGGGAGCAAGGAGAATTCTCTAACAATGTAGGCTTGTGTCAAAGCTTGTGCTGTAATGGAAGCACTGAAATTGTTAAGCAGAGTGACGCCACCGGAAACAACCGAGAAGTAGGCATCATCGGGATTAAAGCCGCTGTAAGGAGAAGGGTAGAAATGGAGTCTGACCCAATGACGATTCTTCGACGAAACAGGGAACGAGTAGGTGGATTCAGAGGTTAAAATCCGGACTGACATGTAAGGAACAGAGGAAGGAAGAGATGGGTCTTGGAATTGAGCTTTGGTTGAAATGGAATTACTAGATGAAGGTAGAAACTTGTTGTCTGGATCCCATTTTCGCCCATCCGAATCGGAACCGCTGCTCGACGAACCACAGGCAAGGAGATAGGAATCGGAATCGGAATCGGGCTTCGAATTGGTTGAAAAGATTAATGATAGGGAGATTATAAGAGCAAATACATAATGGGTTCTTGTTGATTTCATGGTTGGGCGCACAGGAAAGAAAATAAGCAAAGGTGTTTTGTAATTTAATTTCCTGTACGCCTGAGAAGTGGAAGAAAAAAACAACTTGATTGAAGAAGAGTAAGAGTAATTCTTTTTTGTTTCTTCGGCTAAACCATGGTGTTTTCGGATTTTATGGAATGAGATGAAGGTGAAGATGAAGAAGAAGAAGAGACATAATACTTGGATGAAACCAGGCAGAAGAGATTCAATCTTTGTGTCTGTCTGTGTTTGTCTCTCAAATTGCTGTCGGGAAAGTATGGATCGGTTAGTGAGGTGGTTTGGGTTGCAGGGGAGATTCGGAAAGGGTTGGTTAGATATGAATGAAGGAGGAGAATTGTGAAGAAAATTTCGGTTATTTTTTGGAACCTCATGAACTGAAACAGTCGTCGGGTTTCCTTGGATTTTGGCGCGAGAACCTCAACTGTCTTTCCAACTCGGACGTTATTTTCGGCGTGTTTATTATTTATTTTTTGGTTTAATTATTATTATTATTATTATTATTATTTTGTTTTAACAGAAACAAGTGCCCCTTAATCTCAATATCCCTCCATAAAAGGGTATAAGCCTCTTAGGAATAGCTGTGTTTGATAATCAAACTCGAGGATTATACTCGAGGATTCGGGTGCGGTACTTCCTCTTATAAATATTAATTTATGAAAGGACGCTGTACACAGAGGTCCTACATTTAAGTTCTGTTTGATTGGTGAAAAAATTATTATTTTATTAAGAAAATAAAAAAGAAATCTCAAGAAAATAGAAAAGTTATGCGTTTGATTGTCAATATTTTCTCAAATTTTTTTTTCTTTATTTTTTTATTTTCTCACCAAAATTTTCTTATATTTAGAGATGAAAAAAGTTAATTTTCTCATAAGAAATTTTTTAATATTATTGATTATGTTCATATATATATTTTATGAAACTTCTTACTATCTAATTTTTTTTTTACGTGTCATAAGAGTATAAAAAACTATTGTTTCATGTACAATTATATTACTAATTTGTTCAATTTTGCTATAATACTGCTAATTATAGTTTCGGTTATATGGAGAAATAAATGTGGAATATTTACACTTTCTCTTAACTTATAACCTAATCTACCGAAATCAAAGATTTAAAAAGAAAATTGTGAAGCTATGTATCATTGTGTCTGGCAGATGGTAATATGGTTATTATATCACTCTCAAGAAGAAAAAATATGGTTATATCTAAATTTGGTTTATGTTAATTAATTTTTGATAGATTATATTTTTAACTAAAGAAAAGGGGAGAGGTGGTTCAATGAAGGAATTTCATTAAACATTTTCTATGACCTTTTCTTTGATTTTTGGTTGATAAACTTGATCAACAAAAGCTGTCCAAATTCCCAACATACATTTCCTTTTTATAAAAAAATTATAATCTATAAATATAATAAATAAAAGGAGACAAGCTTGAGAGAAGAAATAAAAAAATAAGGAAGAAATTTAGATTGCGTTTGGTTTAGTATTCGGATACAGTTTTCTCTATCTAAAAATTCGAAAACACATAAAATTTGTTTGGTTGGTGGAAATTTAAAAACATTTTTTCACTTTTTATAAAGAAAACGGGTTGTCTTTAAAAAACGATGAAACATCGTTTTTTAATTTTTTTTTTTAATTTTTTATGATTTAATCCAAGTTTTTGAATCACCAACTAAACACAACCTTAATTCTCCTATTGATCTAGACTTGTATACATATTTTTGTGTAGATCTTATATATATAGTTTACAACTCAAATATCTCTTTATATAGGTTTTTGGTTATAATGAGGGGTTACACCATATTTACAACATATAAATAAATTATGCGGTTACAAAATCAATCTTATAAATTGGAGATTATAGAGCATGTAACTTATACATAAATCTAACTGTTACAAAGTTAATTTCAAAAATGTGATGTTATAAAACAATGAAATAATTATGGTATTCAAATATTTATAACAAATTTCATTTTTTCCCCTAAACCCTATTAAATATCAATAAAAGTTGGAGGAAGGTAATGTTCATTGATCTCAATTAATAAGGATAGTGTTCCCAATTCAACAACCTTTTAGGACCATGATTGAGCCTAGATTAGCCATGATATACTAAGGCGCGACAAGGGAGATCTATACTTATATTTCATATACTGAATTTCCTTTTCGATGCAAGAGCATTTCAACAATTTCTACCTTGGCAAATGGTAAATGAGTCATTTATCATTATGAGTAAGTTCTCCTGTGAGCCCACTATGCCTCAACACATATTATATGAGCAAGTGGGTTCAGCCCTCTATGCCTCAACACATATTATATGAGCAAGTGGGTTCAATCTGCTTACATAGTAACTTCATCTTTAACATATCAACTCATGTCTCCATGAAACTATTGGCTGAACACACATTATATGAGCAATTGGCGTCAACAAGCTTACACAATAACTTCATCTTAATATATGGACTTGTGTCTCCGTTAAACTACTTGTTCTTATAGCACTGCCAATGGGTCTAAATATCATTTAGTACCAAATATTGTTTCTACCAAACTATTTTTTTTTTTATTATCGATATTTCGACATCCGGTAGTATTCTCATTCTCTTTCAGAATTAGACTATTCTACCGGATTTTAAAACTATGTATGATAAGTAAAAAATTTTATTTTTTTAATTTTTTTTAATAATATAATAATATAGTGTAATGTCATATAATATAAATTTGAGAACATATGTGGTTTTATTTATGTTGAGGTAGATCAGGTGGAGTCGGGCGCATTGTGACAAGGCAGGGAAGGCACGAAAGATGGTGACAGGTGGAGGGTGGTGGTAGGAGAAACTACCTGATAGTGATAGCGATGGAAGAAGTGAAAGAAAGATAGAATGGTGGGGTCAAGAGTAGATGATGTGTGTCAGAAGTGATACCAATGATATAACCCATATCAGGAAGTCGTATGCATGTGAAGATGACAACATCGTCAACATCGTTAGCATCATCCTCCATCATCAATTTTTTCAAAATAAAAAATAAAAAGAGGATTGATTGATTGTTAAATAAATCAGGATTTGATGGGATGGAGATTGAAGAGACTGTGCTAAAATGCACGGCAACAGAGACAGTGCCCCAGAGAGAGAGAGAGAGAGAGAGCGCATCGACGGCTAAGAGAGTGAGAAGAAGAGGCTGAAAGCGACTCTATTCTCTCTAATTTTTACGTCACTTTCTCAAAGCTGAACCCAAAGCATCCCGCGAGAAGCGCGGGTGCTTACTGCGCCCCCTGCACATTAACGTCACTTTCCCCCCCAAATCTTCGTACTCACCTCAAAATATTTTAAAAACGAAAAAATATTCTCCTTTTCTTTTATCAAAAAAAAAAAAAAAAGCAAAGATCACGTGCTCCCGCACTGCATCAATCAACACAAGATCTCTTGACCAGCTGGCAACAAGCGATTTTTATTTTTTTTTCCTTCCAACTTTGTTCTTATTCTCTTATTTAAGTCTATGCTTTTGCCAACTTGTTTTTGTTATCCTTAGGTTGTGTTTAATTAGTGAATGGAAAACTAGATTACAACACAAAAAAATAAAAACTCAAATAACAGTAAGGGCTTATTTGGTATAAAATTTAAAAAATATTTTTTGTTTTTGAATTTTTTTTTTCATAAAAACATGTTTGATTAGGTTGTTTTTAAATTTTTTGAAAACTGTTTTTTGATGTAACTTCAAAATTTGTGAAGAAAACAAGAATTTTTTTTTGTTATTTTCCTTATTTTAAGAAAAAAGTACTCTAAAAATAGTTTTTAAATATTATATTTTGAAAAACTGTTTTAAATTTATGAACCAAACAGACCCTTAATATTGTTTCTTATTCTCATTGTAAATGTCGAAAAAATTATTTTCAAAGTTTCAACTAATCAAATGCATTTTTCGTGTTTTCAAATTTTTGAAAATTGTATACTAAACACAACTTCATTTCTTAGTCTTTTCAATTTGGTTGTTTATTTTTTTTTAGCAATTTGTCATTTTGTTAGGTTAGAATACACAAAAGTAACATGCATGCATGGAACATTTCTCATGAATCTATGGAGAATTACTTTTAAAAAAAGAAGAAAAAAAAGTAAATAGGTTCTTTGATAAGATGTGACTACATGATGATACATGGGTGGACTTAACAATATAAGTTGTATTTTTTTTTTTTTGTATTATGATAAATTTATCAATACTAAACATGAATTTGAAAATTTTAAGGAGGATATCCGGAGTTTGAAGCCACCCACAAGCCCTATAATTCACAAGGGTACCTTCTTAAACCATAGCTCCCAACAGAAGAGTATTCAGACAATAATCTTTAATTATTATGCAAGAAATGAGAAAAGAAGAGGTCCAATGTTACTTGCTTTACAATCAAATTTTAGACTATATGTTATCAGTCAGTAAACTCAAAAACAGGGCAAAAATCTCAGCTAATCTGCGTGAAAACTTCTACCTAATAAGCTCAAACTAAATTTTACCAAAATACAATTATCCAACACCACCAACTACTTAAAACTACATCTCAAACCTTAACATTCACCTTACACCCTTTGTTTGTTTTTTTTTTCAATCTTCTTAGCATTACAAGGAAGGACGAGAAGAAAAAATAAAAAGAGAACGATCCTTGTCACACAAACACAAACAAAGGCATGCCATTTTCCTATGCTCCAGCTCCCGATCCTCCCAGTGTTAGAACGACGTCTTGAAGATCTGTTCTAAACCCCGAAGCTCGAGCTAAGGACAGACTATTCCGGGCTGCTGATGCTGGGGATTGAGGCTGACATAGATGATGGTTGGATTCTGACGTTGCAAATGTCATAGGATGACGTTGATGTTTCGCAAGAGGTGTTGCATTGCAATTCGATTTGGAATATGCTTGAGCACCATCAACCGGACTAGTTAGAGATGATGATGATGGATTGGCCCCTCTCGAGAAGAAACCAGGTCCCTGATCAGCAAAATATATATCAATCAAGTTATAACACCACAACATCAAAAGAGAGGAAATTTGATACTCATTAGCTACTTACAGGAGTGAACAAGACCCCTCGAAGGATCTTTCCATTAACAGTTGCAGTCATGAGATATCCAGAATCGAAAGCGCCATCAACTTTTCCATGTACCTCAGCACCAACCTATTGAGAGAAACACAAAAGAAATAGAAATAATTATATATAGCTCATAAATATGATTAATCTTTTTAGCATTAATTAGGAAAATATCATTTTACCATTGTGTGAGTTGGACCATTCTCCCAAGGCTTTTGTTCAGTTGCCAAGTATTGTAGTTCTTGCCTTCCAGGATTGGTATGCAGGAATTGCTTCGGCTTTAGTTGTCTCGAGTTTTCTCCTCCCAAGATATTGAAATCCTGCGGAGACGTTTGGTGGACGCTGCTTCTACAATCAGGTTGGTTCATTATAAGATTGTTCAAGTGCCTGTTGTTTGAAATCTGATTTTGCTGTTTCAACAATCCAAAAGAATGGGAGGCTACAGCAGATTCGGCAACTGATGAGGAGAGTTTCTGAATCGGGGTCTGCTCATGATCAGATTGGGAAGGAGATGAGTGTTGTGAGAGTGAAAGAGAGTGCTCTTCCTGTTCAGACTCGATCTCCCATGCCTTCGAATCACTAGTTCTTCTCCTTTTGTTATGCAAATTATCTGCAGAATCAAATCAAAAGCAGCCATTATAGCTGTGTATATCACGATTTTCTCATTAGTAAACCAACAGAAACAATTGAGAAAATATTCTGATCACCTGTACTATGAAGAAGCGAGTGCTTTAAATCTAGTTCACCAATTAGATTCTTACTCTGCTCTCCGTTATTCCCAAATACCTGATATCAAAGCAAATCATATCTTTTCTCTATTGGGAGAGTTGGAATTTAAAAGAAATTAGATTAAATTCATCTCTGTACTTAAAAATCTTGGTATCTTACCAAATCAGTCTCGGCTCCTCTTATGAGACGTTTTCTTTCTTGGTTCCAGTGATTACCAAAAATTTTGCACAGTGAAATGTTGTAACGACCAGTAGGATGCTCGGCCCCAAGCTGCAATATGAGTAATTCATTCAGAGGGCGCTCATCCTCGCCACACCTGAAATTTAGCAACCGAAGAGAATAAGTACTAGGGAAATATTGCGAGCAAAAAGGTCTTCATATTAAGAACAATTTATTAGTTTATCCTAACCTAGGCGTTATGAGATGCAAGATAATCCTCTTCATCAAAAGCTAGATGCTATACTTTTACAAGCAAAAGCTAAACAAATTACCCTCCATAGATGGCAATATCTTCCGAGTCTGTGACCACAGCAATGTGAGAGAACCGCCCTTGTGGTTGCTGACCCCTTATGTCGAGCTGAGTCCATGAACAAGTGATTATATCGAGGACCCAAACGTCATTGTAGTAATGCTTGTCTCCTACACCACCAATGATGTAAACCTGCAGAGACAAAAACAACAAATTAATGTACTATCCTTTTCCATTTACAGATTTTTATAGTCTTCCCTAAAATTAAGATAAGTTTCTTGCCTTGGTACCGATATTTACAGCTGCATGACCTGCTCTGACACCCGGTGAAGACCCTTGAACAGCCAGCTGAGATCAAATTTTAATGCCCATGAGCTAAAATAGCTAATTTATTAAAAAATGAACTACTACAGAAGTGGTAATTAACACTTACCCTTGACCAAGTTAGTGTCTCCATATCAAGAACATCAACGGCACCATGATACCTATCCCCACGATCACCACCATACACAAGAAGCTTATTATCAATGGCAACGGCAATATGGCTGTCCCTTGGAGCAGGAAGATCGCCCTTCACCTCTAGAGAATCCCATTTCAGTGTCCTTAAATTTAGGACATGAAGGTCGTTCAAGTAGTTCACGTCCCCTTCTCCACTACCCCCAAATATCACGAGTTTGTCATCACCAACAAGAGTAGCAGAGTGGCTTTCACGAGGGGCCGGTGGAATTCCTTTACAACTAGGACTGCTCCATTCTTTAGTTCTAAGGTCCAATATATGAAGGTCATTTACCTTACGAGAACCATTTGTGCCGCCAAATACTATCATCTTGTGCCCTACAAGTACTGCACTGTGGCTATCTCTGGCGCCCGGCTGTTGGCCCGTTGTTATGAGCTTGCTCCAAGTCATTTTACCGAGATCAAGCATAAGGACATCACTGAAATGCAAGCCACCACAACATCCCTGAAATAGATAACATAGAAGCTATACATATTAGTAATGAAGCAAGTGATGGAAGCTGAACTTCTAAAACTATAAATTATTGCTAAATCTTCCAACTTGATAAATATATTAGAATTGAAAAACTATAAATGGTGATGTCGAAAGACCCGATTTTGCCTAGAACAGAATGGATTCTATCTTCTTCATTTTATTTTTTCTCCTTTTCAATTTATTGTTGGATTTGAAACAAAACAGTATAAAGAAATTGAGAGCAGTGTGTAAAGGACTGCATGTCAACTAAATTTAGGGAAAGATGGAGTGGGAGATGCACTGATCCAGACCACTTTAAACTTATTCTCACTGTTCACTTTCTTTTTGAAAAGAAAATCTGTTCTCATTGTGTTTTGAGGAAAGATACAGAAGCTAGAAATTGGTTTTACAGGAACAAAAGCAGAGTAAAAATACAGGAGCAATCAGCCAGGCAAAGCAACACAGGGGAAGAGATGGCATTATAATATACTTCAGCAAACTTCATCAAGTTATTCAGACAAGGAACCTATGCTATTTAAAAAAAAAAAAACCTGAAAACAAAAAATTATAATGTAAAATACTACCCCGAGAAACAGGCAAATTGAGGGCGAGGTAATGGTGGGATCATTTCAAATTATATCTTCTCAAAGACAGACAAAAGAAAACTATAACACGATAAACAGGAACAGAAGAAAGAGGATAATACAAATTTTGAAAAATAAACTGAAAAAAGGAGTAAAATCTACATGGGTGATTCCTCAACAAAAACAAAGAACCATTGTAGTAAGTCAAGAAAAGCAAGAATTTGAAGTAAATTAAATGAATGAGAGCCATGGAACCAAAATTGAAGAAACACTAAGCGAAATCTTGAACAAAAAACAGCAGAAAATTAATGGGTTTTTGTTCATAATAAATACCCCAAAGACATAAACAACACCGTTAAAACAGCAAGCTGAGTGACCCCATCTTTCAGAAGGATTGAAGCCTGCAACTTTTGGGTAGAGCCACATTGCCTTCTTCACAACCTCACCTCCCACAAACCTCATTTTTCTTCTCCAACTCTACTTTAAAAACTCATCTGCAATATACCCTACTATTTGATGTCATGAGAGAAAGAGAGAGAAATGAGAGATAGAGATAGAGAGAGAAAGAAGAGGGTCAAAAGGACATGAACAATGCAAGAGAAAAATCAGATATCAAGTCTCCATAGACAAGAAAAGATGGGTGCTTTCAAGTCCAAATTACTGTGTCAACCAACATGGAACAGAAGGTGGTGAAAAGTTATACACAAAAAAATTGTGTGTATTAGAAACATAACCCACCTTTAAGAAGTGAAACTTAACACAGATTCATAAATTGGGTCTCTATAGATGTGAAGAATATATTTCAAGAACTGACCCAAAAATTATTTCAAAAGAACACACACACAAGTGTGCGACTGTTAAAAAGAGAGAAACAGAGAAAGAAAGGGGGTTGTGTGGTGTAATACTGTAATATGTGCATGGGAATGTGTGGGACACAAAACATCTCTCATGTTTTCTCTCTTTTTTCTACCTGGGAAATGATGCTCTTGTGTCCAAAGGGGACCATCCATTCCATCATCTTCTCTGAAATCTCTGCTACTTGATATTCCTTGAGATTTGTATCCAAGGGAAGCATCAAAAGCTTTAAATATATAAGAAAAATGTGTTCCTCTGGACTTCACTCAATCTGGGTATTGTTTATTTTTGCTTTTTCACTTTGTCTAACTGAAAATGATGAAGGTGGGAGCATTGGGTTGTGGGAAATGATGGGAGGAGTTTTAGGAGTTCAAAGCTTTGTTTGGTTCGCCTCATGGATTTTTTTTTGAAAAAAAAAAAAAAAGAGATTATTAGTCTGATCAACAACTGGACTCTGAGGCTGAGGAGTTGACTCTGTTATTAACAATAATACAATTCATTAAAACTATAGAATATAATTAAAAAAATCCTAAGGATTTATACTATACTGTTCTCAAAGATTTACACTATGATACTCATATATGATATCTTCACAACTTGTGTCAAATTCCAATTTAGTGAAACGTATCCATGTATAGGGTGTATACAATATTACTTGATTTTCTTAATGTTTGGTTTGATTATAGTAGATCAAATTAGAAAGTGATTAAGTTAAGGATGACAGGAGAGGGAGTTGCAAATGTATTTATTATCTCTCGGTGGTGGGTCAATATAAAGATCCCTTTCTTCATTATTTAAATGAGAGGGTAAGTTGTTTCAATAAAATCTTGGGATTGATGGATGGGAAGTTCTTTTAACTCAACTTTCAAGAGAGGGGGGAGGGGGGCCTGGTGGTGTTATTGATGTGGATCTAGAAATGTGTCTTCTCGAGACAAAGGGTCTTAGGGAAATGTAGTGGAATCCTTGAGTATTAGTATTACTAAATTTTAATGTGTTGGGAAATGGAATTTTTATTGTTTCCTTAAAAAAACACAAGTTAGTCTAGTGCCTTGTCCTCCCACTTTGAGAGATTTTTGAGATGATTTTAAAGCTTCAACCCCCATTCATTTTCTTGTATTATTATTATTATATTATTATTATTATTATTGATTTTACAGAGCATAAAATAAAGTAATAACTTGATATTAAAATAATATATTTTTTAAATTATTACATGATATTAAAATAATACTATTAAGGATATTAGACAATGAAAACTTGAAGATCTTATGTTTTTTGAATCAATACCCATCTATACTATATACTTGGATTCACATTGACACAAGATTAAACAAAAGTTTCATCTATTATATTTTTATTTATTTATAATATTCAAAACATTAAAAAAAAAAAATCTAAAGAATAAAGTGGGGAGAAAATACTAGGGCAAGGAAGGAAATAGACGTTGACGCGTGAATGACGGTGCGCAGGGTGCGTAGGGAACACGGGATGGTGAGAGAAGGGAGCGACGTGTGTAGATAATGGCGGTAGTGCATCGAATGGCGTGACCTCTGACTCACATTGTAACTCCCAAACTCCCCTTCGTGTCTATCTATCTATCAATCCAAAAATATATTATAAAGATTTTTGATAGTTACAATTACTTCAAACTTCTAAGTAAAACCCTTCTTCGGAAATCTTTAGGTAGTGTTTTGTTGAGAACTACAAAACAATTTTTTTTTATTTTTTTAGTGAGGTAAGATTAAAAAAGTACTTTTTATAAACTAGTTCACCAAACAATATTTTTATTATTTTTATATTCTTTTATTATTTAAAAATACAACCTTAAGTTTTTAGAAAATAAATAAATAAATTGTGGTTTTTGTTCTACGCTCCCGGTCGCATACTATCTATCTGCTTCAAGCGTGACGTGTATACGTGCCTTTCCGCTATAGACGACCGTACAAAATCTTGCGTATCAATCCTTTTGCCGTTCAATCAACCCAATCACATAAGCACTTGCTTCAGAACATAGTTTTATATACTGCCACACGTAGGTGCGGATTTAATTTCCAAGTGATTTTAATGTTCAACTAGATAAAATTAATTGAAATGTTCAATTAAAAACTTTAAATTTTATCAATTAGTTTGATTTGTTTTTGGATTACGTACAACCCCATGTTTATAATCCTCTCACTCCTACCGTATTTAACATCTTCTACTTATTATATTTACCAAATTACTAATATTAATTAACTTTTTAGTGGTGCAAATAGGTTATTAAAAACTAACGAGTGGTTGGCTCAACAAAAGCGAATTAAGTCTTAAAAGTAAATTTCAAGTTCGATCCTTGAAAGTGTTTTCATTAAGAGATATCTATTATTCTGTTTTGCCTTAGTTTTATATTTGAAAGGTATAAGGATTTGTATAATTAATCAAATTAATTACATGCTATTGGATTTGTATAACTAATCAAATTAATTGACACAAGAGTCTACCTTGTTATCTCTTTAAATCATGTGTATGGATAACTACTAACATTGACAGCAAAAATGTCTCACGTCTTTTCTTTAAAGCCCATATGATTACTTGTAAGAAAACACAAGATTCCCCTAAATCAGTTATCTTTAATTATATATCTTGATATATATAAAATATACATATCTTATAATCTATCAAATGACCCACTATGATATAAATTATTTTTGACTCATATTTCAACCAATTAATTAAAGTTGGATATAGTGTAAGTGTCAAATTAGTCTATTCATGCTTGCATATGCATATACATATATATATATACCCATATTATTTAATTCTACTTTCTCTGAAAATCTTGATAATGTCTTAGAACACGTCTGATCATGTATGCAAAAGAAGCAATATTATAGAGACATGTAATTATTTATTGATAATATATATATGGTCTTTGGTACCATAACATGGTGAGTTGTTGAAGTTTGGTAATTTGTAGACAGATTGTTTTTTTATAGAGTTTGTTTAAAAAAAATAAAAATAAAAATAATATATATAATTTTCAAAATGAAAAATTAAAACATGAAAAATGAGATAATTAATTAAAATGAGGTAAAATGAAAAGGGAGGTGAGTGGCATCAAAGTCATACATATTTCATGGTAAGATTCAACGTAAACATCAAATCTATCTATCTATCTATCTATTATCTATCCATCAATCAATCAATCATTCAAAAACATTTATAGAGTTGCCATCACGAAATTGCATCAAAACCCAGTCCCCCACTTCCTAGCTATTTCCTTCCTTCACATGCAAACCCCACCCTTTTCATGTCTGTTTTTAAAGTTTGATGTGGCCCTCATATTCTTTTTATTTTCTTTTTAATATATATATATATATATATATCTGCGCCTGTTTAATTAATTATTAGTAACAATGTTTTTTTTTACATTTTTTGACTTCATGTTTTTATCATGAAGTTTCTTGTATTATTGGAATCATTGCAAATTAAAATAAAGTTGATGCTATGTTCATGTCTTTTTGCTATAAAATAGATTATTTTAATCCCCATCATTAATTAAAAGAAACATTGTGTTTATTAATCATTTTTTTTAAAGAAAAGGTTGGATGCTAATTATTTACCTTTTTTAAAAAAATGGTAGCGTTTAAAACAATGCATTAAAAATTTTATGAATATAGATTAATTACATATAAAGAAAAATGTTATTATTTTACTTTCAAGTTTAGTAACCTTATCCAAAAATTACGAAAATACCTCGTAAGAAACAAAAAAAAGAAATGTACATGTCCACCTTCAAAATTTAGTTACGTACCCCAAAAATTATTCCTCACGAGTATTTTTTTCTTTAAGAAGTTGGTTAAACCAAAGATCAAATTTCTTTCAAATGTTTATTATAGTTTTTAAATTAAAAAAATGTAAAAGGTAATTTCAATAAATATTTAATTTTTGCAGTGTACCTTTTCTTTTGGCTTTTGATCCAACTTTTTTACTTTTCTCCATCCCTTTACTTATTCTTAATTAAAAGTAACATAATTGCTCTTTTCATACCAAAGAAATGATATTTATATTTATACCAAAATCGATCTAAAATTCTTTATTAAGATTTTGTTTTAGTTTAATAAACACATACTAGGAAATTGAAAGTTAAATTTATGTTTGTTGTAAATATGTTAAATATTCAAATAGTAAATATATGTATAATACACATATATCAAGAAACATAATATTCAAGTGATGTATGTATCTAAATAATATTTGTATTCAAGTTGTATATGTATTCAGTGATATACGTATTTATATGCATACTATTTATATAAATACTCTCCTATATGAATCATGTGGGAAGCTAACCTACATGACTTATGTGGGTTGATGGCATTATTTAGGTATTCTTTCCCTTTAAATATGAGAGAAAATCACAAAAAAGTTGCAAGAAAATGAAATAAGAAATGGGAGAAAATGACAGAAATGAAATAAATTTCATTCCCTTATCAAATTTGTAATTTATTTAATTTGTATTTGTAATTTCATTAGATAGTTTTGCTCTCGTAGGTCACTGAATTGATTTCCCTTTCTTAGCTTGCTCTAAAGAACCCGGTAAAGTAGTGGTTGCAGGCATGTCAGTATTGAGATTAGAATTAGTCCCCTCTTCGCCTCTGACGCCAGTTAACGGATCTATCTTACTTTGTCTCTCACAAACCGTACCTTAGAGATGCACTATTTTACCGTTCAATTTAACTAAAGAAATTACAGAGACACAAGTGCGGTTGCACATGTAATACGTCAAGATTGATGACATCGACAATGACGAAAATTATGCTAATACGACAATTGATGTATATTCTGTTTGAAAAATTTGTTACCAACAAATATAACATTGGTGACACAACAACGTGTCACAAGTCATTAAAAGTATAACAATTATGGTATAGTGTACAAAGTAAATGACAATGATTATTGTACGAAATGACATATTATACAAACTAAATTACGTTGATCATCAATATTTTTGCTCAATATAGAACAATTTTCTCACAATTAGGGGGAGAAATAGCCAATTGCAGAAGAATGGTGGGCAAAATTGTTAGAATGCAATATAAGCTAATGTAAGGCAATTCTCGCACTATCAGGGGGAGAAAAGAAAAATGTCAAAAGAATGACATGTAAAATTGTTTGACAGACAACATAAGTTACAAACTAATGTGAATTAGGCGTAATGATAAGTTAAAGTAAATGATAAATTCACATGATCAATCATATGCAAAAGAATTTGCAAATCAGTTAATTGATATATTCATCTTTAGTTCCTAAAGGACAATTTACAAATAACACATGTGAAGTGTGATTGACCAGTCAAATCAAAGTACATAACTTCCTAAAAGAGGAAGGTATATGCAAATAATTGATAAATATATAAGTATTCTGAAACAAGAATGGATTGACAAATAAATATACCATAAAAGGTATACAAGTATCTTTGAAGAGATATAAATTGAGAAATAAATACACCTTGAAGAGGTATGAGAATCTCCTGAAGAGATATAAATTAAAGAATAAATTCTCAATCTATTTATATTTAAATCCATTCATTTTTGAAAACTATGGAATGAAAATAATATTGCTCATGATAATATTTTAAAGTGTACTTTTGATATTATGGGATCCTAAACCATATAAGAATGTCGACATTAAAAAAGTAGAAAGGAGCAAGATCAAATATAGTTAAACTCGTTGAAAAATGGAGAGCTATCTGAACCAGAAGTTTTAATACCTAAAGAGGTAAATCATGTTAGATATACATGAGGAAATATATTAATTCATGGATAATTATGTTATATGTGAAAATCTATGAAGGATTTATGAGTTATATTTAAAGCTTTAAAATGATGATTCCTAAAGGATCTGAAAGGCCTGAAGTACGTACTGCATTAATATTCATATTGATCAATATGCATATACATTTTCATAATTGTATAAGTGAGTATTCTAATAATCATATTTGTATATACACTTTATTCATTTCATTGTTGCATATGTTAAGACTTTTGAAGAGTTTATTAGAATATATTTATCAAAGGGAAATTTGAGATGAAATATCTTGAAAAATTAAATTTTTGTCTCAGCCTGCAGATCGAGAATTTTTCAAGTGAGATTCTTGTCCATTTATCAAATATATTAAGAAATTTATTTGAAAAAATTTCATCTAGA
This sequence comes from Paratinospora sagittata, assembly GCA_035771175.1. Lineage (NCBI taxonomy): Eukaryota > Viridiplantae > Streptophyta > Magnoliopsida > Ranunculales > Menispermaceae > Paratinospora > Paratinospora sagittata. Next base: position 1,660,725 of record CM069607.1, on the reverse strand, counting down.
CAAGAATATGCATTAGACTCCCCAATATTGTGAGATCACTGAAAAGTGAATAAAGATGATATTCCCTTCATTAAATAATGAAGAGCTAGCTAGTCTTGAAGTGCGATGTCTGGATGGAATGAATGTTCTTATATACAAAATTAAAAATTAGTTTATCTGTTAACATTCTTGCAGGATATAGCTCTACACCACATTAAAATGATGTTAAGAATGCATTATGTTATCTCCAAGAAAGCAAACAATAAAAGTTAATCTTATTCAAGAAAGATAAAGATATAACTGGTTGAATATGCAAATGATGAATATTTGTCAGACCCCAACAATGCTCGATCCAAAACACAATCTCACTTATAGTGATATTGTCATATCATGGAGATTTGTGAAGCAGACAATAGTTGCTACATTTTCAAATCATTCAGAAAAGTATCGTGACTCCTAAAGCAAGTCGAAATATGTGTATGAATCACATGAATGATCTTAAATCAGAGGCTATCTTACAATGCTATAAGAAGACAATGCAACATGTATTGCAAAGTAATAAAAAACTTATATTGAAGCCAACAGAGCCAGATATATTTCACAAAAGGTCTTCTTCACATGCGAACTGCAGAAGACTGACATATAATTAAGATCGAGCAACTTATTTATCAAAGCTTTGCCAATTACAAAGAAGATTATATACAATATTGAGATGCGTCAACTCAAAGATATTCCAGGCAAAGAAACAGAACTGAATTCTCCCATGTCATCTTGGGGGGGAGATTTAAAAATGAGTTATTGTTTAGTGTATTGTACTCTTTTTTCCTTCGCTATGATTTTGTCCCACTGGGTTTTCCTTGCAAGTTTTTTAAGGAGGTAGTCTTAACAATATCAGGCTCCAATAGAATATTGTTTTCTTTTACTAGACTTTTTCCCCTTGGTTTTCTTTAGGTTTTAACGAGGCATATTCTATAATAATTGATATTCAAAGAGGGAGTGTTGTAAATATGTTGAATATCTAAATAGTAAATACATATATTATACGCATCGAGCATGGTAGGGGTCTGATAAATATTGTACATTTGCATATTCAACCAGTTTTATCTTTATCTTTCTTGAATAAGATAAACTTGTATTGCTTGCTTTCTAGGAGATAACATAATGCATTCTTAGCACCATTTTAATCTGGTGTAGAGCTATATCCTACAAGCATGTTAACAAATAAAACAATTTCTGATTTTGTATATAAGAACATCTATTGCATCTGATTTTTTAACATTTTTGCGCACCATTCTTCTGCAATTAGGTATTTTCCTCCCTAATGGTGAGAAAATTGCTCTATATTGAGCAAAAGTATTGATGATCAATGTAATTTAGTTTGTATAGTATGTCGTTTCGTACAATAATCATTGTCATTTACTTTGTATAACATACCATTATTGTTATACTTTTAATGACTGTGACAATCGTTGTGTCACCAATATTATATTTGTTGGTCACGAATTTTTCGAACAGAATATACACCAATTTTCGTATCGACATAATTTTCGTCATTGTCGATGTCATCAATCTTGACGTATTACATGTGCAACGACACTTGTGTCTTTGCAATTTCTTTATTTAAACTGAATGGTGAAAGAGTGCATATTTAAGGTACGGTTTGTGAGAGACAAAGTAAGATGGATCCGTTAACTGGTGCCAGGGGCGAAGAGAGAACTATTTTTAATCCCAACACTGACTTGCCGACAACCACTATTGTACTGGGTTTTTTAGCGCAAGCTAAGAAAAGAAAATCGATTCAGCGGCCTCCTAGAGCAAAACGTCATAGTAAGAGTCCTAAAGTTAGTTCTTCCACTGTTGCGGTCAGATCTTCTAGTCAGACCGATGTAGTCAAATCTTCCAATAAGGAAGATGACATGAAATCTTCACCTGGTTTCACTTTGCTAAACTATGATGATCATATATATTATTGGCATTCGTGAAGTTAAGGTGGAAAAACATTTGTCTCTGTCTCCGGAGGAACGCTCGCTCAAAGCTTTGTCCCAGCTTTCTAAGGTAATTATTTTATTTTATTATTATTTTTTTGAACTAAAATTTATTTTTCCTTTTTTCTAGAAAACTTTTATACACCATACCCGTTGGAGTTACAAAATTTGGCACAACTAATATGGACAACCCAAACCCTAAAAAAAAAACTAACTTCGGCCGAACAAGTTAATGATAGAGATAATAAAATAACATTTATGAAATATTTGATGAAATCTTTAATTAATGAGAACGAGATATTAAAGCAAGAGACTGTCGTTCTTCATCAGAAGACTAGTAATTTGCAGCGAGAGACTTCGGAGTTATAACTTGAGAATTTTGTTCTACAACAAGAAGGTATTGGTCTAGGAGATTCCTTTGACCGTGTGTTGGAGGAGAACTCAAAGCTCCATGAGGAGCGAGATCAACTTTTGATCCAACTAACTTCAAGTTCTGGGGGCAAGTCAGATCACTAGAACTCAATGTATTCCTTATTATTTATCAATAATATATTTATTTATGTTGATATGAAGTTATTAACTTAATGCACTATTTTTAATTGAATGATTAGAGTTTCCCTAATTGTTGGCCATCTGTCGGCAGTTGTTAATTTCATTGGATAATCATTTCAATAATTGAGTTTTCATCACTATTACGAATATATTTAATATTGTGATCATCTAACTATATACTAATATTTTTCTAAAAGTATCTCAAAAATTTGCGCAATTATATGATTTTTCTAGCATAAAGTAGATATATAAACAAATGAAACTTGTCTAAATGATGTCATTATTTAAAATATCATTGAGTTTCTAGAGACTTGGCAAGTTGGGCCAAAATATAATAAGCATATTGTGTCAAAGAACTTTCAGTTTCTGATCACAATATCTTTTCAATTGACCTCATAATTTAATAAGCCAAAAATTTAAGTAATAAATTTTTTTAAATATTTTCAAATAATTAATTAAGCAATATAAATATATTCTTTGAATATTTGATATCCATCTTTTGAGATATCTTTAAATTCAACCAAGATCTTCTGGATCTATAGGCACGTTGTAAAAATGCCATTATTTTGCTTCATTTTCACAACATCATATTCACTCTTCTGGAACTATGAATATATTTTCAATTCAACCTCTTTTTCTTTATTGAGACATGATAGATTAATTATATGTTTGATAGACAACAGATACATCACAAATTCTTTTCATTCCACACATAGGTAAACATTTATCTTGCACATTACTCCACTTCTGGTGCAACATAATAGATTTATTTCAAATATATGGTTGTAACCATATTCTAAATTGTAACCATCATGGTTCTCATAATAATTTTAATTATGGCCTTTGCCATATTCATTTTCTCATCCATAATCATGGTCTTTGTTATAGGTCATATTCATGATCATTAAAGTAACATTCACTTTGGGGAATGATATAAGATTTAAGTGGATGAGCATAGTGATTTTCATCACAAATTTTCTTGAGAAGATTTTAACAGTCTTTGTATTGCTACTTAAAGAGCACCTGCGAGATAATTTATTTTCTCAAATATGTCTTCTTCAAATATATAATTTATCACATAAAATTTTAACATTGCAACATCATATGCAATTAGTTATTTGATCATAATAAACTTCGGGTTTGTATGATTGTAATATTGCAACTTTAGGTGCAATTAACTGTAATGAACCTTTAAATAAAAAGTTATGAGTTTTTGTCATGAGATGTCCATAAACTTTAAGTTATGACTTCTTCTCCATAGTTCAAAATGTTAAATCTTCAAAAGTAATTAAATAATTAAAATAACCAATTAATCATAAATAATTATTCAACAATAAAAAAATATAAAAGAAAAAGTTAGTATAATAATGCATCATAATAAAAGAAAAAGTTAGTGTCACTGTTATTGTTAGTGCCAATGTTAGTATAATAATGCATCATAATAAAATAAAATGTTAGTGTTAATGTTAATGTTAGTAATACATCATAATAAAATAAAATAAAATGTTAATGTTAATGTATTATATTAGCTTCAGGCTAATTTACAAATCTACAAATATATAGATCCTGTGGATAAAACTCATGTGATTTCACATGAAAATTTATAATGATGTTAGAGTATATAAATTATATGTTATGTTAGATGTTAGAGAAATAAATAAATAATGAAATTATAACATAACTTCTGGTTATGAAAAAATAGCTCTTGGATAGAAAATTATTTCTTAATGTATAACTTCAAGCTATAAATTTTTCTACATAACTTCAGGTTTCGAAAATAAAATATCAATATAACTTCATGTTATATGAATTTTTCTACATAGCTTTAAGCTATGGAATCAAAATCAAAATAAAAACTGCAGTATAACTGGAAATACATTAAATAAATGAACATGATAAAAATTAATGAAGTTTTACCTCAATATACCTTTTATGATTGAACTCCTTAATTGAGCAGAGCCTTCGTGTTGATAACGTGTTGTAAACTAAATCAGAATAATTAAAGAATGCTCAAAGAAAAATGCTAAATTTCATTCTGCATTTTCTATTATTTCTCCAACATTTCTACAACTCATTTCTTCATATTTTCTCCATTCCTCTTTCTCTACACCATTTTGTACAACTTCTCTTCATAATCTCTCCCATATTTATAGGGAAATATTTACATCAAAAGATTATCAACTCACATGATGAGTAACTATACTCTCACATGATGAGTAACTATACTCTCACATGAATGTGTAACTATGCTCCTACATAATTCATTTGGAATATGCATATATATGTATTTATACAACTTGTATACATGTACTACTTAAATACATATACTATTTGGATATATATATCAGTTGAATATTATACTGCTTGAGATATGTGTATAGTACATATAATTATTATTTAGATATTTAACATATTTACAATGTGAATTATTGCTTAGCTAATGGTATGGTCTCATGGTATAAATGCAAGTATATTATGGCGACAACAACCCTAGCCCAAATTGTTCAAGCTAGTTTAGCTGTGCTACACTTCTAGGTCTTCGGCCCACCTTATGGGCCGGAGTGTCCAGCCCACTCCGGTAATGTGGCAAAAAACCCGGTCCATTTTTTCGATACTCTCAGTAAGAACTAGCTTCCATTTTCAGCTCTCTCTTGATAGTCTTCGGACTTCCAAATATTTTTCTGAACTCCCGGAGCCAGCATTTATCCCCTGGCTCCTCTCACCAAACTTCTCGGTAATCCTCCACATCAGAAGCCGAACACGTGGACTTGATGCCCCACTTTCACATGAATCCAACAGTTTAACGGCCAGGATCAAACACCAGTACCATCCATGATGAACCTACGGAGCACGGAATAATATTTCGTGGAAATCTGATTCTCTGTTTCAGGTGTTAATCAGTACTACAAAATAGTCTTTTTATAACATAAATCTGAATCAATCACTGCCATTCATTTCGCGTTTGGAAACACTTGCGCACACCCAAAAAAAAGGGCCAAAAACCGAAATGAGAAGACAAACAGTGATTGTGGGCCAGTATTCCACGTGGAGAAAGATGATTGTGAGCCTAAGCCCTTAAGTAACACCTGTAGAGCAGTGGATCAGGCTCCATTGTGTAAACTTATAGAGAGCTAAGGAGCTGGAATTGAGCTGATAAGGTCATGAAATCTGTGTCTGAAAGCCTCCATTGACCCTCTCTTCTTCTTCTTCTTATCATCTCTCCAAAAAAAAAAAAAATCAAAATCAAAATCAAAATCAAAAAGAAGAAGAAGAAGAAGAAGAAGAAGAAGAAAAGCTAAGTTATTATTTCTGTAATTTTAATGGCTTCTTCTACTACACCACACTGCTCAATCACAGCAACAAAAGCCAACCAAAACCACCATTACCTTCAAAACCACCCGCAAAACCGCCACCAAAACCACCACCAGCAGCACCATTGGACCTCTCACAAGTTCACTCGTAATGCCACAAAGCAACAAGCCTCCTCTACCCCTCTCTCCCAAAACCCTAATTTACCCTCAATCTCTCCTCTCCCACCTTCAAAATCCGAACTTGGCGCCGATTTCCGTGGCCGGAGATCCACCAGATTAGTCTCCAAGATGCACGTCGGCCGCCCCAAAACCGCCGTCGGCTGCCGCCACACCTCCGCCGCCGAAGAAGCCCTCGAACAAGCCCTGTTATTCGGCCGAGACGAACGTGCCCTTGTCTCCGTATTGCAGAATTTCCAGTCCAAGCTTTCTGGGTCGGATGATTACGGGTTCTTGTTGAGAGAATTTGGGAATCGTGGGGAATGCTCGAAAGCTGTTTGTTGTTTCGAATTCGCGATAAGGCGGGAGAATAAGCGCGGCGAACAGGGGAAATTGGCTAGTGCAATGATCAGTGTGCTGGGTAGATTGGGTCGAGTAGACCTCGCGAAGAACGTGTTCGAGACGGCAAATAATGGAGGGTATGGGAATACTGTTTACGCGTTTTCGGCGTTGATTAATGCGTATGGAAGGAGCGGGCATTGGGACGAGGCGCTTCGAGTGTTCCATTCGATGAAAATGTCAGGTTTGAAGCCTAATTTGGTTACTTATAATGCTGTGATTGATGCTTGTGCGAAAGGGGGGGCAAATTTTAATCAGGCTTTGGAGTTTTTCGATGAAATGGGACGGAATGGGGTGCACCCGGATCGAATTACGTTTAATTCGCTTCTTGCGGTTTGTGGGCGAAAAGGGTTGTGGGAGGAAGCAAAGAATTTGTTTCATGAGATGGTTTATAGGGGGATTCATCAGGATATATTTACTTATAATACGCTTTTGGATGCGGTTTGTAAAGGTGGGCAGATGGATTTGGCTTTCGAGATAATGTCGGATATGCCGGGAAAGGGTGTGTGGCCGAATGTGGTGACTTATAGCACGGTGATAGATGGGTGTGCAAAAGCTGGGAAATTAGAGGAAGCTTTGAATTTATTTGAAGAGATGAAACTTTTAGGAATTCGATTGGATAGGATTTCTTACAACACTTTGCTTGCGGTTTATGCGAGCCTTGGGAGGTTTGAGGAAGCTTTGGATGTTTGTAGAGAGATGGAGGCTTCAGGGATTAGAAAGGATGTGGTAACTTATAATGCGCTTATGGGTGGATATGGGAAGCAAGGGAATTACTATGAAGTTCAAAAACTGTTTAGAGAGATGAAAGCAGAAAAGCTTTCTCCTAACTTATTGACTTACTCTACATTGATTGATGTGTACTCGAAAGGGGGTATGTATGTAGAGGCAATGGAGATTTTTAAAGAGTTAAAACAAGCAGGATTGGAGATAGATGTTGTTCTATATAGTTCTTTGATTGATTCATTGTGTAAGAATGGCCTGATTGAGTCTGCTGTATCCATGCTTGATGAAATGATGAAGAAAGGGATACGACCTAATGTTGTTACTTATAATTCTATAATTGACGCCTTTGGTAGGCCTGCAACTCCACCATCGCAAGAAAATTCCAGCTATGGAGCCAATGGGTCACAAACTGAATCATTTACTTTGATAGTTCCCAAGAGCACCAATCAAAATAACGTGGGGGATGAGGAGGATGATAATAGGGTCATGGAACTTTTTGAGCAGTTAGCTGCTGAAAAAGCATGTCCTTCAAGAGAAGATACAAGCAAGAACTCTAAGGAAATCTTGTGCATCTTGGAACTTTTTAAGAAGATGCATGAGCTGAAAATAAAACCAAATGTTGTTACCTTCTCAGCGATTTTGAATGCTTGCAGGTATACGTTTTCTTATGATCCTTCGAATTTGTTGGCTTTGTCTACTTGACTTTTCTCTACTCAACTCAACTCAACTCAACAAAACATTTTCTCAATTAAATGGGTCTATTCCTCCTATCTTGTCAAATCAATCAAATATTTGGAATTTTTTTTGGTGCCATGGGTTTTCGCCTTACCCGTATAAAGGGGTGCTTTTCGTTGAGGTGTCTTCAAACTCTTGATGTCGTAGCTTCCTTTGAGACCATTGTACTATATTCCGTTGTTTTTCTTCTTTTGATTGTTGTGTGGTTCGCTATTAAGTGAGCAATAAAGGATGAGCATGTAAATTGTCTGATGATTGTAAAAGGCTATGGCCGACCCCCAATGTAGTTGGGAAAAGGCTTTCTTGAGCTGAGTTGAGCTGCAGGTCTGTATTGAGTGTTTGCCAACATCGGATGGTAGAACCAAAGAAGTAAAACATGAACTTAAGATGTTTTGGCATTTTGGATCTATGTAATATTTTAAGCAAAACTAACAATTCAATTTTGAGAACCTAACTCTGCAAATTGGCAGTGCAAGAGCTGGCCAACTAGCTTTCTGCTCTGTGATGTTTCTATGAATGATATTTCACAATTGGAAGAGCATAGGAAAATCAACCTGATCAAGCAAAAGGAATTTTGTCTATACATCTAAGTATACGCAAATTCAGTGTTTTCTATTTCTTGTATGTTAACACTTAGACACGGTCCTGAATGAAATGACTCCAGATTGAATTATTGCAGAAATAACAATGTTTTGCTGATCCCAATATTTGGGATAAAGCATGAATTATTATTTTTTTCAACTTTTTAAGACCATACTATTCTTTTATATCTGCTTATTTTGTTTGTGCTACATGCAGCCGCTGCAATTCATTTGAAGATGCTTCCATGTTATTGGAAGAACTTCGGTTGTTTGATAATCAAGTTTATGGTGTTGCACATGGACTTCTAAAGGGAAGTAGGGAAAATGTGTGGCTCCAAGCTCAATGTTTATTTGATGAAGTGAAGCGAATGGACTCTTCAACTGCTTCTGCATTTTATAATGCTCTAACTGACATGCTATGGCACTTTGGTCAGGTAACCTATATGCCCACCATCTGTACTCCTACTATTTTTTTTATTATTCATGCAATATGTTTGTGCTCCTATAATTCCTTTTAACAAGGTCAAGGCACTTTGAGGTATATATTTTTGTGCATGTATGAGCACATAGATCTGAAAACTTAAAACATTTTTGAGGTAATAACGACATGCCCATTGCAGTTTTGGGGGCAGGGATGATGTGCACAACCTTAGTTCCGTATTGGAGAAATTGTTTGCAAAATTGAACCCATGACCTCTAGATCACAATGGAGCAATCTTGACCATTGCTTTGATGCCCGACCTTCAAATCCATTTTGTAAATGGACCATTTCTTGATTTGTAAAATATGGATACTAAATGGGTTGCATGTGGTTGGGTCTATATTGAACACTAAATGGCTATTAACTGTGAAGCATCCATGTTTAGGTTAGGCAAAGGATTCATCTAAACAATTTTAATTGATTTGTTGTAGGAAATAACCAAAATTAAATAAAATTTGGAGAAGATAGAACGGATTAGTTGGAAAATGTTTATGTGGCCTGTCATTTCCAATCAAGCTTCATGCTCAGCCTAAAGAAATTAAGATGAAGGAGAACGTGGGATTTCACATTCCTAGCATTTCATCATTGGGGAATGCTAATCTAACTACAAAACAATGCAACTACATGTGCAACTACGCCTTTATGTTCATTGGATCGTTTATTACACACATTGAGATGTGTAAAACATATATATCCAATGGATGTGAAGGTGTAGTTGTACATATAGTTGCATCTTTTGTATTTAGATTAGCATTTTTCTTCATCATTTAACTTCTTAGTTGGTGCTTTATGGTCCATAAATACTAAATAGTGAATACAAGGAATTGTGTGAAAAACTGCCTAGGTCCGGAACTACTAAATAGTAAATACTAGGTATTGTATTAAAAATTGCCTATTGTATAACTACCATAATGAATGTTGGTTTTAAGCACATTGGCACAAATCATAATAGTTTCTCTTATGAATTTGTGGAAGTTGCTAAGCGGCTCTTTTTTATTTAATAAAAGCTAATTCCGCCTGGTACAAAAAAAAAAAAACAAAAAAACTACAAGCAAAGAGCCCAATTCCTATTTCACTCCCCAATGAGAGGCTCGTTAGAAGATAGAACTATGGGAGTACAATTTGTTAAAAAGAAATGGAATCCTAGATCTAATTTTAAGTATACTAATAATTCAACTATGACAACCCAGATCTGGATCTACTGCCAATAATTATATAAGAGTCCCCTGGGACATTGCATTGGCTATATGTACTTGACCTTATCTTCAAATTTTGTGCAGAAACGTGGCGCCCAGCTGGTTGTGCTTGAAGGGAAACGCAGGCAGGTGTGGGAGAATGTATGGTCAGACTCTTGCTTAGATTTGCATCTGATGTCTTCTGGAGCAGCTCAAGCAATGGTGCATGCTTGGCTGCTTAATATTCGGTCCATTGTTTATGAAGGCTATGAATTGCCAAAGTTAATCAGGTATTCTTCAACTCCATTCTGTTGAATGCGAAAAATGCAAAGATCATAGTTTTCCTTTATCTCATTTGTAATCTACATTTCTCATTCTCTCTCTACAGCATTTTGACCGGATGGGGTAAACACAGCAAAGTAGCCGGAGATGGAACTCTCCGGCGTGTTATTGAGGCACTCCTAATCAGAATGGGTGCTCCCTTTCATGTTGCCAAGTGCAATATAGGGCGGTTTATTTCTTCAGGGGCTGTGGTGGCTGCTTGGTTAAGGGAATCTGGTACACTGAAAGTGCTCATCCTTCATGATGATAGAACACATTCAGAAACGGCGGCAGTCTTGGATCAACACCACAACGTAAAAATTCTCCAATTGTAGTTGATAGCTTCTGGTGATTGCTTCTGCAGCCGTATTCCAATGTTTGTATATTCAGAAATTTTGTACAGGCAGACCTCTAGTTGTTCTCTTCCCTTCAATTATAGTGAGGTAAAACTTCCAACTGTTTATTTCAAATGTTGTAATTTGCAACTCTTTCTTTGAGGAGAGCATCAGGTAGAAATGTGAATATCTTGAAACTTTTGTTTTTTTTTTTGGTCAAGAATCTTGAAACTCACTCCGAACTTATAATCAAGGGTCTCTTTTTGTAAGCTTTTTGCTATCAATTTAAATGTTTAGATTCAAACTTATAGGAGTTTTTCAAAGTAGAACTCATTTGATATTGACATGAAGTCATACGGAGGCGTTGACCAAACATGTGCTTGTCTCCACATTGTTGTGTAATGTGCTTTCAAGCGGCTGAGTCTCCGGATCATCTTTTTGTTCATTGTCCCTCGGCAAGGAGACTTTGGGAGAATTGGAGATGTTTCTCAGGGGGAAGGTTTCTCCCACCAACCTCACTTGATGATTGTTTAACTTTATCTCATAACTCTATATCTACAAGTCTGACGGGGGAGGTGGCTCTTATAACATCTTTTACCACTCTATGGAGTATATGGTTACAAAGAAACTGTCGAATTTTCAATGATTCATACAAAAATGTTGATGATATGTGGGACGGTATTGGCTTTGCTGCCAGTACTTGGGTCTTTGCAGTAGGTCTTATCCCAGGTCCCTCACTTTCCAACTGGGTGTTAGATTGGGCAACTGGCTTTGCTGCCAGTACTTGGGTCTTTGCAGTAGGTCTTATCCCAGGTCCCTCACTTTCCAACTGGGTGTTAGATTGGGCAACGTGTCAATTCGGTCTCTGGGAAACGGGGGAAGGTTTGATAATATTTTTGTAAGGAATTTTTTTATTTTTCTGGGTGCATACTCAATGCTCCCTCATATGTACATACTATTAGTCCATTTAATACAAGTATTTGCTTCTTAAAAAAAAATAAAAAATAAAAAAAACAATATTGACATGAAGTCCTTCCCTATTATTGAAATTCAGAATTTATCCAAAATAGGTTTACGTTTGAATGGGTCATCTCATTGAAAAGATGAAGTTGTAAATTTCTCATTGAAAATAACTTTTACAAGCCTTGCTAATACTACTGTTGAATAGATGTCAGTGATTTCTGCAGTGTTTTAACTTGTATTTGACTTCATTGATATCAACTCTGGATTCCCATGAAGGAAATAGTATTAATCCACCATGGATTCCAATTAGAAAAACAACAATCTTTAACTGTAACAGTAACAATATTTCCTACTTTTGTTAGTTTTCAAATGCGCCTGGGAAAGAACTTCATGAAAGTGTATGGATAACTAGTCTGACTAAAGAAACTTGATGAAAGGAATCAGCAAATAAATGAAAGTGGTTCTTAGTTGTCTCCTAGTAGCAGAAAAAACAGGAAAATAAAATAAAATAAAATAGAGAAAGTAGATTTAAGCCTTTAATTCTTCTTTATGGTGTGGGTTTGTGGGGTCCCATGATCTGAGCTCAAAAGAAAGATACTGGTTGGAAAGAAAAAAATAAAGGGCGGGAGCCAATAATTTTACTGCTACCAATTGCATTCTCTTTGCAATTGCTCTATCTTCAATTTGTACGGTCCCACTAAATACAAGGTTGGCTTTGTTATTTGTTGGTGCTCCATCCTTCCTTTTATTTTTTTTCCTTCCTCTCTCCTACATGTTAGGTTAAAGGCTCCCAACTATAGAGTCTATCTCTTTTCTCTCTTCTTTTTCTTTTTTTTTTTTTTTTATACGAGTTATCCCTGCACTCTTTGAATATGAAACTAGTATAAAACTAGTCCTCGTTAAAAAAAAACTCTCTTAAATTATTTTTTTATTATTATTATTATTTTTAGCATTATGAATATTTGCTATTGAAGTCTATTACCAGTGGTTTCATCTCATAAAGTTTATTTAAATAATAGGGGTTGGGAGCGGAATTAAAAACTCCTAAGTCAAATTATAATATCTAAAGAAACTTAAAAACCCATTTACAGTAAAAGATTGGTTGGGGGGAAAATTGCTTTCTTTTTTTAGAATAAGCAGCTACCCAACAAACAGATAGAAGATTAGAAAAAGCAGATTATTGAAGAAAATGAATACAAAAAGAAAAAAAAAAAAGCATTTTCTCTTTTTCTCAGTGGGCCTCCTATGATGACATGGACCAATTAAAAGAAGGAAAGCAATGGAAGCAACAAAAAATTTAATGGCTGCTGGTCAGATCTCAGCTGGAAACACTACAAACCACAAGAGGTCAAGATGTCTCTGAGATAGAATCGAAGAGTGACGCCAACTTGCACTAAAAGCAGCACAAAAATAAAAACAAAAAAGATAGAGAAAAAAAAAAGCTGGTCCATTACCCAGTTCATAAATTCTACTAACCAAGCTTCCTCAGCCACCAAAATGCCAACAGCATTCTTTTCCTTCCATAGCATCATTCTTCTTACCCCATTAAAGAGTCCCTCCTCCCTCTTTAAATGATGGAAGAACCTCCATGCTTGAGAGATTTGTTTCTATGAATCAAATCTCTAAATCCTCAAAAATTTTGATGATCCATCTCAACCATAAGATCAATCAAATATCAATTTGGTAAACAAATGGACATGATACAAGCTTCATATAACCAGTCTGTGGTCTTGGGTGCATCTTGAAAAAGTCACCTAATCCCTCCCATAAATGAACTACAATAAAAGATTAAAGTGCTTTTTCTTTATCTAGAAGAAAAAGGGCAAGAGAGGATTAAAAAACCTACAAACTTAGCAAACCTCCAATCAAGTCCAACCATTAAGGCCAATGAAAAGTTGAGGCCCCTGTGAAGTCAGGACAAGTTCCCCAATGTATAAATAATAACATATGGTTGAGAAGCGTACAATTAAAAAACTAAAAATAATTAAAAATAAATAAAGGGTGAGAAAGATAAACACTTACTGATTAATTAAAAGCCCACCAAAAGCAAGAAAAAAACGTAAAAGGATTTAAAATATAACTAAGAGTTTAATTTATTAATCCCAAAGTGGCCCCATTTCTGTAATAAAAACCCAGAGAGAGAGAGAGGGAAGAGAGGTAGGAGGAAAGGAAGGAAAGAAGGAAGAAAACCCATCTCCATTAATCTATCTACCTTCTTCTTTACTACTTATTTCATCAATATATCTTCATTTCTTTGAGAAAATCTTTCTGGGTATTGCTCAATTTTTCTCTATCATGGACACTCCTCCACCTGAAGAGCTATTGAAGAAGATCCAGGAGTTAGAAGCTGGGCATGCCCATCTTAAACAAGAGATGTCAAAGCTGATGCTTGGTAGTGGTAGTAGTAGTACAGATTCCAAGTCAGAACAACATGGGCACCAGCGTGCTCACTCTGTATCACCACAAAGATCAAGACTTTCTGCTTCTTCTCCATTGAGAAAGGGCAATGCTGGTTTAGATGGAAGTGGGGCTTGGAGAAAGGGCTCTGCTTCTTTTAGGCATTCGTCTCCGTTGCAGAGAGAGAGCAGGAGCCGTGATCCTTTGAGTGATAGCAGAAGAGATGGTGGTGGTGGTCCGGCAACTGTGAATTTTACAGATAGACAGTATTTGAATATTTTACAATCGATGGGTCAGTCTGTTCATATTTTTGATCTAAATGGTCGGATAATTTACTGGTGAGACATTGAATTCTAGTTGTTTTCTGGGCTAATTTCAATTCAATTACTTCTTTTCTGCTCATATGGGGTTTGTTTATGTGAGTATTGGTGAATTGAATTTGTTCATTTGCTTTTTCTTGGTTTATTACTGTGTTATTTAATTTTGTAAACTTAAGTTTGATGATAGGGAGCATTAATTAAGCTGGAATTTGGTATCAATATATGGTAATATGGAACCTAGGTCATTGTTTTCAAGGGAAATTCAAAAGGGTATCCTATGCTTTCAATTTTTTGTTTGTAGTCTTGTTGAATCAACATGCTTCTATGTTCAGGATTGAAATTTTTGGAATTTGAAGTAATACCCAATTTGGATCATTTGACTTTACAGGAATAGAACAGCTGAAAACCTCTATGGTTATTCTGCAACAGAGGCTCTAGGGCAGGATGCAACTGAGCTTCTTACCGATTCTCATGACTCCAGTGTAGTGAACAATATCATTCAAAGGATAACAATGGGGGAGAGCTGGACAGGGCAATTCCCGGTCAAGAATAAGTTTGGAGAATGGTTTCTAGCAGTTGCAACCAACACTCCTTTCTACGACGATGATGGTAGTTTGGTTGGGATAATTTGTGTTTCAAGTGATGCGCGACCATTTCAAGAAATGCAGATTCCTTTTTCTGTCACAAGGTCCTCTGATTTTGATTCCAGCTTTTGTAGGCCGCACAGTAGTGCTACAAGTAAACCTGGTCTTCCTTCTCAGCAGCCTCTGCAAGTTGCTATTGCGTCAAAATTATCAAATCTGGTGAGTTTTTTTTTAACTTCTCAAAGAAATATACTGCACCCACATGAAAATCATAGTCATATGTTTTTGTGAATTTCTCTACTGTAGTATCCTTTGATTGTTGGAACCACCAAAACAGGCTTCTAAGGTGACGAATAAAGTCAAGTCAAAAATGCGGACTGGTGAAAACAATATGGAACGTGAATTTGGGAGTGGTGATAGCCATTCTGATCAAGGTTTCTTGGATGTGGGTCTCTCTGACCACAGAGAAGATGCAAATTCAAGTGGTGCTAGTACACCTAGAGGAGATGCTGCCCCCTCACCCTTTGGTTTATATTCACAGGTCATAATTGATGAGAAATCTCCAGGGAAACGCTCAACAGATTCTGGTGATGAGGGTGAAGGGAAGTCTGGTATCCACAAGATCATAACTTCAAAGGCAGAGGCATGGATTAATAAGAAAGGGTTATCATGGCCGTGGAAAGGTAATGAACGGGATGAACCCGAGACAAGGGTGACGACCCAAGAGGGAAGGGTCACACGATTTGTTTGGCCCTGGTTGAACAATGATCAAGAAATTGACTTGGTTCATCAAAGGAGTTCGGATTCTGGCTCAAAGCTAGACAATCCGGTGGGGGAAGCAAATCGCTCTGGCAATAACGAGGCATCTGGATCTTGGTCCTCATTTAATGTTAACAGCACAAGCAGTGTCAGCAGCAGCGGAAGTACTTGTAGTAGTGCTGTTCATAAGGTTGATATAGAAACTGACAGCCTAGATTATGAAATATTGTGGGAAGATTTGACCATTGGAGAACAGATAGGACAAGGTAGTTTCCATCTCCTTCCGCCCACCTCCCTCTCTTTTTCCTTTGTTTCCCATTTTCCACTGAATCATTTAAGTTATTGGATTATATTCATTTTCACTTGTTTTCAGAAAGCCATGCATTTCTTTAAGGACGTAGTGGATATGACCTGATGTGGAACTTCAGACCTATTATTTTGTTTTTTTTCCAGTGTTTTGTTACTTGTAGGGCACTCACATTCAGTAGTAAGAGAATCAGATTTCCACCAAAGCCTCCTGTTTGTTTGTGATTATTTTAATTATGTGATCTATTATATCTTAACAAGTAAATTTCTTTAGATCAATTTAATGTCTTGTTCTATACATACCTTGTTATAGCTGAAACCGGGAGCATTTTAATTGTTCACCTGCTCAAGAACAACTTTATCTTATTGGTTTTACATCAGAAAGAGAATTAAGATACCATGGTTTCTACGCTTATATATATTTCAGTTCTGATTTTTCACTTCTGAATTACAGGTTCTTGTGGAACAGTATATCATGGTCTATGGTATGGCTCGGTATGTTTCTTTCTGATTTTTCTTTTTTGACAACTTTGTTGATAGTTGATTCTGTATACCATTATACAGATATACATGAACATAAATTTGTTGCTTGACTGGTGAGACCAAGTTATTCATTTTTTTTTTTTTTTTTTTTTGAGGTCAGGGGTATCGGAGGGCCTACCCCCACTAGTCCCCTGGGACACGGCCACAAACACCCAAGGACGCCGTTGTATGAGTGGGGAGGCTCGAACTCAGGATCTATTTTATAGTAGAACCTTATGCCCCTCAACTCTGCCACTCGCCCAACCTAATGTTGGGTAGTGAGACCAAGTTATTCAAACACACTATTTTAATCTGGCAGCTCTATATTAAGTATTCTTTGCCAAATTTGTGTAACTTGTACTCTAGTATTACCACTGGGATCTCTCACAAGTTTTTAAGTGATACAAGAATGATGGATTTTCTATTGACTAAATGAGGTTCACTTTTTGCAGGATGTTGCAGTTAAGGTATTCTCAAAGCAAGAATATTCAGATGAAGTAATTCTTAGCTTCAGGAAAGAGGTGATTTCAAGTCTATTCTAGAATCGGTATTTCCATTATGTTCTATTAATAGTCAACTATTGAAGATATACAAAAAAGGGATGAATTACCATTGTACTTAGAGTTTGCATGCCTATCTATCGAGTTCTCATTCTGAGAGTAATTGGCTGTGATTCAAAGAGTACATATTCAAAAAAATTAAATGCAATGAGTTCATTTTATGAGTCTTGAACTATCTTCAAACTATTTGGTTGTTTGTGAAGCAAATGGGAAGATGATGCTCTGGCCCAGATTTGATTGGTTTACTAGGTACTTAGGCAGATTTGAGCGTACAAGCAGAGAGATGTTCATTTTGTTTATATAGAATATATGCATCATTTTAATTATGCTGTCAGGCTTTCTACATTTTATGTTGAGTATCAGGAGAGAGCTTTTTTTAAGTGCATGTTTTAATTATATTTGTAATTCCTTGAACCAAGATGTAGAAAGATTGAGTTAATAATCTGCTAATGAGTATAAACTTAAAACTTTTCTTCCTTATTGGAGTAGTGGAAGCTTTTCCTTTTCTGCTAGCAGAAGCTTTTCCTTTTTCTTTTTCTTTCTTCTTCTTCTTCTTTTTTTTTTTCCTGCTTCATATGTTTATTCTATTTTTTTTAATCTCATTTTACTTGGACTGATTGGTAATAATCTCCATCATTTGTTTGTCTATTGGTTCCCTGCTGACCTGGTACATGAGATATTTAATACGGAGAATAGGTCAGATTTACTGGTCAAACCTTTGGGATATAAGAATAATGGAAGGGGATATAGAAATAAAAGGGGAAAAGGAGAAGAAAGGGAAATAAAATAAAATAGATAAAGAAAAAGTAAATGAAAGCACTAACACAAATGAAGAAAGGAAAAAGTTAAAGAAAGAATCACGAATGCCGATGAACGTATTCAAAATAATCTTTTTGATTCTGGAAGCATTAGGGTGAGGGGTTTGGTTGAGGAATATATGTTGTTTTTATTCTATGATTATTAAGATATATGTTCAGTTAGTAATGTTATATTTGTCTTTAGTTAGGAAAGGGATTGGCCTATTCGGTCTTGGAGTGTCTAAGATTTGTGTATTACAGTATCATATAATGTTGTCCTTGTTAAATTTATTTCAGATCTTTTGTTTGATCTGCAAATTGTCATTCAGGCTGTGTTCTTCTCTTGCAACATACTTGTGGATGTTATTGACTAAGAATATAATTTTCTTATTTTACATTATTGGTATGTTTCTTCTGAAGATATATTTTTTCTTTCTACAAAGGTATCACTAATGAAGAGACTCCGACATCCAAATATAATACTCTTTATGGGGGCTGTAACTTCACCACAAAGACTTTGTATTGTTACCGAATTCCTTCCACGGTTTGTACCACTTATCCTTTTACAAAATTCATAATGGAAGACTGAGTAATTTTTTCATGTATTTTTTCCTGCATAAAACTATTTAATATTTTGAGATTGCCTCATAAATATTTAAATAAATATCTGAAGCTTTTTCTTTGTCTTTCTTCCTTCTTATTGCAGTGGAAGTCTGTTTCGCTTGCTGCAGCGCAGCACAACAAAACTAGACTGGAGACGGCGTGTTCATATGGCTTTAGACATTGTGAGTAATTATATCCTGTAGTTCAATATTTGTAAAAATATAAGTCGTTTCGATGAAAATATACTAGTATATCATACAAATAATTAATTTATATGATGTTAGCATATCTATTTGTACAATGTGAACAGTTGTAAGATCAAATGCTTCTACAATATGCATTCTATCTGTGTGATATTACACATATAGGACTACCCAATATTTTGTAGGTCTTGCTTCACACTTCATGCACATGTTTTGTAAGATGAATCAAGTGACAAGAAATAACAACGAAAATCTTTTTCATCAAAAATAAATAGCCAACTAAATCTGCAATTTGTTATCCTATGCTCTTATCATTTTGATGGAGCTACTGCATATGATGGCACCAATTAAAAAACTGGTTTTACCCTGGTCCTCTCTTTTAAATTCCCCTTTTCTCATTTGCTAAGCTGTGTCTGTACTTTCTGTTATTGAACAATCTGATGAGATAGAGAATATTAAAAAATCACATACTGCATTATCTCGGAGTTAATAATTTGGACAAATTTCTCACTTAAAGTAACTAAGTTTGTAGTTGTTCCTAATCTAACTTTCCTACAGGCACGGGGTGTGAATTATCTTCATCATTGCAACCCACCAATAATCCATCGTGATTTGAAGTCGTCTAATTTGCTAGTTGATAAAAACTGGACGGTGAAGGTGTGTTTTGATTTCCATATAAATGTTATTGCTGGCGTTTTTTTCTCCTATGCTAAGATATGAAATCATCTCATCATCCTTTTTTGGGTTGTTAGGTTGGTGATTTTGGTCTCTCACGTCTCAAACGTGAAACATATCTGACAACTAAGACTGGCAAAGGAACAGTACGTCCTTCTCTTGCTAAGCCTTTTATGCAACACTTTTATTTTAGCTAGATTTATTTATGATCTTGCTCCAATTCTTTTAATTTGATGTTGTATAAATACAAGTTATATGATTGCCATTGTTTTAATGGATTCTACTATTTTGCAGCCACAGTGGATGGCACCAGAGGTTCTTCGAAATGAACCCTCAGATGAAAAGTAGGTTCAATCCTATGTATCAATTTATTTGTGGGATGTCTTCTTTTGATTACTTTGTTCTTTCATGCTGAATGCTTGTAATTCACTGTTATATCTCTTTATGTGGAAATGCTAGGTCTGATGTTTACAGCTATGGTGTAATACTATGGGAGCTTGCTACTGAAAAAATTCCTTGGGATAACCTTAATTCCATGCAGGTATTCTTCTCTCTGGTAGACTCTTTTATCACTCTCGACAGCTCTCTATATGTAGTATGCCGTAGAAATTGCCTTCATTTTAAGAGTAAGCAATTGCCAGGACTATCATGAATTTTTTTAGAATCTATTTCTTGATTTTATGGAGTTAACACAATTGATCAGCTGACAAATTTTTGTTGAAACCACTTTCCTGTTATGTAAAAAGTATATTTTAACATGTGGAGGATTTCTCAGGTGATTGGTGCAGTTGGGTTCATGAACCAACGGCTAGAGATCCCAAAGGATGTGAACCCGCAATGGGTGTCCATAATTGAAAGCTGTTGGCGCAGGTTATTCTTTCACCATTTTGTTTTTGATCTTTGAAATCCTTTTATCCTTATTGTACCAACCACATCTGGACTTCTTGTCTATGCTTGTACTACATTGTCATCTGTTCTATTCACAAAGAGACAAATTAGTAGTTTATAGTCTATAGAGACGAAAGTAATTCTGAAGACTAGATGAGAAATTCTTAGGCAAATTTTGAAAGGATTGCAACATCTCTGAGTATGTTACAAATGGTTCAGTCTCTTGTAAGACATTTCTTACTGTATATCCACAATGACCTCAATATTCTATTTCTTGATCTGAAAACTATTGTTTAATTTTATTTTTTTTGACGAATAGTGATGAACGAAAACTGATCTAGTGTTTGAAATTTGCAACTTGATAAAACAGTGAGCCTTCGCAACGACCTTCATTCCAGGAACTATTAGAAAAGTTTAAAGATTTGCAGAGACAGTATACCATTCAATTCCAGGCAACCCGGTCAGCCCAGGGTGAAGCCATGCAAAGAGCGCCATAGCATAGGATTGCTCAAAATTGTGGTCTTGAGTCTCTTGAATGTTGCATGGTTGAGCTTTTCTTTCAGCCATATAAAATACGAGCAGAAGCATCTCCATTCATTCCATGCATTTGGATCCAATTGCTTCAGGGGGTTTTCATGAATCTTTGAAGGATATCTGATGGGCAGGTAGTCTCATTCCTCCATTTGCACGACTTGTATGTTATCACAGCAAAATTGTTAAAAGGTATTGTGCATATCCTTTTTTGCATGAGCTTCGCTGCGTAAGTTTGAAGATGACGTGTGATTGAATTTTGTACTGACCCTCAGAAAGCATGTTTGTTACTGTAACTTAATTCATGTGCAATGTGCCTTGTGATTATCTAACAGTTTTTAATTTTGAATTGAATGATGTCAATACCATTCAAAAATCTTGTTGAGTGATAAAA
Source organism: Paratinospora sagittata (assembly GCA_035771175.1). Classification (NCBI taxonomy): domain Eukaryota; kingdom Viridiplantae; phylum Streptophyta; class Magnoliopsida; order Ranunculales; family Menispermaceae; genus Paratinospora; species Paratinospora sagittata. The sequence continues at coordinate 1,639,487 of CM069607.1, read as the reverse complement.
CGCCTTGCTGTTCCTGATGCCAGTGGATGGAAAGTTTCTTTAGTGACAAAATCTTTCGTTAGATAATTAATACCTATATTTTTACTAAGTTTTATATTAATGTTTTCAGGTGGAGAATCCATTTGTGGGTAAGTATTCCCTGAAAAAGGAAAGTTTTCTCCTCATAAGTTACTGGCTTTCTGTTTTCATCAATCATAAAACCATTTTAATTGATAACTCCTCCAGACATTTTGAATGTTGAGCTCTGTCCAACAGAGAAGGTAGGCCCAGTTGTGGAAGAGGGAAGGGATTCTAGATCAGAACTTAGTTCTGGTTTTGAAATTGTTAAGATGATTTTGAATACCTTTCTAGATAGTTGGGCAAAATTGCTTATGAAAATCTCTCCTGTGCACCAACTTCTGAATAAATGTGATTCAGAAACTTGAAAAAAAAAATGCATTGGTTGAATGAATTAACAGCATGAATGTAAACAATCTGAACTTTTTCTTCCACTTGAAGTGGCACAACAAAACATTCAGCAACATTGATGAAGAAATACTCAGCTTAAAAATTCGTTTACAAGGTTGACACTGCCTGGTTAATAATAGAACAACAATTAGCAAGAAAAACAGAGTGCAGCCAGCCCTAAAATAGTAACTACAATCAGATTTTGCAAGGTCAAAAATTTCATCATCGCTTCGAACCAGAATTTCTATTATGCATCTCCAACAATTGCTCTAAGGATACCAAAGTCCACCCTTGCTCACTTTGTGCGTATACCTTTTGATTTAAAGAATCCATGTATATGCTTATGCTACCAAAACCATATATCTGAAGACCATTCTGTGTCCTCCCAGGTTTAGGCTTAAACAGCAACTCATGCTGCTGTGCATATGCTTCAATAACTTCTTTCAAACTCATCTCAGCTACACCATCCATGTTCACACCACTCAAGCCAGCAGAAGCTTGCTGCTGAGCATAAGCTGCAGCTGCCTTTTGTTGTGCCTCAAATTGTCTTTGCTCTGTTACCCTTAGATAGCTGATATTCTCCCTAGCACCAGGTTGTACCACCTCCATGCCTTCAACAGCTTGATTCATCATGTCAAGTCCCACATTTAATTGATAGCGGATTCGTTCATTGGCGAGCAGTTCTGGTGGTAGAAGCCCTTTCCACCCTAAATACCATTGTGTGACTTCTTCAAAATTAGGGGTTGAGCAAAGCCAGTGGTACAACACTTGCTGCCACTTTGTGAAAAATCCCACTTCCAACATTGTCACCATGTGGTGAATTGGAATGGCTGATGCCCAAGACATAACCCAATAGAACTGATCAAGCTTCTGATCTGCTGGGTTCACCTCAAACTCTTGCATTACAGTCACCAATTTCGGTACTATAAATCGAACTATGAGCTGTTCCCAACTGCTTGGATCAAATACAGACTTCCAAGGAGAAAGAATGGTGTATGCAGATGCATCACTTGGGTGCCAAGCATGAAGAACATTTCCTAATTTAAATCGTATTGTTTGATATAAACTCTCCAGTTTCTGACCTAGCATTGGTAACCATGGATGCACCCAGATATGGATAGGGATCGTTTCACGACGAGGGTCCCATGTTTCTACAGCATAAGAGAGCTTTGGCATTACTACATTGTCTAAAATGGTCTGAAGGACGGAGGTCGGTAGCAACTTTTCCCATAACTCTAAAAACCGAAGCATTGGCTCAGGGTCCCTAGGATTCCAGGTATTTGTCCCTGATATTCTCGCAGCAGGGAAAACAACCTCCATTACCAGCTGGGTATAAGGTGATGTTGCTTCTGAGAAATCAAGGGGATCATCACCCTGCAAAAGCTTCCTCCATGAAGAGATAACCCCCAACCCATGTGATGGATTCTGCAATGGATCCCAACCCTGAAACACTCTAATGAGTAAAGGCAACACAAAAGAGCAAGCAATGCAAGACAAGTTGCAGAGCTTGTAATCATCACTGTATCTTCTCTGCATATCAGTAAAAGCTTCTGCAAGCAATTCCACCGTCAATGTCCCTGCAGAGTTCTCCTGGCTTATTCTCTCCAACACAGCAGCAATATTCTCCATGTTTTCTAGCTGTTTCTTCTGCCACATCGCCTCCTTTTGAAGCCTCTCCTTCTCGTTCTGCAAACTTACCACAGTCTCCCTCTCATTCCTCAGATCCCTATCCAACTTCTGAATATCAAGTTCAGCCAAGTCTAAAATCAAGCGCAAATTGTGCTGAAGCTCAGGCATTGGCATATCATTCTCCTTTGCCTTCTCTTCAGCATTCAGGTTCTCCAAATTCGTTAAAATTCGAACCTGTGGCCCTCTCATATCAACTACCTTCTGAACAACTTCAACATCCTGTTCTTGCTTTATTGCCAAAAGCTGTTCCGCCGTTACATAATCCTTCTTCTTTCCCCGATTCCGCTTCGACCATAGCTTCTCTTTTGCTCGACCCGAAGGCTGAGTTACCACAGGCAATGAAGCATTCTTCCCCTCCGTTTCTCGCAATGCCGGCAACGACTTATTCTCTTTGTACTCATTAAAACCCATTCCCATGTTCTTTGGCCGCAATTTTGCCTCGAGCGGCGCCACAATACCTTGCTTATTCTTCCCCAATCCACCTCCTTTATACCCCATTTTCTCAAGTAATTTCATCCCAATTCCCTTAGTATGCTTCTCAAACTGCCCTACATCACCCACTTCTGGTTCTCTTCTTCCAGTTTGAGATTTCTTAACAAGTTTCGATTTTTCCCTCTCTTTCTCACGCCGCAAAGCTCCCTCCTTTATTATCTTCCCAAACGCAGTCGGAAGAAAATCATCAAGATCTTTATCTTCTCCATCTATCTCAGATGCAGAATCATCTTTCCTAGACGACCTAGGCTCAAACCCTAAACCTAACCCTAACCCTAATCCAGGATTCAATCCCAACCCAGAAGTCCCTTCCATTCGATCATCATCATCATAGGGTTCCTCTTCTACTCTATTGTTTTCCGTATTACGTTCAATTTTCTGGTCGGGCATGACCATACCTGTTGAGACGAAATTGACTGGTTTGGTGAAATCGACGGTTTTGGAAGAAAGATCTCTCCTTCGCTTTCTTGAAGAAGAACCTTCGTCGGCGTCGGAATCGCTATCGGCGAAAACGCCGTAGAGAACGTCTTCTTTCGTCTGTGTTCGCTTCTTCTCCTTACGCTTCCTGTAATAGAACTCGCCGCCGATCCATTGGCCGTCTTCGTAATCGTTCTCCATTCCGAATCTCTCCATGTTCTGGTCCTCGTCCATCTTTGCCCTTTCGATCTATTGATAAACCCTAAATCCTTTTCTCTACTACTAGTACGAGCGAGCGAGCTATGTTAAAAAAATCGAATTTTGAAACCTTGTTCAATCTGCAGCTCCTGAATTATCTGTTACTTGGTTTGATTAATTTTCCTCAACATCATGGCTCGGCCGCCGACCTTTTCCTTTTGTGTTATTAGTTATGGGTTTTTAGTGCAGAAATATAAGTGGCATTTTAGAAGTTTCTGTTTTTCTTTATTTTAGTAATTCTTTTTTCTATAAATATTTTCGAAAATACAAATAAAAATAAAAAGGTTCATAGAATTTTGGAATTATTGTAAAGTAAATAAGTCCAGATGTGTTTAACTAACCCGGAGTTAGGTAGCCTTATTGGACGAGAGATGAGATATAAGTCCTGATTAAAAGATGATATTTCAATTTCGAGTTCAAATTTGTGCTTATACTTATTCGCCTATTTTATGAAGAGCGTCCAATAATTTTTACAGTTTTCGACTTCAGAACAGTCTCATTTTCTCAAAAAGGTTAACAGAGACATCGGGGTTCATAGACAAAAAAAAAAGATGTACTTAACTGATATTTAGAAAATTAGAGCATAAATTTTAGCTAAGTGAATTTTGCCTGTACTAAATATATTTGCATATATTTACACTATTGTTCCCAACCGTAGAGATGGGGAGAGAATTGTGTTAGGTAACTTAAAACAAGTATAAAACTTTTTTTTTTTTAAAGGCAAGTATAAAACTTTATTAAATAAACTATAATATAAATTTATTAAATCAGACTACATAAAGAGTTAGGTTAAGGTTTTAATTAAGTGACGAAGTAGGAAAATATGGCATAAGCTCACATAAGGATCATCGTATAGTGGTGGAGTTTTGTAGGCTGACTGAACCTTTATATAAGTCAATACCTTCGAAGCTAAGGAACACCAGTCCAGTGTTATTCAAAATCCCTATACTCAAAGTCAGATTCATTAGAAAAACTAAGCGTTGAGTTGAGCCTCTTTGGTAGAGATTGGATTCTTTTCAGCGGAGCGAATTGAATGTACTTTACAAAGCGCAAGATGTATGTTGCAAGTCATTTAATTTATCAATAAGACATCAAAACTAAAAATATTATCTTAGTTTTAAAAATATTTTAAAATACACTGCTCATGCTTTTGGTTTGAAAGGACAGGCTCTGGAATGGTCCAACTGAACCTCATCTGTAGTAGTGCACAAGTCGTGTGCTCACTGAACGTTATTGACGTCCATCTGCAAAATTAGGAACCTTTTCAAATGCTCGCTTAAGTGCATCAAGCACCCAGGCCCGGCAGACCTACTACAGGTACAACTTTAGGAAGAATTTTTCTAAAGGTCATTGTTCAGAGCAGTAAAAACTACATGAAAAGTCTCAGGAGAATAGTGAAGAGGTATAATATTATGATTTATTTAAAAAATAAGCCCTCCAAGGCTTAAAAATTATGTAAACAATGTGAAAGTAAAAATTATGCTTTATTTCGACAGGGTAATGTTATATAAATACATATTTTTAACACACATTTTTGACAGTGTAAGTAAGAGTGATTAGATTATTTCAAATTACGTGATAATATTTTGTATCATACATTAAATTCGTGATGCAATGCATTATTGCGTGATTTGAGGTGATCTAACTACTCTCACCTACAATATCAAAAAAGTGTGTTAAAAAAGGTGTCTACTAATCATTTTTCATTTCGATAACATGTAGAAGCGCATCAATATCATTGGCTACTTTAAATTAAGTTACAAGAGAACAATGACAATAGAGTGCACGTTAACAAATATTTACCTCCCTTTTAAGTATACTTTTGTTTTGTCAAATACCATAAGTAAGTGATTTATAAAAAGAGTAATACTAAAGGGGCGGTGGATGCCAACGTTATTTTTCGATATTAGCACCTAACCTCCTTTAAATGTTGAGATATTATATAATACATGTATATTCTCAAAATGTTCAAAGGAGCTGAATGTCAATATTGAGAAATAACATTAACACTTAATGTACGTATATAAAACATTTTTCTTGTAACAGTACATATAATCTAAAACTAAACAAAGAGTAGTAAGGCACTATCTAATTGAAAACCCAAAGAACAACTGAGGAGTATTAATCTGCCAACACTCTCTCTTCAATAAGTCAACCTTGTATTGATTTCCAACAAATTTCAAACCACCCATTACAATAAAAATACAAATGAAAAACAAGAATAAATGTATTCTTTAATCTGCTAATTGTAGACAGATTTACAGTATACATGAGTGCAAGGGACCTGTAAAACAATATGGAAAAAAAGAAAAAAAAAATCATAGGGGCAGCTTTTCGATCCAACCATCTGAGTTGATGAAATTACGACCAACAAGCATTTGCAACTCTGATGGACTTGGGTACTTTTCCCACGACACACGCTTCGACTTGTTTGAACCCTCTCCTCTGCAATCCACTTCTGAATATACTATATTCTGCCTGATGCACCATTACATTCAAACCAAATAAGAAAAAAATAAAAAATAAAAAATCAATTTGTTTAATTGAGTTAGATTATTAAAATTGAGTAATGTTATATGTACATCGGGTGCTAACGTCATTTTTTGAAGTTGACACTCATCCTCTATTAAAATATTTTGAGGATGCTGCACAATATAGACGCATCTCTAGAACATTCAAAGAAGTTAGGTGTCAACATCGAAAAGTGACGTTGGCCGCCAACATATATAAAACATTTCTCATTAAAATTAAGAAAATAATTTACTCTTGGCCCTTGTAGCTCCAAGCATCCCATCCTAGTGGAGTGATCATGCCCGAGAGACTTGAGTTGTAATACAAAACTCTTGAATAAGGTCCCCATGCTCTCCCAAGATAAGCTGCAACAGAACCCCTTACTTCGCAAGATTTGAACACAAATCCAGTTGTTTCATTCGAACTTTCTCTTCTTTGAGCTGTAATATAACCTGGTCCGTGAAAATGCCTTGTTTTTACTACTATAGCGGTTTCCTGTTTGTATATTAATATCTTTATATTAGCAGATGATCAAATAGAACTTCTTATAGTTTAATCAACAAAGAATAATAAGTACTTAAAATGATAGAGGTAGAGAGAGACCTCATACACAGATTGGGCACATCCAAAAATGAAATCAATATAACCTTCAATGTAACACTTGTAGAAGTAGTGGCGGCCCCGATCATCATTTAGTGTATCTTGAACGCCCAAGAAAGTGCATTCGTAGAAAGCAACTTTATCTGCATGTACCCACGCAGCAACTGCTTGTTGATAGTTAGAGTGCAAATCGTATGAGTTCTGCTCCAACATGCACCCGTAATCATATCAGTCTTGAATCGAATTAATAACAAAAACATATATGCGCTAGCTATATACATACTTTAACTGTATTTCCGTTTTAAATAGAAAAGAAAATCTTACTCAATATCTTTTTTTCAAAATAAATAAATAAATATCAATAAAATCTAATCAAAATCAAAATTCCCTAACAATTAGCAAAAATTACAAGCACAATATAAAACATAATGCACACACACATATCAGAAATATTTTTAAGACTCAAAAATTATATTCAAAATTATATTCAAGTTGATATAGCGTACAGTGACTAGTTGTAGGTGTTTTTTTTTTTCTCTCTCTAATGAGAAAATTATATATATATTTATATATATATATATGGTGTATTACTATGTCAGCTTAAGTATATTTTTGAGTTTGTATTTTAGGTACAAAGCAATAGTAAGTAAGATATCAAATTAAGCAAACCTTGAAGGTAATTCCCCGGGCCAAAAAATTGTCTGCTTTCACGATGATGGTACCCTGAAATATATCCGGACTGTCCCAGTACTCTATTGTGGGTTTTCTTTTGGTGTCACCTTGCAAGAAAATGTATGGCTTGTTTTCAGGGATGGTAACTTGCTCTCTGCAATTCCACATAATAACACTACTTCAGAAATATATATACTGATTATAATTAATTTATATTCAAATCCAAGAGTTACTAATAAGATTAATAAATTAGATCCATATAAATTTATGGACCGGCTTGATCCTGATCTCTACGTACTTGTAAGTTCCGTAAATTATGAATATACGAATCCATTGAGAGTTGTTTTCAGGCACCCCATGATCGATTGCGTCTTGAACTGTTCTGTAATCTTCCCTACCTGAGGGTGACACGGTTATTTCCTTGGAGATTCGTTTAATTGATGGCCGGTCTGCTGCTTGCTTGCTAATTAATCTTTTGGCTTCTCCAATGGTACTGAAAAACATGACCATGAAGATGAACATGATCATCACAAGCAATAGTTGGTGCAGCAACCTCATTTTGATCTTCAAATTAATCTTCAAGGCAGTACCAAATAATCTCCAATGGTGTGATCTCCCTCAAAATGTTGCCAAGATGATTTTGAAAATTGCAGAAGAATTATTACAAATGATTGCTTGTTTGATTCATTATCAGAGTGGGTGGTGGAATAAAAAGAAGTTTTCTTGATCTTGTGTGTATATCCATGAGTGTGTGTGTATATATAACTGAAAATCTTAACACAATCAAAGAAGTGCCGTGTATAATGAGTTACCAAGAATGCCAAGTATCGAAACTAGATTTGGTGTGGATATTAGTTTTAGAGGGTAAGAAATCGAAAGGAGATATGTACTTGCTAGCATTTTAGGCTGTAACAATTATTTTTTGGTTACATGTTAATGGAGATTGATGATGATGATCAGAATCCAGGAGCCTTTCATGGAGCACTTGATTTGTTCCCTTTAATAGAAGGCGCGAAATTAGAGAGATTGCACTAGGGATTCACTGGAAGGCCAAATTGATGATCTTTGTTTTTCATTTGTTTTGTCACTAGTTTGTGAGCTCTTCAAATGTAAGGAAAATTAATGTCAATAATTGACACTTCTTTTGTAAATGATTTAGAATTTAAGTACTCTCATCGATATAATAAATGAGCCAACATGGTGTCTTTGGTTCTTTATGATTTTATTATAGAGTAATATTATATATACGCTAGGTCCCAACGTCATTTTCTGACGTTGCCATCCAACTTTTTTTAAATATTTAGGGGATGTTAGTGTATTTGGGGATGCTACATAATATATGCACATCTCCAAAATATCTAAAGGAGCTGGGTGTCAGAGTCAGAAAATGGCGTTGGCATCCATCGTATACAAAACATTTTTCTTTACTGGATAAATTTTGTTCAGATAAATAGGGGCATTTTCGTCTTTTTGTGTGAAGAAATAAGGGTAGTTGTGTCATTTACTGTTATGGACGATTTTTTTTTTACTAATATATCATTTTCTTCATTTAGTCAAACATTTGAATTTGAAATTCAAATTTGTTTCTCTTCCATTTTTTAATGAGGTTTTAAGTTATCAAGAATATTAAAATCTCATTTAATTATAGGCATATTCATTTAATTATTTTTAAGCTATTAATAATATTGTTATTATTGTAAGCAGGTAATCTGCGACAGTTTTCATGAAGAAATTAAAAATGTAACAAAAATAACGAAGATCAACAAATAGTGTTCTATCTTGTGAGGAAGCGCGCTTTTGTGCTGTGACAGAGAGCATGTTATGACAGTGTCTTAAGAGCACATTTCTGGGAACAAGAAGCGCGCTTCTTGCACTGAGAGGTGTTATGGGCAAATGGCTTAGAAGTGTGCTTCTTAGTGTAGAATTGTGCTTTTATGACCTTGTTTTAAACACACAAAACATTAAATGAAATTTGAATTTCAAATCTAAAAAATCATTCTCTTCCTTCACTTATTACATTGTTAAGTTACCAAGAACCGTTATCTTTCTTCATTTAATTAGTTGTTAAGTTACCAGAGAATAGATCATTGGGAAGGAAAGTTTTCAAGAAAAAATTACTCAAAAAAAAAAAAACAAAGAAAATGAAAGGTTTGTTAGAGTTAAACGGTATTCCATCCATTGATGTACTCTTAAAAGGAATATGTATTATCTTTCTTCGTTACCATAGTTAATCTGATTTCTGTTGAGTAGCCATGAAGATAAAAAATAAGAACAAGCAAAGGAAATTTTATGTTCTTTTTTGAAGAAATCGGCCTGTAATATATTGTAGCTGGGAGGAATGTGCATAACATGTGGTTGGTGTTAGTGGAAGCATATTTAGGTCATTCAAAACCGAGGAAGAAGCAGTTGCAGAGTACTATGCCTTCATTGAGAAAAGGTTGATTGAAGAAAAAAGTTTGAATGTTCGATGTCTTGCTACTTCTCTCTTAGATTTAGTTCCTCATGATTGTGTTAATTGGGAGAAAAACTCTTCATGTAGCAGCTTGAAGTTTATTTTAAGATGTGTTACTGCATTATGTTTTGGTTTTATTATTGGAATGTTGATTTGAAAAAATCTGTAAATGGTTGTAGTAACATTTTTTATTTTGAGATCCGTGGTTGTAGTAACTTCTTGATATGCCTAGGCTGTAATTTTTAATTTTAATTTCAATCTGAAATCCTTTTTTATTTTCATTATGTGTTATTTTTTTAATGTTTATTTCCATTCTTTGCTATCCTTGTTATTTTTTTTTTAATTTCCATTCTCTTGTTTGTGGTTGATGCTTTTCTTAGACAATAAATGTGACTCCCCGAAAACTGTTTCATCTAGCCCATAACCCAATTGCACTTTGCCTAAACTCTATGTGTTGCCTTGATATGGTTGATGTTTGTTTGATGATTGTTTAATGTTTGTATAGTTGATGCTTGATAATGTATATAAATATGTGTATTATAAATTGTATATGAGTCATGTTAAATTAAAGTATAATGCATATGTTATTATTTATGCATGGGTCCATTAAACCATGAATTGATATGGGTTAGGATTGATTGAATAAAAAGATAAATGAGAATGAAAATTTGGTGTATTAAATGGATTGGACATTTAAAATACATGAAAGCATGAGATTGGTTAAAATACATGTGGTTGGTATGAGACCAACACATGTGAAGGTTGGTGCATGAAAGTGGACAAGTGTCTCATGCCCACTTCTCTTCTCCAAGGAAGTGCTAGAAAGTGAGGTGAGTGGAGGGAATCAAGGAAGTGCTAGAATGAGTGGAGGGAATCAAGGAAGTGCTAGAAAATGAGGTGAGTGGAGAGAAAGAAAAAAAAAATAAAAGAAAAGAAGAGAAAGGACGGAGAAGAGAAAGAAAGAATGAGTTGCTTGAGGAAAATCTCTGCAATGTTTTCATCAAAGAGCTGGATCTTCGGCATATATGGTCATATTGAGCTCAAATTTTGTTATCAAGTTTGTAGCTTATGGTTCTGCATTCTGAACGGTGGAGATCTTGATTAGAGGTTTCGTCTAAGAGATCTAACCTCTCAAACAAAGCTGGTTGGAAAGTCTGAATTTCTCGCGCCGTTTCTCTCAAACTTATAGATCTCCTCAATCTACCGTTGGATGGATATCACATTTGGGTATGTAGTTTAAAACTGATATTTCTGCATTCGGAACGGTGAAGATCTTGATTAGAGGTTTCTTCTAAGATATCTAACCTCTCAAACAAAGTTGGTCGGAAAGTCTGGATTTCTCGCGCTGTTTTGATCAAACTTATAAATCTCCACAATCTACCGTTGGATGGATATAAAATTTGGGTATGTAGTTTAGAACTGATATTTCTGGATTCGGACCGGTGGAGATGTTTATGAGTTAAGTATGTTGTGTGATATAGTCATCTTAGTTCGAGTATTTGCAGCAGGAAAGGAGAAATTGTCTGATTAGAGACTTGTTCATCAAAAATTCTTATCTTTTCGGTCCACCGTTGGATTGGGCTGATATTTGGACAAAAGGTTTGTTTCTTCATATACTTCAATCTGTACGGTTGATTTTGTAATTACATATATTTGTTGGTAGATTGATACATCTGAACAGAATATTAAATGAAGAATTGGTAGGGTTGCTTGTATTAGACCTAAATTTAGAATATGAACTTAGACCTTTCCAAATAGCTTGCATATCAACTATGTTGACCTAGTTGTCATTGTTGATGAACCCATGATGCAAAATCAGTGATATACATGGTTGAACATGGTGACCTAGTGTAAATCGGCAATATGACCTAAGTATGAAAAATTTCATATTTTAGGGCTTTTGATGTTTTTGGCCTAGAATCATTGAATTGATGCAACTTATGTTTAATTAAGCATGATTAGGGTTGATTATGCTACTGATTTGGTAGTTGTGACCATATCATGGGTTAGGTCTACTTGTAATCAAGTGACCCAATTTGAGCATGTTTATGCCTAAGGAATTGAAAATCAGTATTTTTGATTAATAGAATGGTTTATGAATGAGAACTATGCATTAGGGGCCTAAGTCATGTGATTTGAGTTGAATGATGAGATTAGATAGGATTTAGGCCTATTGTCTATATGTGGGCTGATTTAGGGTTGATGTGTAATGTCTATGTGATGAAGCATAGAAATTGATGTATGGTAGGATATTGATGTATTGTAGGATATTGATGTATGTTTCAGGATCTTGATTGGGTTGATTCGGTTTGGTGGTCGTGTGTGGTTAAATACTCCCGCGAGGCTTGGTTGTGAGTAGACTTTATTTATGATTATATCTTTTATGTCATCATATCACTTATATATATTGTATGTTGAAAGCATGAATGTGTTCTAATGTTGTGAATGATGCATTGATTTGAGAAAACCTTATGACTTTGGTTGGGCCCATCTATCTGGCTAATAGGGTGACTTAACTTTGTCATAGGAGGGTTTTAAAAAGGAAATGATTGGGGTCAACGGTACAGTGAAATAGACGTGCAGTAGTAACCCCAAATAAACATGATTGGGGTCAACGGTACGGTGAAATGGACGTGCACTAGTAACCCCAATGCATGTGGAATGTGGATCCAAATTGATAAGCTTTTACTTGCATCGAACTTATTATAAATGCTTGATATCTATATGTTATGAGCTTTTAATCATGCTACACATTGACATGCATACATGATATTTATTGATGCGTATTGATAACATATTTGAATTCTATTCACTGGGCACCGTTGGCTCATCCTCATTTTCCTTTTTCAGGTCCTTCTGTCCTGAATAAGGGCAAAGGAGTAGTCATATCTTGAGGGTCTTGCTTGCGAGAGAATCCAAGGCCTCGATGTAAGTTGAGAGGCATTTCGATTGAACTGTGTTTTAAATTATGAAGTATTATATTTTGGATTATGTAATTATAACACTTACAACATTGTAGTATGGGTGAGTTGGGACTTGTTAGATAGACCATGTGGGCATATGACGGTTTTTATTTGTACCCACAATTTTGGACTTTATGTGTATGTCGATTTTAATGGACTGTAGAGATTATGATTTTATTTATGGTTCATTTTTATGGATTATCTCTTGTCTTGGATGATTAATACGGTTGGTAGTTTTGTTTAATATCTTTTGATATTATGTTATTGTTTGAGATAAGGCTCGTAGGGTCTCAACCACCTCACGAGAGTTGAGGAGTGGTCGGAGATGCCTACGCCTGGCGTCCCGCCCCGGCATTCCGGACGCCATTCCCTGCGGGGTCGCCACAATAAACATGCATATGTTCATACATACATAACAACTAATGAAATAGAAGACATCTAGCAGAGTCATTATTTGTTACATATGTTCTGTTTATAAGAGTAAACAAAACAAACATAAGAGGTTATATAGTCACACTCTGGAAGTATTAGGTAATAAATTGTAACTTATACACGTTAGTTAGCTTGCTAGACAGTTAATATATTCTTATACATGTGAAGACTAATAAGATGTGATTTAGGTATATTGATATGTAATTTTGTTGTATGGAAACTGTACTTATAAAATATCAAAATGTATACCAAAACGATCACCATTAGCAGTACATGATGTTTTTAGGATTGTAAACACATTACTTAACATCGTAAGGATATTTTATGGCCAAATTTTATATTGGCTATACAAAAAATATTATGAATGGAAGAAAAGAAACTTTATTTATTACTACTATTGGTTGGAGAACGAGATTCAAAACTGTCGTCTGACACCAGAATGATTGGAGGATTGCGTTCTTTTTCTTCGTTTACAGATTTTAGAACTTCAACAAACATGTTATACGTCCTCAATAATGGAATCTCCTCTAGCGGCATTTCCCTCACGTACTCTTCTTCATAAACACGAAGTTGCCTCTTGAAAATTTCCTTTATCACATTCTTCAGAACTTCGTGGTCTTCCCTTAGCTTAAGGTACATTAACTCCAAGCTTCGTGGTGAAGGGGCAACTTTCCACTTAGTAGTCTTCTTTCCCTAAGTGGCGTTTGATGATCCATGGAAAAAATGTTTTGAATGATACCAAGAGTGGTTTGCATATCTACTACTTTAGACTATGTTTTATATGAAAAAATTGGAGACCTTTCATTTCTAGCAGCAACTATCATTAAGCATATGTTAAAGCCTTAAACTTTAATTTTCATTCGTTTCCCTATGTTGCACTTTCAATGTATGAATCAAATAATATGAATAGTGTTTAGAAACTTGATAATCGCAATTATTATTGTTTCAAATGATACCAAGAGTCTTTTACTATTAAATGGGTTGGATTGAAATGTCATATTATTTTGTCTTGTGTGAAGCACACTTCTTTGATGCATAAGCGCTCTTCTGTTCACGTACAAAGGGCATGTTGGAACAGTTTGTCTCAGGAGCGCGTTTCTGGGCACAGTAAACGCATTTCTTTGTCTAAATTTGAGATGAGTTATGAGCAAATAGCTCTATATTGTGATATATCATTTAAAGAAGGTTAATAAAGTCTTTTCATTTTGTTAATCATCATTAATATAATTAGAGAGCTGCTAATCACACCAACCATTATTTCCCGTCACACAATTCTCTTTTTATGCCCCATACTTATTTATGTTATTTTTCTTTTACACCTTTTATTTTTCATTATTACCTATCATGCAAAAGCCTATGTAACTGCTTTAAATCGTTCCTCTACTTCATTTTTTTTTCTTTTATTTGAAAAACATCTCTCAAAACACATTTTCTAATTAAAAGATTTTGTTCTTTTCATTTTAAAGTATTTATTCACTTTTCATTTTTAATATTTATACTATTTTGAAGATAAAAAATAGCCCTTCATATTTTTTTTCTTTTAATTATAAATTAAATTCTTATTTTTTAAAGTTAAATAAATAATAAAAAAGTGAATATAAATAGTAAAAATATTCTCAATCCAAGAATTTTTTTTATTCTTTTCATTTTAAGATATTTATTCTCTTTTAGTAAAAAAAACTTGCTTATTTTAATTTAAAAATATTTATTCTAATTTATTTAAATAAAATTTAAATAGAGAATAACAAATTAAAATATAGAGAAAAAACTATCAAATTCATTTTTTTTAATTATCGGGATTCCGACATCTGGTGGTGTCCTCCTTCTCCTTTGGGGCGAGACTATTTCATTGGACTTTGAAATTTTGCAGAGGTGAGGGCATCCTTCCCAACCATAATTTTGTCAAGTGGGGGCTCGAACTCGAAATTGAGTCTCTCAACTCCCCCTTGGGTTCGGCCCTCGAACCACCGAACCAACCAATGGTTGGTATTTTTTATTCTTTTAATTATAAAATATTTATTCTCTTTTATTTTAAATAAGTAAAATAAAGAGTAAGAACCTAAAGTAATAGATAAAAAAAATTGTTGATTTGAGTTTTTAATCTTTTATTTTTAAATATTTATTCTACGTTACTTAAGAATAGTAGAATAAAAATAAAAACTATAATATAGAGTAAAATAAATTGTCTATTTTTTTCATTAATTTTATATCTATTCTGTTATATTTTAAGAAAATTGAAAAAAAGGACAAAATATATGTTTATTTGATTTGTTAGTTAATTTAATTTAAAAATGTCTCCCTCATGTAATAACATATTTTTTTTAATTATTTTCAAATTCGTTAACTTTTACAATTTTAAATTGTCTAATATTTTATGTTTATTAATTAGCTAATAATTTTTTAAATATTATGTAAAAAAAATAAGATGAAATATTAAGGAGGTGTGATTTGATAATAAAAAGCTTTTGAATGTAAGCTTAATTATTTAAAAAATATGTTTTATGAAGTAATTTTATACAGGGGTCATAGAGTAATAACACAAATGTTGGTGCTTGAGAGAATTATAAAGGTGCAATACCATGTAATTGATGGCCGATTATCAAAATGAGACCTTCGTTTTCAGCAATAAGGATCCTCAAGAATAGTAGAGACCATTTTAAAATTCTCATTACATTCACTTGTTTTTTTTTTTCTTTAATAATCTCAGTTTTTTAGTACTTATGATATTTTTTATTCAGTTCTCCTTACAATCGGACAATTTTTATTTCTTATATATTTGGACTGAGACACTTTTTATGAAACTATGTATGTTAATTTATTTAATACAGATACATTGATTATATTAATATGCGACCAATATGTAAAGACAT
Organism: Paratinospora sagittata; assembly: GCA_035771175.1. Taxonomy (NCBI): domain Eukaryota; kingdom Viridiplantae; phylum Streptophyta; class Magnoliopsida; order Ranunculales; family Menispermaceae; genus Paratinospora; species Paratinospora sagittata. The sequence continues at coordinate 1,623,684 of CM069607.1, read as the reverse complement.
TGCAATTACCATTTCAAATTAATACATTCTTGCATGAAAAAAACAAAAAATTATATTTCAAAGTATATATTTTAAAATAATTTTAATATGCAACTAAGTTATGAAAACAAGTCAACGTGCACGAGCGTTGCAGGTGATCGAGTTTTTTTTATATATTTAAAAAGGTAATATTGTATTAGTCTTTTTCCTCTTCTCATTTTTTTGGACTGGGGATTGACATTGAAAATTAAGTAATGATTTCCATTACTTAATTTTAAATGGCTGAGTTAAAAAAGAGTATTTTTTTTTACAATGTGCACATGCATTACAAATAATTTACAAAATTAATTATTTAAAATGTATCCAAGCTATGAATTTTATTTTATTTTATTTTTAAATTCTACTTTGATGCAAAGCCACGTTGTCATAGTGGTCCACAACATAAGTCCTACGGTAGAAAGTAACACGTTGGTGGAAACGATAGATGAAAATTAAAATTGGTCTTGGTTAGTATAAAGATTAGTGATTTCAAAGAGTCCTAACACCTCATGAGGGGGCAGTAGGTTTAAGGACCGCTTATCTATTTAAGAAAATTTTACCTAAAGATTTCTTCTTGAGAAGATTTTCTCATAATCGTTTAGTTAGACATAAAAAAAATAAGAAGTAGAAATTGTAGAGTAAAACTAAGAAGAAATTAAATATAATGAAACCCATAAATTAACAAACATTTTAATATAAAAAAATTAAATAACGAAAATTAATCTCAAAAAATAATTAAGTAAAAACTATTAAAAAAATTGAGCAAATAGGTGATAATCAATCATAAACAAATATCTAAAAAATAACAAATTATCTACAGTAACATTAAATCAGAAAGTAAATTAAAACTACTACATTAAATGAACCCAATAACTGTTTAAAAAATATATGTAAAGAAAGTGAACAAATGACAAAACTATTAACTTGCTCAAGAACGTTAAAATTTCTTTGATAGCTCATTGAGTGATGCGAATTGCTGAGAATGCATATCCAAGAAACCAAAAATCAAAAAGAAAGTAGAAGAAAGAAAGAAAACCCAACTACTCTTCCAAACTGGAATTTTGTCCATTGTAAAGCTTACAAATAAAACAAGATCACAGAGAGTAAATTTTTCTCAATTGCACTTTTTCTCCTATCTGTAAGTGAAATGGAGGCATAATATTACTCCTTCTCACCGTTCCAATCCCAACAAAATCACTTATTTGCAGGCATCTCCAGCAACTTTCAAAAGTTTCTCCATCAGATCTCTTAGAGAAGGGTGAGAGCAACAAATCCATAAAGACTGGAGTTTTTAGTAGCATTAGGTTAGGCAGTTTCCTAACTGTTTGAAGTTGGTTATAGTGAAATTACGTAAGGCAGTTTCTAAACCGTTTTGGAAAGTGGCGTTCTAATTTGAAATTGGACGTGTCAAATACAGTTGCGAAAGTTTCCATATTTGAAGGTTATCAAACTGGAATAAAATACGTTAAATTACACTAATACCCATCAAAAGATCAAATTACAATTTATAAAACAGTTAAAATACAAAGAAGTAGAGGGGTATTTTTGGTATTTATGATAAATTGATCACCCCGTGAGTTTTTACGGGTATTTGCATTATAAGTAGTATATATTTTTTTATTGATTAATGATGTTTGATTTTCCTGTTTTGATGTCTTTTTTGTTTATCTCGGTACTATGTCATCACATTTTTAATTACTCAATGCTCATAACTTAAGTATTATCAGAATGCTCTGATTTTGCTAGCTCTACAATTTTTTTGTTATATACATTAGGATATATAATTAAGTTAAATTTAAATTTTTTTATTAATGACATACTTTTTATTTAAATAAAATGTTTTAATAATTTTTCTTTTAAACAAATACTTTTAATAAATTTGAAACAATTGTCTTGTGAAAAGGTTATATTTTCTAATGACAAGTACTTGCATAATACGACAATGAAATAATTCTTAAGTACACATTAAGAAATCATAATGTATAAATGGAACTAAAAAAAACAAAGGTAATTTCAATTTAATCAAATATGGGAAATATGCAACAAATATAAATTTTTTATTTTCAATTTTTATAAAGGTAAGATATTAAGTTCTTAAAAATCTTAAGAACTTAATATCTTTTAATCAAATATATACATATTGGAGCTCTTAGACAGATTATCTTGAGTAATATCTTGATATAAATTTATTTATGTATGATTTTATTAATGCAACCAAGTTCATTTCCCCCTTTCTTTCTTTTTTTGGTTACCCATTTTCCGGTACCCCAGTGGTGTCCTCCTCCCCTTTGGGGCGAGACTAATCCACCCGGGCTCGGAAATTTATAGAACTTGCAATGCACATATTGAAATTCTAATTCACTTGGCTACTTTTGAGTTCAAATTGGAGGCTGATTCAAATCTACAATATCTACTCCTGGACCATTGATCTGAAAATCAGAAATAAAAACAACAAAAAAAAAATATTTATATAAGGATGTGGCATGAATATTATTAAAATTTAGATGTACCTCATCATTATTCCTTCGACGAACTCCACGAGATCCACAAGGTCCACGCATACCATGATCTTCCGCGATTTGAACTTGTACTTTTGGTAGAATTATTTTGTTGATTAGCTTCCCTTGTTGATACGTAACGATTACTCCTAGGACTTCCGCGACAGTGTATAACATTTGGATCCAAAATTGGAGTACATCCAGTTTCCAAATTCCCATCTCTAGCCTGTTCTGTATTTACTGTGATAACTTCATTGGCTGCCATGCTACCATTCCAATTAAGTAAATCTTTTTTCCGAGCTGCCAAACATCTTTGTATAAAGTCCATGTTCTTTGTACTATCAAAAGCCAGATTAGTACATTCCTGAAAATAACCTTATACTTGCTGGAATTTCTTAAATTCGTCAGTCATATGAGGGTAACCTCCATCAAAGAAAATCTTGGAATGGCGTCTGAATACATCTTTTCTCCACCTCTTTAACATATATTTTTCGTTGATCACTTCAATGTCTTTTAAGGCCGTAAATTTGAATATATGGCGGCAAGGTATTCCCTTAAATTCAAATTTCTTGCAATTGCAGCTTAAATAATCACCATGTTCTCTGAATTCAACAACATATTTTGTTACACCTCGCCCGGACGCGCCTAAACCGACGGTACACTCTCGAACGGGGCACGCATTTGGAACAATAACAATGGTAACAACAGAGTGCGCAGCGAAAATACAGTACACAGTACAAATCTGATTTCATTTAATTCAGAATACTTTTGTATATGAAACGGTCAAGGGAACATACTCCCAAAATCCCCAATGAATCATACAAAGGGTACAAAATGTGGGCCCCATAACCTGCACCCAGTCCACCCTAATTTTTTGTGAAAGATTGGATAATAATGGAGTGAGCTTAACGCGCTCAGTGGGTAAATAGTGCATGAGTATAACAATTAATAAAGCATACTTCAATATCAAATATCTTAAATACACATGTGAGCATCATAATCAATCAATATGTATGTATGCATGACACCGTCTCGTAATGGTTTGATGAACGTACATCGCCTGAATTCACGTACAGGAACGATGCTCTGGATTCACGTACTGATGTCCCTCCCCGGGTGTAGCCGGGTTCTCATGTACGTCCCTCTTCAGAGAAATGTAATGAATAGCGAGCAATGCTCCTAACTATTCTATGAGTCATAAACCATATACGTCCCTAGGTGGTGATATGTATGATGTCAATGCATGAACTGGTCTAGTCTACTGGTCTAGTCTTTTCTTTGACATTTAGACTGACTTTGGTCTGGTGATCCTTATCAAGGTCGGTATCACGACGTGCAAGATTAGAACATTCAGTATTACCGTATAAGCTTATAGCTTTCAATAAGACCAACTAGATCAGTCCCCAGTTGAGAGGTGAGACACAAGGTCTGCTTAAATACCAATCGCCTAGAGCAGTCTGCTGCGTCCCGTTCACTATTTAAAGTTACTGAGGACAAGACCGAGTCTAGTTGAGTCAGATTGACCACAAATTCGGTATTATAACAGTGCAATACATGAATTCCAAATATACAGGCATAAGTGCGACAATATAAACAGTATATGACATAATGCAGTGTAAATGAATAGTAGACATAATAATAATTGAATGTAAACTTTAATAAAAGTTATGAAACACACAAACCTATGTTTCGTTCCCCACCTTCAGATAAAACTTCTTCTTTCAGATCTGATGTTTTCCTCCGGACAGAACTTCGTTGCACCGCTTTCAGATCTGGGGCTTTCCTCCGGACAGAACTTTGTTGCACCGCACCGAAAGTCTCGGATAGAGAGTCTCAAAAACTTAGAATGCGTGGAAAGGAGAAGAAATTCACAAGAGAAGGTGATTTGGTGTGAGAAATGAGAAATGTGGAGGTTTTTTATATAGAAATTTTTGCGCCTGAACGTTCGGGCATGCGCCTGAACGTTTGGGCATGCGCCTGAATGTTCTGGCATGAGCCTGAACGTTCTGTCATGCGCCTGAACGTTCTGGTATGCGCCTGAACGTTCGGGCATGCATTGCGCCTGAACGTTCGGGAGTTGCCCAAATAATTTTTTTTTGTGAAATACAGGGTATTACATATTCAAACTTCTTATGGTACCAATCATTTATAATGCTTCTCTCCAATATCTTAAGTTTTTCAATACTAACATCATTACCTGCAACCCTCTCTTCCTCTTCATTTGACGAAATAACATGACAGTACCACATGTGCTTGATCTAATCCTGAACTAACTTAAACATTGAATTTGTTAATGCCTGTTGGAATTGCTTTTCCCACTCAAGCTCTGATATGCATTTGACCACTTTAGTCTTCGAATCATAATCAACTCGGAACTCCTTCTGGATCTTATTACTCATTGATATCTCATATTGCTCAACAAATCTCTTCAGCGTGCTCATAGAGTGAACAAAACCATCAAAATAAGCATGCATTCCCTCACTTCTTTGAGTAGAAACCATACCAGCCCAAAAGATGTGATGCAGATAAACCGGTGCCCAACTTTGCTTTTCATTGAAAAGATCCTTCAGCCATTCATTCCTTTCCATTATGTGCTTCATTAAGAACTCATTTCAATTCATCTCAAATGATTCAATAGTCAAGTTGTCATAGACCAGAGCTTGAAATGGATAATAGCCTTGTCGAATTTAGCAACATTCTTGAACTTTTGAGGCAGTTTGCAAAGAATATGCCATAAGCAATATCGATGAACAATGTTAGGCATAACTTCCCTAATAACTGATTTGATGCTTTCGCATTGATCAGTTAAAATAGGTTTAGGATGAATGTCTCCCATTGCTTCAAGCCAATTCATGAAATACCACTTGAATGATCTTGTGTCCTCGTGTGTAACAAGTGCACAACCTAGTAAGACTGATTGTCCGTGGTGATTGATGCCTACGAATGTAGCAAAGGGCATTCTATACCTGTTCACAAGTAGGTTGCGTCGAAACTCACAACATCGTGAAATTCTTCGTAGGTAGCTTTACAACGAGGATGGATCCACAACACATTGGTTAGCCTGCTTTTGTCATTGAAGTCCATCAAATGAAAAAAGTTGTTGCCTTTTTGTTGCATCCTTACAAACAACTTGTGTATGGCTTCGGCATCTCCATCACCTAGCCTTAGCCTTTTCTGCTATCAATGAAATTCTTGCAGTCTTTTGGCAAACATCCTAAATTCTCTGGCCCACCAGTTTGTACTTCTAGCATTCTAACATTCTTGCACGGTCTTATGTCGGCGATGTCATTGGCTTCCAACTGTTACTTCATATTAACAGTCAGATTCCTATGTGTAGGCATCAAAATCGACATATGAGGATGAAATTCATGGTTGTGTTTTGAGACTACTTTTGAAACTTGCCAAACTCTGTTGTCTCTCTTAATTGCATTTATCCTTACAAGACTATTTATCTTCTTTGTAGACTTCTCGTATTGTTGTTTTCTGCCCCTGTCATAATAGATTGTAACATACTTGTAACTTTCACCACTTTTTTTATGAGCTGATCTCTTTGCAACACTGAACCCTTTGACCTTTGCATGATCTTAGTAAGCCTTCATCAGACTCTCAATACTAAACATCATACTCGGCGGAGGCCCTTCATCCACGTTAAAACAAGTAGAATTTTCCAAGTCGTTGTTAGGAGATTCAACATTTACAGAATTAGATTGTTCTTCTCCTTCAGAATCTTTATGAAACAAACTATCATCTTCACTTAAACCAAAAATCTCTTTCATCACCATGGCTCTGTGCTCATTACAATTCATTTCATTCTCGTTCTTCATTTTCTCACGAAGAAACTCATTGGTACAGTAAACCTCTATAAAATAATATTACTGGGATGAAGAAAAAAAAATTATAGAGGTTATTATTTATCGATAAATGAATAATTTATTAATTTAAGAAGAGTTTTTATGTTTTAATTATTTGTACATGCATTTTTTTTTACCAAGATTCATGTATGACAGATAATGCTCTGTCACGTGAGAAGCGTGCTTCTTGTTTGAGGAAGCGCGCTTCTTTGCTCACACAGAGAACGTGTTACGACAGTCTCTCTCAGGAGCACGTTTTTTAGAACAAGAAACGTGTTTATGTGCTCAGACAGAGAACACGTTACAACAGTCTGTGCAAATGACAAAGAAGCGTGCTTTTATTATCTTGTTCAAACACAAAAAACGTGAAGTGAATTTGATTTTCAAATCTAAAAAATCATTTTCTTTCTTCATTGTTAAGTTATCAAGAACCATTATCTTCCTTCTTGTGATTAATTGTTAAGTTACCAAATAATAGATCATTGAGAAGAAAACTTTTCAAGAAAAATTTAGTAAAAAAAATTATATCTACATTAAGTAAGAAGGCTTCTCCAATATATGATGTCCATTGAGATTTCTCTTTCTCTTCGTCTTTTTTGTTGTAATGGCTTGGATCTTAGAAGTGTAGTTTTTCATTTCCTGATCTTAGAAGTTAAAGTCATTAGTTATGTGACAAAGCCATTAATATTCTATTCAAAGCATCAGGCCATTAAAGAGCCTTGAGATCTGCTACCTCCTGCCTTAGAAATGTGTAGCATTAATCAACTATTAAATCCATTTTGGACAGGAATTTGACGCTTGAGAGCTCCTACGGCCAATTTTATGTTTCCAAAAAATGGCGCCAAATTGATTTATAAACGTTATTGAGGTCTTTTACTTTAGTAAATAATAGTTGGTGAAGTGAATTTATGTTTTCTATCTAGATAGATTTTATCCAAATAGTACGACCCTTTTCTTTATTATAAGCCTATAGCCTTTATTGTCTTGGTCTACCTACCCCTTAAGGACTTTATCATTTTGCACGTTATTTAAATGATTTATGATGTCCTTGTTAAGATGTACTTTAAAAATAAAATAAAAAACTGTTGCACCCTTAAACAAATGTGAAGAAAATAATTTAACAGGGGAAACTATATTAAAATTATATATAATTAAAGTTTTCAAGGATCCCATTTGATAATCCACGTTAACATGTAGAGTGGAAACTCATAGGGAAGGTATGATAGTGTGGTAGTATACAATTTATTAATCAAAAATTAAAATAGTGTACTCAAGCAGACAGGTGTTACACATTATGAGTGCATTAAAGACACGTGGACCAAAAATTAATGCATAAAATTTACTGGATTTGAATGATCTTAAACAGCAGGGGATCGCGCGCGGGGAACGATGAGTCGCACAGGTTCGTCTTTTTATTTTTTCGTGTTTTGATTTCTAGCTTCTAACGTCGCTCCGATTGTTCTGCGATTACTTCCTCAAATCGATTGACCACGAGCTTCTTCTTTAAATTTGATTGCATTCTGTGGTAATGAATTGCATGGGATTTAATCAAGTTTGTTTTTTCTTTTCTTTCTTGTTTTCTGCTATAGATTTAGATGATCCAGGGATCCATGTAGGAAAAACTGTTGTAGGTGCAATCGAAACTGAATTCGAATGTGGCTATTTAGTAACCGTGACGATTGGTTCAGAGAAACTCAATGGCTTACTCTATCAACTCAAAGACGCTGCAGTGAATCAATTTTCTGTTGTCCCGAGTCTCATGGATAATGCGAGCTTGGGAGACTCTGATTCTGAGCCTGTAGGTCTGAGAATTCGAGTTCGATCTGTGAAACAAGAATCAGCTGAACTGAAACCAAACGTGGAATTATCAGAAAATAAAATGAAGCTAACAGCAAGAGCGTCTTCAGAAAGAGGAATATTGCAGAACCTGAAAGTTCCTCGGAGGTTTAGAAATCCTTATCAGATATTTCTATGTAAGGAATGCGATCGGCTGAAGAAGCTGCTCCGTGGAAAAAAAACACCAGGCAAGAACATCCGTAGAACAGCGATAGATGCTTGGAAATGTCTTTCTGAGAGTGATAAACTGGTAATTATATATAATCTATTTTGAGCTTATAAATAGATTTGTAACTTTGTAATTTCGATGAAAGTTTACTTTTGAGTACAGCCGTATATTGAGGAGAGCCAGAAGGACAAGGAACGGTTTGATCAAGAAATGGCTGCTTATTATAAAGAGCAGAAAGACTTGCAGGCAAGCATTAATGACGATGATTTCAACAATGACTACTACTGTGTATCGTTACCAACAGAAGAAGAAACTAGTGCATTATTTCACTTGCCGGATGAATCAATGGCTGAGTTCACTGCTGAATTGATGAAACAGGCAGAGCAGCTCGATGGAACACTGCAAATAAGATGGGAAGATGACTTCTTATCAAGCACTTAGCAGTCTCATGCATCATCCTTGAAATCAACATTTTGAGATCTTCCAGCTTCCAGTAGTGTTCTTTTTTTTTTTTTTTTTGTGTGTGTGTGTGTATATCCTTTTGGAGTAGTACTTCTACTTAGAATTTTGTGTACAGTTCTAACATATTAATCTTGCTTGTTCATCTCTTCTCCATGGCTTGGTCTGTTTCTTTTGTTTATCTTCATGGAATGCCTCCCAGCAAGCAAATTTATATTAAACGTTTGATATGTCTCATTTTTAAGGATGAATTCGAGAGATTGTGATCTTCTCTCAAACTTTCGATTGATTCTAATCATTAATTTTAGGAGATACAGACAGATTAGTACCGTATATACTACCAGATATTCTATATTTTAGTAATTTTTTTTCTTAAAAAAAATAAAGATTTACATATTGATCACGTCCCCTTTTGCCGAATTACTTGATGAAAATGAGAAATTTTAATTGGAATTGTGGTTCTCATAATTTGTGGCTCTTTATGAAGTTCGTTAAGATCAAAACTCTCCAATTTACAAGAGGTACTTTTAATTTCTCAAATGCATGTGGAAGTCTAACAATTAGAGGGCTTCTATGATTCAATTTTTTTCTTTTGATCTATTGGGTGGTCATACTTCTGAGAAACAATGGTGGAATTAACAATCAAGTGCTAACTCTATTTCTAAAATATATTCCCATAAAGAAACACTTGGAAAATCCAAAGGATAGATGTCAAGATGGAGAGTTGACATAGAAAAGAATGCATGCAATACTGCCTGGAGCCACAGCCAACGAACCTGCAAAATCTTAAACTCTGCTATATCACCACAATTGCGTGAATACTTGACACCTTGCACTGAAAACAGCCACTTGTCCTCTTGAAAACAAGGATGATATCAGCTCAACTGTGACCCTTGAGATCTCCAGTCGGTTTGGCATCCTCACAAAGTGTCAAACAACACTGGAGTGCACTTGTCAAGCTTCTGCTGCAGAGATGAAGCTTGAAGAGCTGGAAAAAATAAGCACAAATGGCATGTGTCATGGACTCAGCAATCAGCAATTGCAAGAGTATAAAAGCTAAGTTACATCAAACAGTGCTAGGAGCAAGAATTCCAATTGCTACTTAATGTGCTTGTTTCTCATTAGAACTCAACACTTCTTTCTTTAAACTTTGGAACCTTAATCAATGTCTCTGCTATTTCATCTCATGTCTCCCCCAAACAACCCTACTCACTTACCTGAAGATAGCAGCAAACCATCCCAATATTTTGAGCTGTTAGGTGGAGATTTGAGTCTTAAAGGAGTTAAATTGCTCTCTCAAGTTCCTAGTAATGTCTCTTTCACTAGCTTTTCTTCTGTATGTCATGACTTCTCTGGTGCTCCACTTCCCCTGTTTCTGCAAGTTGAATCAACATCTTACAAGGGTGGGTTCCTTGGGTTCAACAAAGAGGAGGAGGAGCCATCATCTAGGTTCATGAACTCTTTGGGTAAATTCAGTAACAGGAGTTTCTTGAGCATTTTCAGATTCAAGCCCTGGTGGTCTACTATGTGGGTAGGGAGTAATGGATCAGATCTTCAAAAAGAAACCCAATGGGTACTCCTAAATGTCCCTGAATTGAGGTCCTATGTCCTGATCCTGCCATTAATTGAAGGGAAATTCAGGTCTGCTCTCTTCCCAGGTACTGGCGAGCATGCCATGATTTGTGCTGAAAGTGGGTCTACCCAAGTGAGAGCCGCATCTTTCAAAACAATTGCTTATGTTCATGTATCAGATAATCCTTATAACTTGATGAAGGAAGCTTATACTGCTGTTAGAGTTCATCTTAATACTTTTAGACTGTTAGAAGAGAAATCATTCCCTTCTATAGTAGACAAGTTTGGTTGGTGCACTTGGGATGCCTTTTACATGACTGTAGAGCCTATTGGTATTTGGCAAGGATTGAAAGAATTTGTTGAAGGAGGAATTCAACCAAGGTTCCTTATCATTGATGACGGTTGGCAAAGTGTTAGCTTAGATGAAGAAAACCCAGATTATGATTCAAATAACCTTGGTATGGCTAGGCTGTATGGGTTTGAAGAGAATGAGAAGTTCAGGAATTACAAAGGTGGCACCATGTTAAGTTCCAAAGCACCATCTTTCAACTCGGAGAAACTGAAAATGCTAATTGCAAAGAAGAGTGAGGTTGAGCATGCAGAAAGGGCCCGTTTTCAGGCAGCTCAATCTGGAGTCACTGATTTGTCTAAGCTGGACTTGAAGATAAGGGTATTGAGAAAAGAGTTGAATGAATTGTCTGGTGGGCAGCAAGAAGCAGGTTGCTTCGGTTCTAATGGTAATGGAAATGAAGCTAATGAGAGCTATCATGAATCCAAAGAAACTGGGATGAAAGCTTTTATCAAGGATTTGAGAACAAGGTATAAAAGGTTGGATCATGTATATGTATGGCAAGCTCTATGTGGTGCTTGGGGTGGACTTAAACCTGGAGCAACGCATCTTAAATCAAAGATGACCTCTGCTAAAATCTCTCCTGGACTTGATGGGTCAATGCAGGATATTGCTGCTGTGAATATCGTCGAAAATGGCATTGGGCTCGTCCCTCCTGACCAGGCCATTGATTTCTATGAATCAATGCATTCTTATCTAGCCAAAATTGGAATTACAGGGGTTAAGGTGGACGTCTTACATGTAAGCCTTCAACCTTATCTATCTCCATTTACGATGTTTATATATCTGTGTGTGTGTGTGTGTGTGTGTGACTAAGATGATATATATAAGAAGGCTTTGGTTTGATTAATATGCAGATACTGGAATTTTTGTGTGAGGAATATGGAGGGAGGGTGGAGCTAGCAAAAGCATATTATGAAGGGCTGACAAAGTCCCTTTTGAAGAACTTCAATGGAACAGGGTTGATTTCAAGCATGCAGCAATGTAATGACTTCTTCTTCCTTGGAACGAAGCAAATAGCAATAGGAAGAGTAGGTGAGAATGTGTCTCACTAAGATAAAATTCTCTTATCTTTCCTTTTAACCCAATTAAACTAAACTAAACTAAACTACTTAGCTTTCAGATCTTAAGATGTTCTTTATTAATTATGTTTTACTACAGGTGATGACTTTTGGGCTCAAGATCCAAGTGAAGATGATCCTTCCAGTGTGCACTGGTTACAAGGAGTTCATGTGATCCACTGTGCCTACAACAGCATGTGGATGGGTCAGATAATTCAACCAGATTGGGACATGTTTCAATCAGCACATCCATGTGGAAAGTTCCATGGAGGTTCTAGAGCCATCTGTGGTGGACCTGTTTATGTCAGTGATTCTCTGGGAAACCATGATTTTGATCACTTAAAGAAGCTGGTTTTTCCTGATGGAACCATTCCCAAATGCCAGCATTTTGCTCTTCCTACAAGGGACTGCCTATTCAAGAACCCCCTCTTTGATAACAAAACTGTGCTCAAAATCTGGAACCTTAACAAGGTAAAACACCTAATTTTGATCTCTTCCTCCTGAACTCACACATAATTTTTATCTCCATGAATCATTTTATGACCGCAACATTGATCAACTTTACAAACTTCAACCATTTTTTGTGATCTTTTGTGTGTAGTTTGGTGGTGTTATAGGAGCATTCAATTGCCAAGGAGCTGGGTGGGATCCAAAAGTGCAAAGAATCAGAGGCTTCTCTCATTGCTACAATCAAATGTCTGTCTCAGTTCACTTAAAGGACATCGAATGGGATCAAAAGAAAGAAGCCGACGAAATGGGATATGCAGTCTATCTCAACCAGGCTGAGCAACTACTCTCAATGAACTCTGAATCTGACCCAATTCAGGTCACAATTGATCCATCATCTTTTGAGATATTTAGCTTTGTACCCATCAAAAAAGTCATCAATTCAACTGCAAAATTTGCACCCATTGGGCTCAAGAACATGTTCAACAGTGGAGGAACAATACAAGGTTTAGAGCACTTCAAGGAAGAAGACCTTGGCTCTGGTGTTAAAGTTAAGGTAAAAGGAGCAGGAGAATTCATAGCTTACTCAACTGAACCGCCAAAGAAATGCTACTTGAATGAAACTGAAGTGAGGTACGAGTGGGAAGCAGGTGGTAAACTCAAATTCAATGTTTCATGGATTGAGGAACATTCTGGCCTTGCCCAGCTGAGTTTTTTCTACTGAATCTGAACTATTTGTACTTAGTAGTGTAATAGAGTAGCAAGTTTGCATCTTCTGTGTTAATTTTAAGAAATTTTAGTGAAAGTTTTAAGTCTACACGGCTCTGTTCCGCGAAACTATTTTCCTATATTCTAGCATTCATAGAATTTCAAGAAATCAGGATTCTACATTAGGATTTCAACAAATCTAATAAATATAAAACCAACGCAATCCCTAAATAAACGCTATAATCAATTGTATATATTCCTATTAAAACACAAAACCAGCAGAGAATCCTAACAGATGCAGAATTTCTGATCATACCAAGAAAATTCAAAAAAAAAAAAAAAAAAGATTCATTAATTAACACAAGAAGAAGTTGCAGCAAGACTTACTTCTTTTTTGTATTTTCTCAAACATGGGGACTGAAGAGATTGAAGACGAAGTTCTGATGAAATTCAGGAACTTCAAGAACTTCGACGTTGTCACAGACGCATCCGACCATTACTACTTCAAATCCTCCAAACCAAAACACAAATTCAAAGCATCAAACACAACAGTAAAGAGAATCACCCAAGAATGGACAATCTTGGAAAAATCACTACCAGATTCAATCTTCGTTAGGGTTTACGAAGACACAATCGATCTCATGAGAGCCGTAATCATAGGCACCGAAGGCACACCTTATCATAACGGCCTCTTCTTCTTCGACATTCTCTTCCCCCCAAACTACCCTTCTCGTCCTCCAAAGCTCTATTTCCACTCTCATGGCCTCCGTCTAAACCCTAATTTGTACGCAGACGGTAAGATCTGTCTGAGTCTTCTCAACACTTGGACAGGTTCCAGTAGAGAATCATGGATTCCTTCTGAATCGACGGTTTTGCAGGTTTTAGTTTCGATTCAAGCTCTGGTTTTGAACGCGAAACCCTATTTTAACGAGCCTGGGTTCGAGATATGGGCAAGGTTGTTTAGTGGAGAGAAGAACTCGTTAGCGTATAACAATAATGTTTTCAAGTTGTCTTGTATGATAATGTTGCAGTCACTGAAGAATCCGCCGAAGCATTTTGAGGATTTGGTTAAAGGGCAGTTCAGAGAAGCAGCGCAGAGTATATTGAATGGTTGTAATGAGTTTAAGAGGAATGGAGCGAATTTGGATGATGTTAAAGCAATGCTTGTTAGTGCTTTTGAGAATAATGGAAGTTATTTAATTCGTTCTTCAGAAGAGATAGATGATAAGCAAGGAGAAAGTGAGAATGGAATTAACTGTGACCAGGGTGGTGAAGATGCAAAGGATGTTAATGGAAGTACAGAAGAAGATACCAAGATTGTGAGAGGTAGGTTTCTAAGGAGTGCATGGAAGAAGCTGATGAAGATGATGAAGTTTTGGTAACATAATAACATGAGGCATTTTTCTTAGGTTAAATCTTGATTTGATTTTTGGGCAGCTTCAAACTAGTGAAGCTGCAATATCATTTTTTTGAGATACTATTAAGTGTGCGTATAGCATTCTCAAATTCCATTTGTTAAGCTTTTAAATTTTACATTCTTATTATTATCCTAAAAATGATTTGGGTCTGTTTTTTGAAGTTTTTATTCTATCTGTCATTAACTTTTGAGAGATATTATTACATTCTCTAACAAGTAAGCTTGCTTTCCTATTATATTAGAGATAATCCAATATATGCTATATTTGAGAGAGTTGATTTTGTGATATTTTATTAAAAAAGACCCTTGCATTATTATTATTATTCTTATATGTTTTCTTTGGAGGTTATTCTATAGCACTGGGGCGTATAAGTAAAATCATTCATGAAATTTTAGTTGTTAGTCGACGTGTCGTTCACACGGTTGGCGAAGACATTGAGAAGGAGAGGAATTACTTACACGAAACAGAAACACAGCTTCTTCCACGCCATCTTCTCTCCTCAGAGGCCAACGCGCATGTCACTGTTCCTCTTCAACGGAACACGTTCCATTCCGAACCCTAAAAATTCCATTTTTTTCAGATCAAAATTAGGTTTTTTTGTTTTTGTTTTTGTTTCTTCCCAAATTAAGCCTCTGGTTTGGTTTGAGCTAGGGCGAGCGTAAGGGTTTCTGAGAGAGAGATGTGGTATGTTCGTAGGTTTAATGAGCAAATTCTTCTCTCTCTGTTGGAAGCCCTTTGGCGTCAAAGCTGATTCCGGTGGTCACGCCAACGGCGGCGGCGGTGCCGGTGGTGGTGTTGTTGTTGCCGGTGGTGTTGCTCGAGATGGATTGCTGTGGTGCCGTGACGTTGGCAAGCATGCTTATGGCGATTTCTCGATGGCAGTGGCGCAAGCCAACCAGGTGCTTGAGGATCAGAGCCAGATCGAGTCGGGACGGTTCGGCACGTTTGTTGGTGTGTATGATGGCCATGGAGGACCCGAGGCTGCTCGTTTCGTCTGCGACAACTTGTTCCGTCATTTTCAACGTACGTGTGTGTTCTTCTTGTGATTGGGGGATTATAGCATTGTTTTCAATCTGATTTCTTCTTAGTTCTCGTGTTTAGCTGACCTGGAAATACATTATAGTCCTAGTTGTATTTTGTGAATCGGTAATTGATTATATGAGTTTTCTTGTTCGCATATTTTTTTAATCGGGGATTGAATAGTAATTAGGACTGAATTCTGTAGGTTTTTTTTAGCTCAATTTGGTATTTTGCAACATCTGATGATTCAGTTTCAATGAATCACGCTGAAGTTTATTAAATTGGCGAATGATAACTATGCTCATTTCTGATTGTTTTCTTGAGGGAAATTTGGTGAGATTGATATATTTTGTATTTTGATGGACTTGATTTTCATTCAGTCTTGGAGCATTAAAATTTGTTGACTAAAACTGCCTTTGTTCATCTTGCTTGTCAGAAAAAGAAGAGCTGAACTGGAAGGGAGGTTGATGGTGAATTAAACTTGTAGTCAAGCCCTCTTTCCTTTTGTTTTTTTTCTCCCTCAAGTTCTTGCTGAATGGTTTTACAAATAATGCTGGCCCTCCTCATGGTTGGAGTTAAAACTCATTTTAGGTTGTGTGTGTGGGCCCTTTCATGTTACTGTGTAGTGGGAAACATCTCTGCTACCTATGTTGTTGATGGGCTTAGATCGTAACTAGCATTGATATTGAACACTATAGTTAATTATGATGCAGCATTTTGTGATTTCAGTAGCAACTTTTGATTTGGAGTCTTTTAGTCCAATATTAAAGAGGGAACTTGCTTGTTTTTTAAAGTTTTGGGGGATTATTTATCAACAGGGATTTCAGCAGAGGCCCAAGGTGTGACATCTGAAACTATCCGGAGTGCCTTCCTACAAACAGAGGAAGACTTTACTTCCCTTGTTTCTGAGCTGTGGAATACCCGACCGCAACTAGCCACTGTTGGATCATGCTGTCTTGTTGGAGTGATCAGTCAAAAAACCCTTTATGTAGCAAATGTTGGAGATTCACGAGCTGTACTCGGTAAAAAAGTTGGTAACACAGGAGAAATAGCTGCCATACAATTATCAACTGAGCATAATGCTAACATGGAGGCTGTGAGGCAGGAGCTCAAAGAATTACACCCAAACGACCCTCAAATAGTCGTCCTCAAACATGGAGTTTGGAGAGTAAAAGGCATTATTCAGGTCAACTTACACTCTGCTTCCTGAGGTTTCATTTTTTTATTATTATTTTCTTATGTGCTTAATTTCTGTAATTGCTGGAGGTTTTTATTTGGTTTCATCCAGTCTGCAGTGATAGATGCCTATTGTTTGACATAGTTGTCCATTGAAATGCTTTCAATTGTACTTATGGGCACCTATAAAGGAAAATCTGTTAGGGATCCTGCTGCATGTCAACCTTTTGTTTCCCTTGAGTCATTGAATTGTGTCATTACATTTCATCACAAGTCATAAAAGAAAGAACATAGCATTTCTATTTTATTTTTTTTAAATTTCCATGGTGTATGTCATTAAATCATTACAATCCAATTGAAGATAGTTTAATCATTGCTTCTGTCATTTTCCACAAGCTTTTTTAAACTTTATTGGGTTTCCCTAGGATACTGCAATGTTTTGATTATTCTTGAACGTATTGACGATTTAATTTAATTGTATGCGTGTCCATAGTCTAGTTTTATTTATATTATTTTTAAAACTTTTGATCCATTTCTACAACTTAGATTAAAGCGAAACGGCCATATTTGATTTGCAACACAGTTTATGATTTAACAACCCTAATCCATTTTTAAGCTGGTTAGTAGTTGAAAAGTAACAAATCATTAGTTAGATTATGAATAGTTGATAGGAGTGCCGTCCAAAAATTTAAACATCCAGTAGTATAGTATATTGCTGTCTAATTATGTTCTTATAATGGTCATTAACTTAGATAATGTATCAATCTATATTTAATCAACATACATAAGATGTCTTGGAACTTCACTCCTGTTGAATTGCAATCCTGAATAACATATTTAAAGTAATATGTTCTTCCATCGACCTAATATCAATTTGGACACAACTTTGCCGTAAAAGATTTTTTTTCCTCTTCCCCAAAATTTCCTTTGCTGTAGTATTCTATTCTACACATCAGTTTTAAGATGTTGTGTGAACCTTACCATTTCCTGCAAAATGATAATTGTGCCATCTACACCATTACTTTTTTGGATGCAGGTTTCTAGATCTATAGGTGACATATACATGAAACATGCCCAATATAACAGGGAACCAATCAATGCGAAATTTCGACTTCCTGAGCCAATGGACATGCCCTATTTGACTGCCAATCCTTCTGTAGTCTCTCTTCCTCTTGATCCAAATGATTCTTTTCTCATATTTGCTTCAGACGGTCTATGGGAACAGTTGAGCAATGAAAAAGCTGTGGAAATTGTGCATAAACATCCGCATGCAGTAAGATTTTGCATTTTTATGAAATTAGCTCCTGCATTGAAATACTATTACTGTTTGTTTGTGTTGTCTTACATATGTTTAATGTTATGCTCTATGTTATGTGCTACATCTTTTATTGTTTTCCACTCTGATTCCATAATTGTGTTCTTGTGAAAGTTCTCTGGAGAATTTTTTGCAACATTCTAGTTAAAGAGCTCAATACTTTTCTCTTGAGTTTCATGTGTAGCATTGGATGATAATGGTATTTGTTGGATATCTGCATGTTGTTATTTGTTAAGGAGGTTCCTTGAAACACTAGTAAAAAATATTCTGTTCTGTAGCTATGTAAATAGAGAATTATTTCCCTTCATTTAAGTTTCTTTCTAATTTGCTGTTTGGAAATTATGTTTCAGTAAGATTCTGTCTAATTGATTTTTGTGATATTTAAACCTAAGACAAATACCTGTTTACTGATTTTTTCTTTCTACTGCTTTGCTGTTTGAAACTTAAGTAAGATTCTGTGTATGTTATTTGATATTCAAGGAAACTTAATTCTTCATTTGATATTCAAGGAATATCTCTTGATAGGAGTTCAGAGTGGTCCTTTAGGTGTAGTAATCATGTTTGCCGATTTAATTAGAAATTGGAAAAGTGTGTGCAAAATGATTAAAAGTAGACATGGGCTTCTAGACAATAATTTGGATGTGAGACTTAAAGCCAAATCAACCTTTAGAAGTCCCTGGAAGCATCTCATCGATCCATCAAACTTTTCAAGGCAAATCTTCATCAAAATCTGGGACGGGAGTTTTATCAAATTTTGGCTGAATGTGACATTGGATATTCCCTGTTTATTGAAGTTGATATTACATTGGTTATTCCCCTTTTGCTTATTCCTCCTCTCAATTAATAACTCTGTGAGGGCATGGCAATAATAAAAGATCAATCTTTGTAGTCTTATTTGTAATATCAATAAAGGTGGAGGAATGTGCGTAGCAGTTAGATTGCTTGAAGGAGAATGGTTGCAGCATTTATAGTTATAGGGGTTCATCTTAAATCTATATATGCATAAATGAGACCTAGAAGCTCCTAGCCAGGGGGAAACCTTGGGAGAAACACAACCATCGGCTTTCTGTGATATTTGACTTTGTTTCAGTTTTGATGCAGAATCTCTGATCATAAATTAAGTTCTCCAAGGTGTTGTGGTTGTATTACATATTCTCTTTTGATATATTTCTTCATCGACGTAGATTCTGTCTTTATATTCCGTAGTTGTTAGACCACCACAGGCATCCCTAACCCATCGAGCTTGCAAATTGTGTTGTTGCAGGGAAGTGCCAAAAGGCTTATAAAGGCTGCTCTTCACGAAGCAGCTAGAAAACGAGAAATGAGATATGAAGATCTTAGAAAAATCGACAAGAAGGTTAGACGTCACTTCCATGATGACATAACTGTCATTATTTTGTTCTTAAATCATGACCTTATCTCCCGAGGCTTGGTGCAAGTGCCTCCTCTATCCCTCCGAAGTGCTCTGGAGCACTGAAAACTTTTGACACCCTCTACAGTTGATTTTGCCTACCAAGTGGAGAACCATATTTATGTTTCGCTTGAGTTATCACAGTGATGGGTTGCTGGAAAGCAGGCTACATTTAACTAACTATATGCTACATAATCTCAAAAAGTTGTTTGACTTATACTGAACTAGAAGAGACATTGAATCTTCGACTTCGAAATTGTATCATTCAATTGTGATTCATCTACATAAAGAAATGATGGTATGTTCTTCCAAGAATCCTAATGTACCCTTGTTTGAGTTGTTTCACCATTGCAATTACTTTTTGTTTCCTAATGCATCCTGAAGAGAGGTAACCTTGCAAAAGATCCATGGGCCGAGCAGTATTTGGCATTGAATTATGTACATTTTAAGTGATATCACATGATGTGAGAATGTAAAATGAATGGATCAATTCACTTTTAAACTAATTTAGACATTTTTTTCTTATATTTTAAATAATTATTAAGTTAAACAAAAAAATAGTTTTTAATATAAAATATGTGTTTTAACAAAATATATATATATTAAAAAAAATGTCTTTTTTCTTTCTTTGAGAAGTATAATTTGCTATTGAAGTAAGATTGGCATGCTTTATATGTTCAAAGACACAAGTTTAAACTATCTTGAAACTCAAAAAGAAATTTCTTTATATATTATTATTAAATTAGCTCATCTAACAATAGCTATTGCAAACAAAAAGTTTTACTAGCTTATTCCAATTTAATAATTTCGTATAAGATTAATTTTCTTAATTCACGAATAGACTTGCATTCGCAGCCAAACATACGTACTCTTACCGTAGTAGTTCTACAAAATTGGCTGCATAATCTCCCGAACTCGGCGAACTGTCCCCATTCGATCGAAGCTTTCGTACTTCAACAGTCATGGCGGATTCTCCCTTAGCTTAACCGAATTTAGTGTTCATGTTACTTCTCTTCAAGCTCTGAAAGCAAATAAACTGGCAAGATTGAGTTTTCTTAATACCTAAACACAGCAATGAAACCCTCTTTTGACTTGCTTCTATTTATCTTCTCTTTCTCTGTCTTCTCTCTTCTTCTTCCTCAATCTGATTCGGCGCCTCAAGCTTTCAGAAGAGATCCAGGACATCCACAGTGGCATCATGGAGCCTTTCATGACGTCAAAGACAGCGTTCGCTCTGATCTGCGAAGGATGCTACATACTCGCGCCGAGGTAAGTGATTTATCGTTTACCTCCGTTCAATTTCAATTGATTTCTTGCTTAATTGAACCAAATGAAGACTGATAGAACTTGAAATGTCGAAACTTGTCGCTTCATTCCGCGGTTCTGAGGAAAAAAAATACGATTTGGTTTATAGTTTCAGTGATTTTTTTAAAAGAAGTTTTTTTTGTGTATCGATTCATGTGAAGACACGGTTGTCTTGCAGGTTCCGTTTCAAGTTCCGCTTGAAATTAATGTGATCCTGGTCGGTCTCAATGGTGATGGAGCCTACAGATGGACGATGGATTCGCACAAATTGGAGACAGTTCTGAAAACTAACTTTCCAACACATAGGCCGGCGTGCATGGAGACAGGAAATCCTCTTGATATCGAACATCATTTCGTCTATAACGCATTTCCTGTGAGCTTTTCTCAAAAACTATTTGTCGCATTGATTTCTTGTTTAGCTTGCTTGTTTTCACTTGGATAGTTCAATTTTAGCATTTTCATTGTTGCAGTTAGTTATTTTAAAAGAAAATTATTCACAATTTGATTCATGGGAAAACAATTGGAATCCTTAATAGAAATCCTAATACTTGTAAATCTCATAATGAATCTTAAAAAAGTAGTGGAATATATTGATCATGATTTGAGTTTAACAATTCATAAAGTTTTTATATCAAGTGAAAAAAGATATTTTGTATATCTTGGATTTATTATGTCGCAATTTTTAAATTAATTTTCTTATATTTGTCATTACAATTTAGATAACATATTCATTTCATCCCAACTCAACTCAACTAAGTCTTTTTCCCAACTACATGGGGTTGACTACATGAGTCAGCTTCTCCCACTCCGCTTTGACACCATATTTGTCCTTCATGTAATCTGATTTAATAGATTTCAGTTGTAGTTGATTTGATAGAATTTTATGCTAGCTTTAGCCCTAATTCAATCCTCTTATTAAGATTATGAAAATATACTCAACACAAATGGAGTTAATATAGAGAACATGAAATTATTAAATAGAACTTTTGGACAAGTTCTATGACCATTTAACCTTGATAAACGTTACATAATGAAATAATACTTTTGTAAGGCTGAGTTCTTCAACCAGAAAATTATATCGCAAAAATATTTTATCTTACCAAGACTTAGTACTAGCATTGAAGTGGATGCATGTTTAGAAGTTACATTAATTAGTCCTGTTAATTATGTAATCTTCTTTCTCTATCCTAATTGCAATGTCTACTTTATACTATAGGCTGGGCAACCAGAGCTAATAGCACTTGAGAAATCACTAAAGGAGGCTATGATTTCCGCTGGTACTGCAAGAGAAGTAAGTGCTTTAAATTTGATTAAGTTTCCTTTACTTTTATTTCTTAAATGTCAAAAGTCTTATATTTCTTCAAATGAACTACTAAATCTTTCTGGCATCTTTAGGATGAATATGGAAGGGAGGTCCCGCTTTTTGAAGTGGAGGCAACTGTTGTTGAGCCAGTATTTCAGCAGTTGTATTCCTTCATATTTGACATGGATCGCGGGGGATTTTCTGCTTCAGAGATGGAGATGGAAAGACCTGCTCCTACTGCAATTTTTGTTGTCAATTTTGATAAGGTTGGTTTTCCAATTTTCTGCTTTCATTAGCTCTTTCTTTTATATCTTAGTATTTATTATTCTAAGCAGGAGACAGTGACCTTGATCCTATTCATATCTCTCCAATTCATACCACCTGAATTGACAAAGATTATAACTTTAAGGTGGTAATAGTTAGTTGGAATTTTTTTTGATAAGTAAGCAATGTATTAAAGAAAAAGGAGGATTACAATCTATAATATCTGTAGGTTTTTAACGTGATCCACTCTTTCCAAAACCCTTTCTCTTGGATGTGGTCACCACTTGAGCTTTAAAATACTAGCTCTCACCCTTCATGTCTCCAATCCTCCTTCGGAAGCTAATGAAGAAAGTTTCTCATTGGGGATGCGTATTGCATACATCGTCACTAACCAGAATGTCACTATGAAAATTTTCTAATCAGATCCACATCCAACACGTCTTGTATGATTTGTAAAACGCCATCATACCTCAGTTTCTCACTAGCAGTTTTACTTGAGATAAAGGGAAAACCCAAAAAGGCGGGCCTTGATGCAATGTTAAAGGTTGCTCCATTGTGACTTGGAGGTTATGGGCTCAAATCAAGAAAAAGCCTAGCCGCAATGTTGAAAAATAAAGCTGCATACTTTGATGTTGACCCAAACCTTGCAATAGAAGGAGACTCTTGCATTGCATACGGCATACACTCTTAGGAAGTGAAGACACAAGTTTTTGTGAAAAAGAGATCCCCTGAACTCCAATAATATAAAAATTATTTGAAGCGTTCGCTAGCACTAATTCATAGTAGAGATGCACTGTGTGGTCCAGGTCCACCTATAACCTTAAGGGTCTGGGAACTTCATAACTTCCATCACGTTTGTAGATAATCTTTCCATCACTTTTCTCATTGAGAATTCTTTATCAACTTTGTGGCTTATTAAAACATTTCTCCCTGGTTCCTCTATCAGGTATAAAAGCTGTTGGATTCCAGCTGATTAGAAAAGGAATAATCTCCTTTATCCTATTAACGAGCACCTGAGAAATTATTTTGTAGATAGTTAATTGGAATGTTATGTTACTATATCCAATCTTATAATAGAATCACCATGCTACTGCACAATATTTGTAGCATGCTGTCTCCTTCACCCTAGAAGAACTGCTTTTGTTCACTGGGATTCCCTTTGTTTTGTTTAATACTTGTGCAGGTAAGAATGGATCCAAGAAACAAGGAGATTGACTTTGACAGCTTAATGTATGGTAAACTTACTGAGCTTACAGAAGAAGAAATGAAGAAACAGGAAGGAAACTACATATATCGTTATAGATATAATGGAGGTGGAGCATCTCAAGTTTGGTTGGGATCTGGCAGGTATTTGGAATTTGTTAGATCAGTCAGGTTATGTTAAATTGATAGTGCATCTTGCTTCTTCCTACTAATGAGCAGATAGAAGAATTTAGTTGGAAACTACTATGTTTCACTTAATTCTGTATCTTATTATTCATTCAAAAATTTCTGTCATGTCCTTGTAGAATTCTCTAAAATCTGAAGTACTATGAATCATCACATTGCAGTTCTAGTTGTTTCAGATTTAAGGAGCCTGCTGTGGAGGATGCACGATTGAAAAAAAGAAATTACTTCTTATTTCCAAACCTATCTTTGTTTGTTGTACAATGTATATATTCAGTCATAGTCGATCATGTCTTCTGCTAATGGAGAAGAGAAAACATCAAATATGTCATGTTAGAGGCAGCACTTCTTTTTCTGATTATTTTATTGTTTGTAGCATTTTCTTTTCTATTTTGGTCTGACCCTTGGTCTGCACTATCCAGATTTGCCGTCATTGACCTATCTGCTGGCCCTTGCATATATGGAAAGATAGAAACTGAGGAAGGAAGTATTAGTTATCGATCAATCCCTCGACTGTTCAATTTAATCTTCCCTGGAGGTTCAATGGCTACTAGTACACAAGCTGCTCAGAATATTTTTGTGGGACAGCTATCAGCTCTTATTTCAACCACTATCGAGCATGTTATAGCTTCAGATGTCAGGTATCTTGTTATCTATCTTCAGGCAGAATGATCATGTATACTTTACATTCATAATTGTCAAGACTTTGTTGATAGTTTTCCACTTAAGAAGGATTTTTCAAATAGTAGAATCTGCCAACATGTTTATATGGTAGAGTGAGCAAAAGAATTGCTTTAAGTAAGATATTTTTCCTCTTATATAGGCAAGAAGAACAGGAGTAATGATAAGCTCTATTGATTTGCAGCACATGGACTTGATCTTTAAGCATGAAAATACTTTTTACCTTCTTGAAAGGAACAATCATGTCATAGACCATTCAGTTCACATTATCATTTATCGTAGGAGACAGAATGTGGTCTCATTATAAATCTACTTTGGATACTACTTATTCACAAACAGGAGCTTGTTTGGCTTGTTATGAACTTATGTTATCATTCATTGCAGTTGCCCTTGGCTTTATGCTAGATTCCCTGTTGGCTGTCTTATTTTTTCCTGTTTGTGACTTTGTGTTCGTGGGGAGTGGTTGAGCTTTGTGTTCTTGTATGCTCATCTGTTGATAAAGAAAATGGTTCAACTCCACTCATTTTTTCACATGCTATCCTCACTTCATAATTCATATGCATGATTCACATTTTATGAGCAATACCAATGTTCTCATGCAAGCACAAGTGGAGGTTTTCTCTATAAGTAATGTTAGAAGATAGGTTAGTTCTGGATTTTGCTACGCCTTTTTTTTTCATTTTTTTTTTATTGAACTATAAGAATTTTGAATGTTATATATATATATATTGAAAATTATTGAAGATGTAGTTTCTGTATCCTTTTTGGTATTCATTCCCAAGATACTTTTTCTGGCATCATTACCATTTTGTTTTTTGTCCTCAGGTTTGAAACCGTTGATCTGGCCACAAGGTTGCTTATACCAATCATTGTCCTACGAAATCATAATCGCTACAATATCATGGAACGAGGGAATAATTACAGTATAAATATTCAGAAGATTGAATCTGAGGTCAGCTTCCTCCTCCTGAGCAGCATCTGTGTATTTTCATTGGGAAAAGGTTGTAGGAGAAACAAAGATTAGATTTCTGGAAGGAAGCTAATTCTTCCAGAAAAAACTTCCTTCAAGGTTTCTAATTCTTTAGCTGTTAGGAAATCTTGTCTAAATAAAATGGAAGCTGGTTTTCCCAGATATAACTTCCTTCAACTTCAAGGTTTCTGATTCTTTAGCTGTGATGAAATCATGAAACCTTGTCTTTTATAAATAACATGTTTTTATCCACTGGATTAGCAGGCTAGTAAATTTTTGTTTTTTGGAAATGCAGTGCAAATGTTTGATCCACTACTTCTCAAAATGACAATAGAGAACCTTCCAAAACTATTCTCGTATTTTTAAGTGATAAGACATTGGTTGTAGAGAATTCTGGCAGGAATTGCAGTTGTGGGGTATTTGGCCAGTTGGATTGTTTCAGAGGAAAATTGTTGTGAATTTATGGTTAAACCTGAAAAGTACCACACCTTCTGTTTTTCTCGATTTTAGGTGATGAAGATGGTTCCAGCTAGGCAGCAAGTGGTGATTATTGGAGGTTCATATGCATTGCACCGTCATGAAAAGTTGGCAATTGCGGTTTCAAAGGCAATGCGTGGTCATTCACTACAAGAAACAAAGCAGGATGGACGATTCCATGTTCACACCAAGACATATTTGGATGCTGCTATTCTAAAAGAAGTGTGTTCTTGCTCTAGCTATTTTCTTTCTTCTGAACTTGTTTCATCTTTCATTGATTTCCCTTTTTGAATTATGAGATATACTCATCTTGCTATTTTGTATCACATGATTGCACTAGGCAATTAACCACATACGGAAGTATATCCTTGGTGTGCAAGTGATAAATCTATTCTATGTTTTAGATTGCATGTAACAATCATTCAAGTTATGCTAGCAAAGGATTAGAATTCCATTCAGGAATTAAAAATCTGAGGCATATACCATGTCTTGCTTTGTGCTATTTGATTCTTAAACTCCTTGGATCACTGTTTCACTGTTTCACTGTTTCCTTTCTACTGGACTTCTACACCATGGTGAATGTTTCTAATCCCAATCAAGTTATACAGTACATTTGGTTCAATTCCATGTTTCAGTAGCCAACCGATGATTTATATTTCTATATTACATTACTGCTTCATTCTCAAACCATGCTTCTTGCAGGAAATGGAACGTTCCGGCGATTTGCTTGCTGCAGGTATGCTGGAGGTCTCCGATCCTACTCTCTCAAGTAAATTCTTCATCCGCCAGGTTAGTTTCTATATCTTGTAACCTGTCAAAATTTATGTTTTTATGTCATTCAGTCATTCATATGGTTTAACACTTAAAACATTTTATTTTATTTTTTCATGTCACCAGAATTGGATGGATGAATCTGATGGTTCAAGTGATTCCATTATAAAGCATCGGCCTCTTTGGGCAACTACAAGTCCTAGACGTGGCAAGGATAAGAAAAAGATTGAAGCAAAGAGACCAGGGAATTTGTATAGAACTTATGGAACCAGAGTTATTCCTGTGTGAGCATATCATACCCTATAACTTTTGCTTACCACTGAGATAAATCACGTGACCTCTTGTCTTGTCAATAAAATGTTTGATAGTGAAGTCATCTTTGTCAATTGTCATTATCCTTGTACATGGTACTATTTAACATTTCTATGAGTAGAACTTGGATGCTGCCATGTGATTTCTCGAATTATAATTGACAAAACAAATTTACCAACTACCTGAATTCAAACACTTATCCATTATTTCACAGATTTGTGTTGTCACTAGCTGATTTTGATGCAAACCTTTTGATGGAGGATGAGAGTCTTGTCTGGACAAGTAAGGATGTTGTCATTGTCCTTCAGCATGGAAGTGAGAAGATACCTCTGAGGTGAGTGGATGATGCAATTCATTATTATACTGGTATTGTTTCTAGTTTTCAAAAAAAAATTGTGTGCAATCTTCCTGTGTACCCAATTCTGGAGTAAAGCTTATGTTGGTAGTCCATTACCTGGTTTGATCAAGTCATGGAGTATGCTATGTTCATCTATCTGTACATCAAAAAGTAGATTGCTGGAGGATAAAATCAAAGTGTACTGCACTCGTTGAATATGCTTATAAAATTAAATGTAATAAAATGCTCTTTTATTAGTAATTGATAGAATATCCTGATCCACACTACTGATCTTGACATCTGGGTATAAAGAACTTGTGTTCATTCCAAGGGTTAATAAGGTAGCTCTCTAGGGTTTTGTGGTTGCTAATGAGTTCACTTAATTTTTCATTTGGAGATGCCAAGATTTTGATGATGGCCACCACAAAAGAATTATACTCCTTTGAACTTGTTGCTTGAAAATGAGTAATTCCCTTTGCACCGCTAAATAGAAGCTAGCGGAAATGTGTGGTTTGTTCCTGTGCTTCATGTGTTTTTTTTGTTTTTTTTTTTTTTTTTTGCAAGAGTCTGTGCTATATGTCTTGAGTGCTCACAGTAAGTCTCTTATTGGTTTGGGTGCTTTTCCTTCCATATCCTTCAGATAGAAATGCCAAAAGTTTAGGTTTTGTTTAGCCGACTAAGAATTGTGGCATTGTGCATGCTGTATTTCAATCCAGTACCTTTCTCTTCTACTTTATTTACTTATTTGTTATTGAACAGCTACGTATCAGAAACAGAGAGAAGGCACGCCTTTCCATCTCAAGCACAGCGTCACATCTTGGCAGGTCTGGCTTCTGCGGTGGGTGGCTTAAGTGCACCATATGAAAAGGCCTCCCACATACATGAAAGGCCAGTTTTGAATTGGCTTTGGGGAACTGGCTGTCATCCATTTGGACCATTCTCAAATACATCTCAAATCAGCAAGATTCATCAGGATGTTGCCTTGGTAAGCCTGATCTTCTTGTCAATATGAACTTAAAACTGATGATTGGTAGAGTCCCCTCTTAGGATTTCAATTGGAGCAAGTCTTTTTGTACCTTACATTTCTTTTTCTCACACTGGATAAAGCCTATGGAAAATTGGTACCATGATACATTGGACTACCGATAGCACAACTGATATGGTACATTGCAACCATAGGTGAATAGGATCACCATTCAGTGAGTGGTGAAACATGTCGTCTTTTGGACCTGAAAGTATGTTTGGGTTGACCACTGATATTGTGATTCATAATGCTTCATATCTATCAATTAGCTTTTAGTGCACTTGATTGGGATGTTTTTTTCCCTGTTCTTCATGTAATATAAATCATATGGGATGTCTGACATCAGTCTTTGTATGCAGAGGAGCACAATATATGCACGTGTAGATGCCACACTTAGCAAAGTTCGTGATACCTCTGAGGTAATGTGACTCTCTATCTTATCTATTATAAATGTGTAACTGTAGCTCACTGGATCATGTCACAATTGGACAGGCTGTACAAAGTTTTGCTAGTGACTATTTGAAAACACCTCTCGGGGAGCCAGTAAAAGGTCAAAAGAACAAGTCAACCACTGAGCTATGGCTTGAGAAGTTTTACAAGAAAAAGACCAACTTACCAGAACCTTTCCCTCATGAGCTAGTTGAACGTTTAGAGAAATATTTAGATGTAAGTTGTTCTCATCTGAAATTCTGATTATAAATATCTGAGATGTTCACTCCCAACATATTGAAGGTGGTGGATGTTAATTACATTTGATGGGCTTTGATAACAGAAACTAGAGGAACAACTCGTTGATTTATCAGCTTTGTTGTATGATCATCGTCTAGAGGATGCACACCTGAACAGTTCAGAAATACTCCAGAGCTCCATATTCACCCAACAGTGAGTTTTTCGTCCTCGAAATCTCCCTCTCGTCTCTCTTCTTTCTTTATGACTTATTGTTGTGAACATGCTTGGTACAGGTATGTGGATTATGTTTTGGCTACTGAGAGGGAGAAAATGAGATGCTGCAAAATTGAATACAAGGGTCCTGTTCAATCTTCTCAAGCATTCATGTATGGTGGCATACTTCTGGCTGGATTCTTTGTATATTTTGTTGTTATTTTCTTTTCTAATCCTGTACGCTGATCAAAGCCCCATTTTGTAACATTATGAAGAACCCAATTTTCTTGGCTTGGGTTTTCACTTTGACACTCAAATAACACTCCACAATTACACCATATGAGAATGAGCAATCCTTGAGTAGATTCTTAATGTTTCTTTATCAATGTCTCAGTAAAACTGAATGATTGTTAAAGCAAAAAAAACATGATGAGAAAATGGACGTGTAGATTCAATATGCAAGCAACAATTTAACAGTGAATTGAATTTTTATTTTTATTTTTTTTGAGAAGAGACAAAAGTATTATATTAATATGGATAATAAAAACATGTAAACAGGGAGCATAAGGAATGCTCCACTAGAAAACAGCAACTGCAAGCCCACATGCCAGCAAGAAACACGTAACCCAAAAGAGAGAAATTACAAGATAGCCTCTCAATTCCAATACCAGTCAAAAAAGGAATACCCTCCACTTAATTTAGAGCTACTAACCCAACCTGCAGCTAAGAACTTGGAAGAATCCCAATAGAGCCAATGTCTCTAGATATCCCATTGAAGATCCTGTTATTTCTCTCTAGCCATATAGTCCAGAGAACAGCAAAGGAAATCATGCGACCTAGTTTTTTACTTCTCCTTGTGGCACCGGCAACATGATTGAATAACAGGCAATGCTAGCAAGGAGCAATAAAATTATTTGAAACACGTCTCCCATTTGGGCCAAACCTGTAACGTGACAGCACACTGAAAGAAGAGGTGGTCCATGTTAAGAAAGTAGCGCGGAATAAACCACCATTACAAGAAATATGCAAACACAAATAGAAAAACACAAACAACAAAGAAATAAATGAGACAAAAAATTTAACGTGGTTCAACACAAACTTGTCTACGTCCATAGAACACACATACTTTCACTATGATAGAGAAAATATTACAAGAGAAGCACAATACTCACAACTCTCTTTGAAGATACACACTCTTTCACTTTTCTCTTTGCTCTCTCTTTCTCGTGCTACACTTGCACACACTCACCGCACTTTCTTTTTCTTCTCTTGCACTACACCAATACTCATACAACATATGAGTTCATATAGAAAAAAAAAATAAGAAGGAAAAAAGACTTCTCTTACAATTAATTTCTTACCTACTCCACCTTCTTATTTTGTCTTTATATTTAATTCATTAATGTCTTACCTGATCCACCACCTACACATCCTATTCAACCTCTTGACCAGTTTATTGACCACCTAGTCAACCAAGATCAGCGCACAGCTCACCAAGATGAACATTTTCCGTTTGATACAGATCTTTTTCAGGATTCTCCACTCTCTGCTCTTTCCGATAGATTTGTTACTTCAGAATTGGACTCATCTGATGAATCCATCGATGCTCGGTCGTCTGACCCATCTGAAGCAACAGACGCTGATAATCAGTACATGGACCTTACTAAGGTAGTTGATATACAAATGGCCAATAAAGCATCCTCTTCTCGTAATGAACCACAGTTTTCTGAAATCCTTGAAGAAGATGAAGCTCCATTTCTTGGACCACGCCAAACTACACAGTCAGCCACAAAGAATACTAATGGCCCATGGTTCTCTCTTGATGATATTCCAGTCCCCAAATGGCGCGTCAAATTATCCACCTAGTGTGCATGGATGGATAATCAAATGTTAACTGGCAAATCATCTGAAGACGTCCTTCGAGATTTCTTATCTCGATGTACAGGTCTCCTCCGTGATTGGTTACTCAGTATGGATGAGTATCGTATCATCCAATTGGTTCAAATGACCATCTTTGAAGTTTACCAACTCATGGTCAAAGAATTCGTATGAGACATTTCCTTGGTTGAAAAATAGTATAAACAAAAATACTTCACCATGAAGTGTTGTTCTCTCAACGGCAAAGATTTGCAAAAACATTTTTCCCGTATGATTCTTCGGTTTCATCTCCTTGGCAGGATTAACAAGCCAGATCTTAAATATACATTCATTCCTCATTGCCAGAAGAGACTCATGCAGAAGTCAACCGTCTCATCCTTGTTACTGGCAAACCAATGGATCAGATATCCTTTGCAGAAATTTTCCAATATCTTCTTACAACCATCGACAAATTATGTGAAATCAGAAAGTCTATCAAAGAGATGAACAATCCTTATGTCAACTTCAATCAGGCTTGCAGGAAGACTTATCTCGAAATTGGTTGCAAAAATAAGAAGAAATGTCTCTGCAAAGACAAAAAGCAGAAGAAAACCTCTGCTTCCAAATCTTTAAAGTCAAAGAAGAAATTTTTTTGTAATTCTACGTCTTCATGGTTTTCTAAGAAGAAAAGACGTATACGTTATTTTAAACGACGATCTTCTTCTCCGAAACAAGCAACATGCTACATCTGTAAGAAATCGGGCCATTATGCAAAATAGTGTCCTGATAAAAAGAAAAGTCAGCATCTCATCCATCAGATTCAACAATCCTATTCCTTAGCTCCAGACCAAGATATTGAATCAGTCTTCTCGGAACAGGATTCTCCGGATGAAGATACTATATTTGTTTATCAAGATACTTCTTATGAATCAGAAGCTGACTCAGCAGATTTTTCATCAGATGACACTTTTATGGGTATGATCTCTCATTCCTTTCCAACTTCACATGCTACGCATTTAATGCCTTATGCTCCTATCTCCTTGCTTACATCGAAGTATGACAAGCCTATCAAGATTATAGCATACTTTGATACTGGTGCATTCAAAAGCATGATATGAATCCTCGGATTCTTCCCAAGGATTGTTGGAAGACCCATAAAGAATTATTCAAAGCTGCTAGTAATGAGATTTTTCAAACTAATCTCATTACCGCCAGGAAGATTGGTCTTAAAATCTTCCCTGATTGTATCATCTGGACTCATGTTATTGGTTGTGACTTACCGGATAAAGACATTCTTATTGGTATGGACATTTATTCCATGACGAAGCTACGTATTCTACCCAATGGTATTCAATTTAAGCAACAATTTCTTCCGTATACAACTGTGCCCAAACTATATACTATACAGAATACCAATGATCTCCAGGCAAGGCTTCACAGATCATTCATAGATTCTCACAAGGATTTTTCCAATTCTCATCCTCTGTGGAAGAATTCACAATACTATGTCCATCTTCCTTTCAAAAAGAATGAAGACATCAATCCAACCAAGGCAATCCACCTTGGGATGCCACCAGATGAGTTAGTCCATGCAAGACAAGAATGTGCAGAATTGGTTGCTCAAGCTCTCATCGAACCTACCAATTCTAATTGGGCATGCCAAGCTTTTTATGTCAACAAAAGAGCTGAACAAAAACGTGGTAAGAAACGGCTTGTCATCAATTACAAACCTCTTAACACATTTTTATTGGATGATAAGTTTCCTCTACCTAAGATATCATCACAGTTAGTTCTTCTTGCCGGATCCACAGTCTACAGCAAATTTGATCTAAAGGCTGAATTTTGGTGGTATTCATTCCGATGATCAGCATAAGATTGTCTTTTGTATTCCTAATGCCCATTATCAGTGGACTGTACTACCTTTCGATTTAAAGGTTGCTCCATCACTGTTTCAGAAAGCCATGACCGAGATCTATGCTCCTCTACTCTCTACTGCATTGATTTACATTGATGATATCTTATTATTTTCCAAAAATGATCAAGATCATCATCGGCTTCTTCATCAATTTCTTGATATCACTGAAGCTGCTGGCATTATGCTATCTGAAAAGAAAGCATCCTCAATACTTCTGAGATTGAATTTCTTGGAATGAAGCTTTTCAATGGAGTCTATCAACCTGGTCCTCACATTGCCATCGAACTGTTAAAGTTTCCATATTCACACTTCACGAAACAACAAATACAACAGTTTTTTGGTATTGTTAACTATCTGAAGACTTTCTTGCCTAAGGTCACACAGTATACTTCAGTATCGTCAGGCCTTCTCAGACAGAACCCTCCTGCATGGCAAGACACTCATACCCATGCTGTGAAGCATTTGAAGCAAGTTTGTCAACATCCTCTTCCTCTGGTTATTCCGACTACAGGCAAATTGGTTCTTCAAACCGACGCCTCGGATTTATATTGGGGAGCAGTCCTTCTCAAAGACTGGGGTATATCAAAGTTAAATATTTGTGGTTATCAGAGTGGCGCATTCTCACAGGCTGAACTTCATTATCATATTTCCATCAAGGAAATCTTGGCCGTCAAAAACGGCATATAGAAGTTTGCCTTCTTCCTCAGACCAGCACAGTTTGAAATCCAAATGGATAATTTTTCATTTCCAAAAATGTTGGACTTCAAGAACAAGCTAGTTCCCTCTGCTCAGCTACTGCGTCTTCAAAAATGGTTCACACAGTATAACTTCACAGTGAAACACATCCGTGGACAGAAAAATGTTCTAACAGCCTTTCTTACCTTTCCTATCCAAAAGTCCAAACCTTTGTCCTCCATCTCTCTGTTCGCAGATTGTTTTTCTATTCCTCTGTTAGCACAGCCCAAGTCTATAGTCCGGTCCAAGCCCGTTATGTTATACAGTCCATTCCACTCATTTGTACTATTACCATACCACCAGATTGTCCAGATCCCAAAATGGCCCATGAAGTAAAACACTTGGCCCAGTCCAAACTGTTTTATTATGCTCATCGGCATGTCATGGATTTTCCTTCCCAAATGAATAATGCAAACCCATTCCACCAGACATGGAATAAGGGGGCGATTTTGTTTTTTGGGTTGTGGTAAGTTTTTTTTTTTTTTTTTTTTGCCATTTTTTAAAAAAGAAATAAAAAATTTTCCATGATAATCACTTCCTCAGAAAAGTGAATATCACCTATCTCAATGGGAATCATTTTCTTATCCTAAGTGAAAATTCTATTTTCTTAGGAATCCCTATCCCATACCTAAAAAAGCACAAATAGTGAAACAAATATAAGAATCTTCAAAATTTTCATTCTCATTCTCAAGATTACCCCGTACCAAACGCCTCCTATTATTGTAGCGTATCGATTAGGGTAACTATTGGCACCAACACGTCTCATCCATACGATACGAACTGATACAAATACATGATAGTTCATTATTTTTGTAAAGATTAAAAGAATAAAAGCCCTTAAATGTAAAGATATTTCTACCATATATTTTTATTTTTTTCCTTTTATTTTTACTTTTTTAATTAAAACATAATACATACTTTAAAAATACAAGAATAAAAACCTTGAATTATAATTTTTATTGTTTGCTGAGTACTCGTATTTTGATTTGTTATTCTCTATTAGAATTTTATTAAGATAAATTAGAATAAAAAATTTAAATTAAAAGAATAAAAACTTGAACTCAACAAATATCTTTATCCTTTATTTTAATTTTTATTATTGTTTTAATTTTTTAAGCAAAAAGAATAAATATAATTAAATAAAAATTACAAGCCTTCAAGTTAAAATTCTTTTATTTTTAAAATATTTATTGATCTGGTTTTATCTCTTTTTCTCTTTTTTGAAAACTTGAATTGTAATTTTATTTTTAAATAATTCAAAAAGAGGGTAACAAATTAAATATTGGAAAAACTATATTTCACTAATTAAAGAGAATACGTAGTTTATTTTTTTATTTTAAAATTTTTTTTTGCTATATATATATTATATTTTACGAGAGATATTGTTTGGTATAAATAAGTAAAAAAGAAAACTGAAAAAGTAAAAGCAAAAAAAAAATTAAAATATTTAACACCTCTTTAAAATGAATAGAAGCATTGGAAAACATTTTTAATTTAATTGTCCATCAAGTACTTTTTTATGTCATGTAGAAAGTAAGTTTCTTGACATTGATGACATGACATTTTTTTTAAAGATAATTTATATTTGCATTGGAGATGTTCTTCAGTGATAGCAGTACACTCCAATAAAAGACGAGATCTTTGGGTAGACTAGGGTCCATGTCATATTTATATACTTGGTCTCATTAATAATTTGTGGGTCCTCATGCCTTGTTGTAAATGGGCCTTGAATCCCTTGTCCATATAGAATTCCTTCTTGTAATTTCTAAGATTTTTAATATGGTACCTTTTTTTAGGGATGTATAAAATGTTATAATAATAAAAAAAAGCTGAATAGTAAAGTACTACTTGATATTCTAGAAAACTCTTTAGAATTTAAATGAAATAGTTGAATTGCTTAAAGAAAAACAAAATAAAAATAGTTGAAGAGAGAAAAGAAATTTTCTTTAATGTCAAAAACATTTTTAGTAGAGTAGAGCTCAAAACAAAAGACAGAGATATTAGATGTTAAAAGGGCAAAGTCAAAGAGTTAAAAAAAAAAGTTACTAAAAAGTAGGAGTTGAACTTCAGCCACCTTTCAATTACTATCAGCTAGAGGCAATTTATTTTATTTTAGTTGTTTATTTTATTATTGTTTTGTTGAGAGGGCATCACCCTCTTGTTGTCAAATTCGTCCCATGTTCAGTATTAACAGATGTTGTTGTTAAGGTTGAGCCCATGGGCTGGGTTGGTCTTTGTTATTATAAATGTTGCAGAGCTCTTGAAGCTCTTTGTTAGTTTTTTGTACCTGCATAGATCTAAATTGATGTTGGGCTTGTATTATTCAAGAAAGGGTCTCAATCTGTAAGTAGGTTGTTCTCTCATAGAGTATTTAATATATAAAATTTTATCTTTTGGCAAAAAAAAAAAAAAAACCTTCAACCACCTTTATCAATATACTTCATATACAAAATTTAGCTCTTAACTCAACTTGATAAAACTTATTTTTAACTATATGAGATCTGTCTTTCACTGTACTCTATTGAAGGCTCTGTCTCTATAGTATTATGCCTTTAACACTATGTCTTTTAATTTATTAATATAGTTGGCCTAATGACCTTATAAATCTTTTCTTTTCAACTTCATTTTTATTATGTTTTAATTTTTAATTTTCACTTTCTTAATTAAATAAATTTCATATTGAGTAGCCATACTTTAATAAAGACTTCATTTTAAGCATTGAACCAAAATGAGTGCCAAAAATAGTTGCACAAACGATATTCTATGACTTATCCAAACAAAATATTCCTTATAATCCCATTATATATATATATACTTCGAAGGTGTCTCCTCAGCATTATTCACCGTCAGCGTTACGTTTACGTCGTCCATACATTGTTCATAAGTTTAATCAGTTAGAACTATTAATTAAACAATAATGATGTACTTCCATTACTATTTCCGACGCTACAATCTCATTACTTTATACATAAACAATCCAAAGATATTTATTTTAGCTTTCGTTTGATGCGACTTAAGACGAGTACTAAAGTAATATCACACTGACTACTTGAAAAGGAGGGAACAAGTATACCTTTAGAGATTGCAGACCTACAGCGTCCGTTCATCTATGTATTTGCAGAAACTTTTTTTTTAAAAAAAACAAAGGTTTATTGAGAAGAATCAGATTCTTATCTCCTCATTTTGTCTTTCTCTACCGATTTGAATGGCTGTTCTTCGATCTATCATTATCAGTTATGACACGCGTTATACAATAACATTAAGTGCATCAGAACCTAATTAAAATAGGCCGAATCTTACATAGCAATTAAATTAAGCAAGAAAAGAACACTACTCATGAACACAAAAAAGCCAGATCTCAAAACAAAATGCGAAGAGCCTTAAAATTTTCAAAAAACGAGAATGTGAAATCAATCAATGACAAGGAATCGAAGACAAAGAGCATCGGAAAGAAAATAAATCTTAAGTTTTAAAATGTCGAAATGATTATTATTGTCATTATTACCTTCAGATTGAATCTCCTTTCGGAATCGAAGAACTTCGGAAGCGTTTTGCAGATCAAGCAGAGGCGATTTCTCAGACCGAAACTAAGAAAACAGATATCTCTATACGAAGAAGCGTGACAGAGGAAGACACATTACGAGTTTGTGCGTGAATCTAACACCATCGCTATGCATCTTCAATGGTTCCTAATGGTGCCTGATTCACGCACAAACTCCTCATGTTTCTCCCACACCGAACCGAACAGAGACTCAGAGATTTCGAGACTAGGAGACTTCGCCGTGTAGAACAAGTTTTTCGATGTGCGGACTGTGGAGGCCCTAGCATCTGTTCCTTTTTATAGTGCGATTTTTTGTTATAGAAAAAAAATGGAGATTTTTCGGACAATCTGAATGTTTCAATTGCGCAATTGGAAAGCGCCGCGTTGCACGGTTGATGTGCCACGAAGCATTTTAACAAGGATTCCTTACGTTTACGTCACGTATTACATCACCGTTTTACCGCCATCGGATCGGGATCTCCTATATTTAAACCTGAAAAGACCAATGTGACCTCAAGTTTATGTCTTTATATCTAAGATTTTATAATTGAAAATGAAGTAAAAAAAAAAAAGACTTAGAATGCATTCGATACACAATCTGAAAAATAAATTCAGAATCTATTTATGAAATAAAATGTTAAAGATTTGTTTCCAAATTCAACTAATTAACTAGAAGTATTTTTTTAGATACAAAATATTGCATTAGAGTCAAAGATCAAATAGCCCTTAGCTAACTATTTTCTAAATTACTTCATGTTTTATTTGTTCTATGATTTTTTTTTTAATTAATTTGTTTCTTTATGGGAAATAAATGAAATTACAAGATGGAGGATTTTGAAGACAAGTGCAAAACTTTGCCAAAAAAGAAGAAGAAGAAGAAGAAAAAGACAAGTGAAAAAGGATTAGATAGAGTTTATGAACTATGAAATGAAAACATCCATTGAAAAAAAAAGGGCTCATATGTAGTGTTGCAGTATACACAATGACATAGAATAATAACTCTAATGTATATATATTTGTGAATTTGAAGAGATAGAAATAATTAGTAACTGAATTGTTCAATAACCCATACATTTTCTATTATTCAGACCTTGCACATTTTTTCTCTTAGTTGCCTAAGCTTGAGCCTTCGGCACACTTGGCCCGAAGGTGCATAATTATCAAGAAACTCACCAGTACATATGTAAACTCATATGGAACAAGTAGGCCAACAAGTAGGCTTATAAGCATACACAACTAAAGAATATGCTTACAACAAAAGGGGCAACATGTTGCGTTGTAAATAACATTTATTTTATTTAAATATTGTCTACCTATGTGAACAGAATCAATTGCGACGTTTATTCTACCTATGTAGACAGAAATACTCATGACTACCATACCAAATGGCAATTTGTAAACTTGGTGCATTGGATATGCCTTTTTATAAAGTTTATGCCTTCTTGTAAAGTTTAGGTTATTAGGAAATTACGTAAGTGGTTGCTACATATCTAAAAGCGTGTTGATGGCAGCCCATATATATGCTGCCATAACATTAATATTCATAGTTAAGCAACAAAAAACGTCATGAAACTTGATAGATATTGATAGTGACGAGATCATAATATTATAAACTCTATCATGAATGATGTTGAATGGACAACGAATTACAGAAGATGACAGACATGAACCGCTAAATATATCCTAGTTCTTGGACTTAAATCTTTAGATGTAACATTAATGGTACTGTTTAAAATGATTTATGATAACAATAGCCATTACAAGGATGTTTTTCTTTATTCATTCTTAATTTTATTTGCATATATAATAGGCAAGTAGCTGGTCATGGTGGCCTTGCTCCCTGTTCTGTGGTATGTATACTTTAAGTTTAGATTGTAAGATCTCAATTTCATCGTCATCAACCTTCAATAACATCAAAGTGCTGCCGACATGAATGATACATCATCATATTAATAAACTTATTAGAATCAAGTGAGATTATACTTAAGAGATCAAATGAGTTTGAATCCTTCAACTACTATTATTGGTTTTTCTCATTTAATGTTAGAAACAGTTGGCAACTAATTAACATAAGCGGAGAATCTATCGCCATCAACCTCCTTATTGATGGAAGCTTCTTCTTTGCCTCTCTTTGTATAATTAGAACACATCCAAACACATACTACAAACTAAGATAACCTAATAAGACTAAATAAATTACAACTAATTAAAGCAGATATTGCCAGCGGATTCTTGATTAAACTTGCATAAATTAGGAATTCGGAATCTCAAAAACGTGTTATAAGAGCGTAGAATTAATGTTTAGTGTCAAAATGAACTAGTCAAAACATGGAAGTTGTTAATTTAATAAGCTTATGAAAATGCCAATTATCATTAAGAAGATCCTCGTACTAATTTTATGCAAATAATCAAGTGATAATGCCCACATAAATCATGAACACTTTAATTAATTTTTCTTGGTGTTATATTAAAGAGCTCTCTGTTTGTTCATGTGCTCATCTGGAACCCTCTTAACACTTAAAAGTCAGACAACCTTTGCGTTTTTGTTAATGAGAAGTTGCAAGCCTGCAAATCCAACTGTAGTTTCTATTTTCCCTTCTGTTTTCCTATATAATATATATATGATTAGAATTATAGAAGCCTATATATAATCTATTCACAAAAAATTCCAAACCATTTTGCATGAGGGATAGCTAGTTTATTGACCAATTCAAGTAACTAACAGATTTTCATGATATAATTTGTATGTAGTACTGTTTTAATTTTGTTAAGATACTAGCTGATAGAATGAGAATAGAATAAAGATTATCTAGAGCATATATGCTCATGCAATCTGAAAAACATAGAGAAGTGGAGGATATGTAGATCATCATTGTTAATTACTTCAATTTCTGAGATGATTGATTAGCTTAATGGAAATGATGCACAGTTAATATACCTCATTTCAGTGAAGAGATTGCCTCATAATTCACTGATTAAGTGACCGAATCAAGTAATTAAATTACAAGATGCTTGAAACTGTAACATTATCTAGCTAGCAGGTTCCTCTGTTCATAACAATCTTATCTCAGGATTGTGTCATTTGATCTTAAAAGATTTTAATGAGATAATTAAAAAGATGATTGAAGAACCAAACCCCGAAAGGGTTTCTATTGTTATCTTCATTAGTTAACTCTTTGGTCAAACAATATTAATTGTTTAATCAATACTTCTACTTTTCAGCATCTGCTGGTTGAATGTCAAGATTTTGGTTCGAATCCTAATTTGAATACGAGTAAAATAGAAAGTGTATTAGTTTGAATAGGTTTCTAATTTTGGGGAGTTTCTAATTGTAGGATATGTTTAATTTTAGTATTCGGGTTGTATTAGAAGTTTGTCTAATGTTTATTATAAACATGGAATAGGTAAATCAGATTGAAGTGTGGTAAAATGGCCGAATAACAAGTTATAGGCTGAGAAATTATGAGTGACGGAGTGTGTGGTAAGAGGTGAGTGCCGAAGGATGACCTTCTTATATTGTAATTTTCTCAGTATAAATAATTTCTCTACCCGTGGATGTAGGCACCGATTGGCCAGACCACGTTAAATTGATCGTGTGATTGCTTGATTTTATTATTTGAATATTTTCGCTACGTATTGGATTGATCAATTGGGGTTGAAAAACCCAACATTTATAACTTGATTAATTACTTGCAGCTCTCTGCACCGGAAAGTTCAATTTCTAAGATACTAGTTCAAATCTTAAGTATGAATGAGTGCTAGATTTACGACATACACACCAAAGTGTATAAATTTGATCTTGGCTGATTTTTATGACAATGGTTGAAATGAACCCTCTCCGAGTATGTAACACGTAAGAAATACAAGATAAAACACACTTAATCCATGCTATTCCATGGTCTTCCATTACCACAGTACTATTAGTCACATACAACATAAAATTTAGGACTATATAGGCTTAATAGCTATGACGCATGATTCTATAAACATCGAACAAACCTTGCAAACGGAACTTGGGACTAACGAGAACCCACCAAGTAGGACTTCCAACAAAGTTCCACGCTATTTATTTTCTTTCCACACTATATTACCTATGTTTTATCATCCCTCTCTACCTAGCAAGATTAAGGGATACCTGGGTTATTATGATGATCATCAGGAAAATAATGGTGAGTATCAGTGGATGATCCGGAAGGATTACCAAAATTACCAAAGCTCTCATTGTTTTCATCACCGTCATCGTTGGTGTCATTAATATTGGCATCTGCATTAGTACTAGTAACCATTTTCCCAGCGCGATCATATGCCTTGACATCACTTCTACCACCTTCACCTCCAGCTACCTTTCGTCCTAGAATTACGTTGTTGCCAGCCATGGTGTCATGCCCATTGCTCTCCGCTTCGACTTGCAGAGACACCAAAATTAATGCAAAGATAGCGAAAAGTATGTATAAGCTGCTCTTCATGATCAACTGCAATAATTAAACAAACAGAACTGGTGATAGTATAACATGAAAGCTAGAAGATGATACAAGTTAAACTTTAAAAATGGCTGCAGGACATACCAGATTTTCGAGCCAAATTAATATAAGATCCTAGATGGATTGTTGTATGCTTGGATTTATCAGGAATTAGTTACATTTATAGAGGATGAGGAAGAGAAAAAGAAGCATATGTATTAGTGGGGCGGCGAAGTAAACTATAGGCACTAATCAAGCACATAAGAAAGCAGTGGGGAATTATTACCACCAATCCCTATTAGAAGCTTTAGATCTCTCTTGATTATAAGTAACTATTGACTAAGATTATAACATATACAATTATGTGGTACTGCCCAATGATGATTTCGTTTTTGAATTTGTTGTATGTATGTATGTATGTACGCTAGCTTGCTTCCATTAACGAGTGCTTTCTAATCACTTGGAAGAATGTTTTTAAGTTCAGCATTTCATTATTCCTAAAACAGTTTCCTTCACTTACTAAGAGCAGTTGGTTCAAAGATTAATATCTTGTATATTTAATTAAGGAAAAAGGTGTACCTAATCCACGAAGCTCTAAATCATATCCGATCCACCACTTATCCAAGTTCCAACTCTATCCTCTAAAGATTGAATCTTTTCTACTTTAGCATTGTACTTGTGCTACCACTATCACTTTGCTGAAAGTAGAATATGTAGAATAAAAATTCCGAATTGGTAGAGAGAAAGGACATGATGAGATGGATTCCCAATCTGAACATAAGAAGAGCATTATTGTTTGATCTGGAAAGGGATTTTTTTTTTCTTTCTAAGAGAATGTTTGATGCAGAACTTCGCTTGCATATCCTTAAAAATAGCAGACCTAAGTCAGGATAAGGAGATGAGTTCTATTAGGTAGCTGACAGCATCGTAAAACTTCATTAGATCTACTGTTAAGTCCATGCAGCTGGAAAAATACTAAGTTAAGTTGAGTTGAGAAAAGTGTGATGCAGGAAATAGTACTCGTAGTTTGTCAACAAATGAGAAGTTACTAACAATTAGTGACCAACAAGAGATTGGGATTAGGCAGTCCCTTTAGGCACTGAAAGTCTTCTCTACCTTTACTTCCAATCCATAATTCCCTGGCCTCTCTTACCAACTCCAAATTGCAGTTAATAGGAACAATATTGGCTCTCTGGTGGTTGCAAAGGGAACCATAAGAGAGCCGATTGCCCAAACACAAACAATACTACAATAATACTTAATTTGGAACACATGCATGTGCAATGACTGGAGTAGCAGAATGAAG
Organism: Paratinospora sagittata; assembly: GCA_035771175.1. Classification (NCBI taxonomy): domain Eukaryota; kingdom Viridiplantae; phylum Streptophyta; class Magnoliopsida; order Ranunculales; family Menispermaceae; genus Paratinospora; species Paratinospora sagittata. Next base: position 1,580,850 of record CM069607.1, on the reverse strand, counting down.
GAATCTCTCTAACTCAGCAAGAGGGCCACCTCGTTGCTCTCTAAACACTCTCACATGCTATTTGTAATCTGTGTAACCAGTACTAAGAGATTTCAATGCCATCATTGAACAAATGTATAATTCAAGTGCTTTGTATTCTTTGTCACTACAGAAGTGGATTCATAATATCTCTACCTTCTACATGATTCACTGTCTCAGAATCCTTTCTACCAACAAAAATCCACTTCAGTGACTACTTAATTAATTCAGGCATTGCACATGCATGTGTTCCAAAGTATTGTAATGTTTGTTTAATTGGGCAACTGGCTCAGTACTTATGGTTCCCTTTGCAAGCACCAGAGAGCCAATTAATATTCCATTAACTGCAGTTTAGAGTTGGTAGGAGAGGCCAGGGAGCTATAGATTGAAAGCAAATTTAAGGCAGAGGACTTTCAGTACCTCAAGGGACTACCTACAGATTCTTTAGTCTTTTAAAACTCCAATAGCCCATCACATCCAATTTGATATAAATGCCCATATAATCTCAATATGGGCCTCTTTTATTAACCATCATCTTGACCCATATTAATCCATTCATATTGGGCCTGCCCCTTTTCTTAATTTTTTCATCTATTGTTTTTTTTTTTTTCGCCTTTTATTACAATTTAAAAAAAAAAGTAATATGAGTTTTTTTTTATTTTTGAAAGTGAAAGTAATATGAGTTATTGCAATATTTAAGGAATGATATAAATAATATTTTTTCCTTAGAGAGATTATTGCACCAAGGCCGTCCTTGAAAATTAAGAATTGAGACTGAAGTGTACAATTCCTTTTATATGGGCAGAGAATAACTTATTTATAACCGTACTTTATAATATGCACCATCTCCAGTACTGAAATATTAGTTTATTACAGTGGTACATGTTGTACATAAACATTATGGTAATCAACTCATCTTAATTATCATTATCAAAATCTATATTTAGTAATTTGGGTATTATATTTCTTTTTTTGAAAAAAAAAAAGGGTATAATTCAAGAAAATATTTATTAATTTTCTCGCTGGACAAAATGATGGGTTTGGCTGTATCATTGTAGACAAGATGATCGATCATCAGCGCCAAATTTGCTTTTAACTTCATGGTGGGATGATTGGAGCAGAAAGCGAGTTCCCATGTTTTTATTTGTATGCTTCATATAATTGGTGAGCTTCAACCCCTCTCCACCTTTATAGATAGCTTCATCTCTTCTGTTTTCTTCTCTTTACCTTTCGTTTTTTTTTTTTTCTTATTTAAATATATATTAGCAAAGCAGGTGATTAAATCAAGTGCCGGCTCGCACATGCCCTCCACATCTCTTTTCTTTTTTCTTTTCTTTGAAATTTTCTTTCTTTATTTCTTTGTCTTCATCTTCAGCAATGGGTGCGCACTCGTGCACTTGCCTTCAATTGGTTGAGCGCCAACTGTTTGAAGAAATGCTTCGCTTATCTTTTTCTTTTTTTTTCTTTGTACCAGTATTCCTTTGTGGGGCTATTGAAGAATAGGACAGCGTGGACCAAACATGTTCGTATGGTGAGCTGATCTGAGGCGGGTGGGTTTGAGTTGCGGTTGTAAGGTTTGTTTCAAGGTTGGTGAATGGCGCACGCTATTCATTCAGTGGTTGGATGGGAAAGAAGATAAAATAAAATAAAGGTATTGATTGTGATTTTTGAGTCGTTCATATTGACCATCAATTAATGGAAGAGCAATTCAACATACGGCTCATAAGATATTGTTGTAAGATATTGTTGTTGTTATTTGTTGAGGTAAGATTACATTAAATAGAAAAAAATAAGAGAGAACGTCCTGAGTTGAAATTTGTCAAATTATTTATTTGTTTGTTATATTTTTGTATTATTTATAGTGTATAATAATGCATATAAGAATCGATTGTACTAACATGTCTTATTTGTATATTTAATATTACCTTTATAGAGTGAGCAACTTTCAATAAAATTAATCAGACTAGTCCTCAAGTTAAGATATAGTGTCATAATGGACTCACTTAAATACTAAGTCTTCTGAAGTAGTAAGCTGTCACTCGTTCACTATTTAAAATTATTAAAGACAAGATTGAGTCTGTCTAATTAAATCAATAGCTGATTCAGCAGAGTAACTGTATAATACATTGATTTTCTTCATAAGGCACACACATGAATAAAAGTATGTTATGAATAGTTAATATACGTTGATTCTCATTATTTCTGGTAAATAGTACTATATACATGAATATTGTCGTATATTTGAATAGTATTGTGTCTCGAAAAAGACCTTTCTTATGTGAAAGATCAGTCAAGGCCGCAATCATAGAGCATATAAAATTTTTTTCAGAGGTTACGACACCACTTATTGAGAAACGTATAGAATATTGTATTACTAAATAGTAAAATAAAGACAATAATTATAAATAGTAGAGGGACAAAAGTTGTACGTAGTTCTACGTCTATAAACATAATGTAAAAACTTCACTATATACTGTAAATTACAACTCTCTTTTTACTTTGAATGAGAGAACAATAACTCTCTTTTGATTTAGAAAAACTCTATAGTAGAAAACTCGTTAAGGATTTTAATCGTTTAGATCTGAATGAATTGAATTGAAATCTTAGCACTTATTTATAATAAAACATTATAAATAAAATATTATTATTTTATTTATTTTTTATTTATAAATCAGTTGAAAGTTATTTTATTTAATTTGTTTTATTTTTTTTCTTGTTGTCTCATTATTATTAAGTTTTGTTGCCCTATTTTATATAAAACAGATAGTTTTTGTTTACATGTTTATTTTAATTTCAGCTAGTATGTGTTTAGTTTTATTGCATATAATTTCTAATATTTATTAAAAAAGGTAAGGTTACTCCGAGTTCAAATCTGAAAATAGGAGACTAGTGTCTCTTGCTAAATTATATATGCATACACAATGTACACTATTTTTTTGTATTAATATTGAAAAAGGTGTACAAGTTAACATTAAGCTCTACAAATAAGTATAGCATTCACTTCAATATATTAAATTAAGACTGATTCATGTGTTGGAAGAAGATTGTTCACATTGATATAAAGAGACATTGGCTATTGGCCAAGTAATTAGAGAGGGAGGAATAAGTACTTAAGAGGTTATATTTTTTTTGAAAATTTAAATTAATTCAACAAAATGAGTTGAAAGAGGGTGGGGAAGGGAAGCTGTCACATTTCACCATGTTCTAAAAGAAGGGGGTGGGGTCCACCAAATTTGAGAATTGAGAGTACATAGGCCGAAAGTGTAGTTTTGAGTGACATACACCACCAGATCATTATCTTCCTTAATTAAACTCTTTAAGTTTATTTTTGTGGTGTTTAAGCCTGTCTCATATCAGGAGACGAGCTCTCTGGCACATATCATTGCCTCTTGTGGCCCACTTTTCTTTTTCATTATTTTTTTTTTCCAAACCAGCTATGTATGTAAAATTTCTGAAGATCAGTGGACTGGGTGCCTAATTAAGATAAACATAATGTAAATATATATATATTTGTTTTTGTTTTTGTGTTTGTGTTTGTGGGGTTGTACATAATAACTTGTTAACCCACATTTAATCACTAATCTGTGTTTTGATTGCTACAACTAACCACTCTAAAGCGACTTAATTCCATTCAATTCTTGCCTGTCAAACATAACCTTCATTCAAATCCAAGTTACATAATTATCAGCCATTAAAAATATATATATATACATATATATATATATATAATTGTATTAGCTATTATAATAATAATTTGAACTAACAATAAGTTAGTTTAATGGCTAAGTGTAATAATATTTATTCTTAAGATTTTAAATTTGAAATAGTTTTTATTATTTGTCGATCAACCACATTCTTAAATATTTGTGTATGCACTCTAAATTTATTAAGGGACATAAGTTCTCGAGGACGCCCTTAAAATTAAAAAAAATAAAAATAAATAAAATATGACGATAGTCTAAACTAATAAACTAATAAGAAATGGGGGCAGAAAATTAGGGATGATAGTAAATAAAATAATAAAAAAAATGAGTTTGATTGAGTGAAGATGATTGGGTTTTAATGATGCTTATCTTGGCAAGTATAACTTCAAAATCAATGTGCTTTTCCTTTAATTTAATAGAATTTAAAGGGGGTTGTGGAAGAAACCTGTCCAGTCCTTGCAGAAGAAGAAAAGTCCAAAAGCTGTAAAACAAAACTATATTTGGGTAAGATGGGAAAAAAGAAGTGGAATGGAACAACCACATGGCGTTTCCTCTGTCTTTTGCTATTGGTGCATCACCCACTAATCATTGCTACGGAAAATACCAAAACCCCTTGTGGCCCCTACCTACTTCCTCTTCATAATTTCTTTAATATTTCAGTTGATGGATTCCTTCAAGCAACCCTAACACACCATTCCTCTTTATATTTAAAATAATAATAAGAAGAAGAAAGGCCAAATAAAAAAAAATAAAAAAAAATAGAATTATTGAATTAAAATAGTCAAAAAGTCGAAAAAAAGGGTAAGTTATAGATTAGTTAAAGAGATATTTAGATGTTTGAGTCTCTTGAATTAAAATAGAACAAAAGTTTATGTTACTCGTAATTATAATATCAGATTATATGAATATAATTTTCAAGGGTAATTTGTACTTAATTATTATAGACAGGAACTTTCTCCATTATACACATTGATGTACGAAAGATTTTATTGCTCAATATGGATTAGACCAATATCTAACACACAAACACAAAAAAAAAAAAAAAAAAAAAAATTCCTAGAAAGCTCTCTTAATCTGTTGCTATATAGTTTTTCAAATTAATGGGCTACTTCGTACTATAGCCTAACTTTAACATTTAAATGGGGAACATTGATCTCATTGGTCTCCAAATCTTTTTTTTTTTTTTTATCATCGAAATTTTGGCATTTGGTTTTGTCTTCTTCTTTGGAACGAGACTGGTCCATCGAACTTGAAATATGATAAAGACAAGGACGTCTCTTCCACTTATAATTTTATCAAGAGGGTTCGAACTCAGAACTAATTCCTTCAACTCTCCTTAAGTTCAGATCTCGGACCACTGAAGGAACCAATGGTTGGTTGGTCTCCAAATCTATTAATTACTCTACTACTACTACCAGTCAATTAGATCAAGAAAAAAACAAATACCAAAGCTAAAGAAAAGCTGGTTTTGATGGTATGTTAAAAATAGTTCTTTTATATTGAAAAGGCATCTTGAAAAAAATAAAATAAATAAAAAGCTGAGACCCATCTGCAGGTGATTTTCGAATCTTAGTGGGTATATATGTATGGTCTCAGATCTACCCTGATACCTATACCTGATGAATTATAATGCTATGGACGTTCTTTCCCTCTTCTTTACAGATCACATGTGGATGTGGTACAGTAGAGAAGAGTAGTACTGTTTTCTCTTTAATTTTTGTTTAATAAGTTCACCGTTTCGTACTTCTGTAACATGACATAACCAAACCAACAAGCTACCAAAGTCAGGTGTTCATACATTATTATTCATATTTTAAATTATTTGGTAAAAAAATAAAATAAATGTCACAAACCACCTAACTTAAAAAGCTATAGCCCTCCATTTTTCACATAAAAAGCCCGAAAAAAAAATCAGTTACGCAAATAGAGATCATATAAATGTTAATAACGCGATTTGAACCTAAAATCTTTAGTAAAATCAAAGCTCTTGAATTATGTTAGAAATCATTTAATTTAAAAACTATAATTATTAGATAACACCCCCCGTCAAATATTTGTGAATAAATTTAAAAATTTTCATTGCACTTGAAGTATTTTCCTTATTTGAAATTTAGTGAAAGAATTTGTCAAGTTAAATAGAGCTAAAAGTATTTAATTTCCTTCTAAAAATTATTAAGTTGGTTCACTAATTTTTTATTTTTTTTTAGTAAGTTTAAAAATCTAGAAGAATGTCCTATTCAATATTTATGGGCAATGAAGAGGATTCATGAGAAAGGTGGCAGTTATTTCTTGTATTGCTGGAAAACAATGAGGATCCTATGTGTGTGTGTTTGGCATTTCTTGAACGGCCGTATTAAATGGTTTCACAAATTCCAACATCACTTAACTTCTCAGTTGGAACCCGTGAAAGCGTTTGTTTGAGAAAACAGAAACTTAATTTCTTCTTCTCTCATTACTATCATTCGAAAAAAGAAAAAGAAAAAAAACAAAACTCTCAATTAAATGAACAGTGATTATTCTTGACTGCCCTACTACCTGCAATTCAATTCTCCCCAAAATCTCACAAAGATTAATTGTGTTGAGTAACTTAAGCTGACACTATTTGATTGTCTTGAACAAGATGCATCAACTTCATTTAATTAAACCTTTTTTTTTTTTACTATAAGAGATTGTTTATATTCATTTGTGCTTTCAACTACTCTGTTTTATTAAAGATTAAGTCAATATTTAAATTTTAAATAAATTTAATTTTTATTTTTTTATTTATATTATTTTAAGTCTTCATCTATTTCTATAACAAATTAATGCGTCAAGTGAGATAATTTATTTATAGTTGCACTATTTGTAGATACCTTCGTTTAGAACTTTCGTGCCCATCTAATCAAGATATATTTGCACAACAAAAATCGTGTTACTGTAAACAATGTCGTCAAACGCACTTAAGATATTATTTGACATTTATGTATTTGTGATTCAAATACTATTTAAGCGTATTTTGTCAAAATTAGTTGGGACCTTCTTCTACATTTGCAACTTGCATTTAAAAAATATATATTTTTGAATCCAAACTCAAAAACTGTACCAAATAAAACCTATATATAAATAATAGATAAATAAATCGAATGAATGCTGAAACTTTGCACTCTAAAATTACAAATGTTGCTAGAATTCATTATAGTTGTTAAAACAATAAAAACAAAATCATTCTCTTAGACATGTATCTATTTTATCATGAAGTAACAACATATATACATGATATTAATGCATATGTATAATAATGACATGGGATCACTAATTTCAGAGTTAATGTAAGATTCTAATTTTAATGAAATTAGGGTGGTTTTAGGGCTGAGCCCATGGGTGTCAGTTACGTAACCGGGCGGGGGGGGGGGGGGGGGGGGGGGGGGTAGGCCCTATTGGGGAACTGCACCCACCTCCTTTCACCCTCTCGGAACTGCAAACCAAATTACTATGAAGTCTCAAAAGGTCTCTTCTACCAAAAACGACAACTAAGTTTCTTTTTTTGGTCTGACAAAAATACCCTTATATCTGCATGACTTCCATTCTCTCCAGTCTCCGTCATCCCCCTTTCTTCCATTTCCAGAAAAATGGCTTTACTCTTCGGCTGCACACTGTCCTTTTAAGTTTAAAGGGGCGTATTCGCCATTTCAAAAGCTGTCAAAGGGAACATGTAAAATGTACTTAGAAATATTTTTTGAAAAAAAAAAATATATCATGATAAAAAGTACACAGGAAATGAATGGAGGCTAAATTGAGAGCTCTAGGTTCAGACCTCAGAGGGTATTAACGTCATAAGGGGTGGAAGGGCAAATTCGACGTTTAATAAAAAAATGAGGAGAATTTGAAGGAAAACATCGGCGATTATAAAATTATAATCGGGAGAAATAAAGCAAAGATTAAATGCGATTAAGGTGTCGACGCGGGGTGTTCTGTGGTCGCTTTAAAGCCTCCTCTCCCGTCTTACCCCTTCTTCCGTCCAAACGCCTCTCTCTCTCTCTCTCTCCCTTTCTCTTCCTTTCTGGATCATCGATCACAATTAGTGAGCTTGGAGTCTGGAAGGTAATTATTTTTCTGGTTTCAATTCTGATACATGTTGGTGCTTGGAATCTTCTTCCTTTTATTTTTTTTTTTGATTTGGAAGAAATTTGATGATTTACGGTTTAGTTTACGTTTTGATCGAAAGAAGAGTTTGAAATGATTTGTTTTTTTTGTTAATTTGATTCAAATTCTGCTCGAAAAGAAGAAAAAGGAATCATCTTTTTAATTTTTTTTTTCTTTGTGGAGAGCAGCATCGATGGAAATTAGTTTATCCTTAAATTTTTGTGCTGTAAGATAGAGATGAAGGATAATAGGATTAGATCGGAAGTTTTGTTTGAGAAATTAAGTTATTTAGATCGGAAGTTCCTTTGAAGTTTTTCGTTTTTTGTTGTCTATGATTCAGGAACATTGTTTCTTTGATTTACCAGATTTAGTTGAACAAGTTGTCTTTACAGCTTTCTCTTTTACCTCGGAAATTTTTTGATTAGATGTTATTTTCGGCAGGTTTGTTTATCTTTTGATCTAATTCAAAGAAAGGAAGAAGCGAGGGAGAATATAATCGTATCCTGGTGGAAGATTCAGGACCGGAAGAACCTCGCGAATTTTTATTTTATTTTTCCTGATTCTCAAACACGATCTCGATTGAATTTTCTCTGAAGAAGAATCTCCAATCGCGAGTTATTCGCTGCGATCGGTTGATGGCGACTTCTCTGATCTCGAATCCTGAATCAACAAGCTTTGACAGACTGCTAGAATCGAAAAAGAAGAAAAAGAAGCGAAATCAGAACCAGCAGAGCAACAAAAAACAACAGACTAGTAGATGGAGAACTCCAGTCGAGCAACAACGCTACTCTTCCAAGCTTCTCGAAGCTCTCCGTCAAGTCCGCCAGAGTCCTTCGTCGGAATCATCGGATTCTCCGCCATCTGCGCGCGCCGTTCGCGAAGCCGCCGACCGCGCTCTTGCCGTCACGGCTAAAGGACGAAGCCGGTGGAGCCGCGCAATCCTCACGAATCGGCTCAAGCTGAAATTCAAGAAACGGAAGCCGAGAGCGGTTACCGTCAACTGTCAGTCGAAGAAACCGGGAGTTAAGTTGAAGGGGAAAAAGAAGTTACCGGCTTTACAGAGGAGAGTACGTGTTCTCGGCGGATTGGTTCCCGGAGGAAGGAAGTTATCGTTTCCGGTGCTTCTAGAAGAAACCACAGATTACATATCGGCTTTAGAGATGCAGATCAGAACGATGACGGCGCTAACGGAGTTACTTTCAGTGGCCGGTTCTTCAGCCGGCTCTGCGGATCGGCTCGACTCGAGTCGGCTACCCGCCACGCGTAGCTGAGACCTGCGAACCTGTTAATGCTATTGCCAGGTGTCCTCTCTTTTGCTTCTTTTTTTTTTTTTTGAAGCTTTTTTTTAAATATTCATGTATTTTATTGTATACATGTTATTGAGATGTTCTGTTTTATATTCCTTTTCTTTGCTGTAACTCTTTGAACTTTTTATTTTCCTATTCTTTGAGGTTTTGTTTGGGAGGGAAGGAATTAAAATAACTAAAAATGCCAATTTTAATTAAGACTTGCAATCTTTTGTTGAAACTGTGTGCGAGTCCAGGGATTTAGGGATTTGAGCTCGCTCTTGTGAGTTGTGGCTGCTTGAAATTTACCAATCAATTTAAAAATTTGTAGAATCATTGCATTTATAAGTAATTGGTCAAGGCAAACATCAATTTTATGTGATTATTATTATTATTATTATTTGAGGCATACAGTTATTTATTTATTTATTATTTAGTCCTTAATAAATTGAGATAGAGGGTTCCTTTCGGTTGAATTAGTATTCTTTTAATAATTCACTAGCACCAATAGCATGTTTAAAAGTGGTTGATTCTAGAAGTGTTTGATTGAGAAACAGCAAAAGGGTATGAAAATCTTGTTAGCACAATAAATATGGATGGGAATAATGAGAGGTTCTGCATTCTACTTTGTCTTGCCATTAAGCAATGAATCCATAATTTTACATGTTATATGTGCACATATATATATATTTTATGGTTAAAGCATGGTGGAAGTCGCTTATTAATGCATAGCAAAGGTTTTGTTTTGGCACAATAAAGTCGATTCACATGTTCATTCCAGTACTCTTGTATTTATCATGTCATGTATGAATTTTATAAAAAAAATTGAAAAGAAAGGGCTCAGCAAAACAGACCATAGGCCCTTAGGTTTGCCTTGCTTAAATTAAAATGTCCTCCAGAGTGCTGAGATGACCAGCTTTAGGTATGGGTGCACTCGAACCACTAAATAATAAACATATATATATAAAGCTTTTCTTAGCACTTTATTGTTTGGTGCGCCTTGAATCATTCATACCAATTTAATTAAGACCAACATGCAATTAAAGACTTGTATAGTTTGTGTATGGCCCTTTTGGACACTGGTAGTACTGAAATAATTACTAAGAAGACAACTCTCTTATGTTCCATTATTTTCCATTATTTGTGTTGTGTGTGAGATCGTACGTAGGACTAGAATTCTTATCCATCCCTTTCATGGTGAACACGTGTAGCATTGCTTTCCAGTGCCAGCACAAGAAACGAACCAGCTGCATAATTGGGTCACGCGGGCAATGGTATTAAATGTGGCCAAATTTATGTGCACCAAAGCACGGCAAAGTAGAGGCTAACTAGCTAGCTAGGAGCCTAGGAGGCCTAGGACCACCACCCACCAGGCCACACCATCAACTTTGCTTATACTGCACCTATCGTAAAAGGAAACAACAGATGCGGGCCAGCAATCATGAACGACTTTTCTTCCTGTTCTTTCCGTGTCTCTCCAAACGATTATTTTATTTTTTGGGTTTTTTTCTATTCCTTTCTTTTAAGTTAATATTTCTTTTTTTTTCTTTTTTCTTTTTTTCTCTTTTTCTTTATGTTATTTAATTTTTTTGATTGATGTCCTTCCCCATGGAAGTTTTGATCTTTTTATTAGTTTTAACCTCAAGTAATTTTGTGTTACTCACCATGCTTAGTTAAAAGTATATATTTCTTTCATTCTTAGCTATATGTTCATATTGAGTATCCTTATATCTTTAAACATAACTAGCCTTAAGTTGTGATAAAATAGGAAGGTTAACTTAGCAACATAAATCTACTAAAATTAGATTGCAAAAGGCTAAGATATTTCTTTTTAATTAATTAAAGAGTTAAATTAGTTTAATAGAAGTGGGTTAAATTTTAAGATCGTTTTTGTATAAAAATTTTATAATTTAATTCTTAGAAACGTTTTCATTGAAAGAGGTTTGTCACTTTAATGTTGTCTTGAACGATAATTAGTCTCGTACTTGAAGGCGGGTAAATACTCGAGAAAAATCAAAAAAATAAATAAAAAAAAAGTTAGCTTCACGTAGTATATCATAAGTAAGGGATGACGATTCTAATACTATAAATTATGATTTGTTGGTTTCTTCAACCAGTGCACGTGTTCATTATGGAGTACACCCAAAAAGTCAACGTGGCAAGCTCATTAATTTTTTATTTATTATTATTTTAAAAGTCACCACTACATAAAAAAGCAAGCGAGACTCAGAGAGAAAGTAGAGAGGAGAAGAGGATGGAGATGGAATTTAGTGAAAGCAGAACATCGGACGAAAACGGAATAAGCCACTCTCAAGCTGTCCACGTCTGCCCTTCACTTATTGCGTGTATAGACAAAACAGTCAATGTTTTGGCATCTTGCAGCGTGGTCCTCCTTCCAAAACACACGTGGCATCACCTTCTTGTTTTTTTATCTAGTTAACATCCTAGAGTGGTTCCACAGGATAAGACAACTATAGTTATAGGCGGAGATGATGGTTCTTTTTGATATTTTGCGGTGGGCCAGGCCAGGCCCAAATGGACTGTTCAATTTCCTCAATAGTTATAGTCTTATGTTTGGTTTCGGGTCATGATCTGACCCAATAACCCTGATATCATGATACGTACCTTGATGGCCCCCATGTGGGTTGGTCGCATGTGCTTGTGGGTGACTCAACAAACAACTTTTGTATTCTTTTGATTTTTTATTAATGCTTGAATTTAGGATTTTATAATTATAATTATATTATCCGTTCCTACCCAACAATATCCAAACTACAAAATATCCAATTATCCCTATCTCATTGATAATATCTCTTGAAGCTAACTTTAGCCCGTCCCACACGTCATAAAATTTTGTCCCTCTTACAGGTTTTAAGTTTGGCAGACTCTTAAGTTGAATCATTGGGCTTATGGATCCTCACGTAGAACGTGTTATAAAGACAAATCTCGGGGGTTTTACTTTTTTCTTTTAAGAAAAAACTTCTTGCTATTGTAAGGAGGTGAAACTTCTTATGTGTATTGGTTTTGAAAAATACATAGTCAATCTATGACTAATTATTGGAATTGAACCCACCAACAGGAGGCCCCCAATATCAACACTTCACACAGATGCGTCAGTCTCTCGCCAAATATTGGTGTATAATTTGACCAACACCAAAGACTAATGAGGTGGAAGAAACGTGTTGAGCTAGAACCCGCCTGGGTGGTGACTCGCTTGCTCGGTACCTCAGACCTGAGAGAGAAAGAAATGAAAGAATAGGTTATCGTAAGGAACACCAGTGTGATGTCGGCCAAAGATCATTCGATGCTTAAGTTAGATTCGAGTTGAGTTGGGTACTAGTATCACTATTACTGGAGTAGTGGATTTCTTACCTCGTTAATGAGGAGTATGGAGTACTTCTAGAAGTATGGACCTTTGGCCAGAATTGGTAGGCGAATGTTCTCTTGTGACACACGCACAACTTTTCTAACGTCTCGCAATAGACCCCGTGAGATCCACCTTGTATTGCGATTTTCCTTTTATTCCCTTCACGAGATTGATATACCTAGCTTATAGGGTGTAGTATTTCTTGTCGAGATTCGCTTTCCTTATGGGTGTTGTGTAATCCTCAATAGGTGCACTAGAGTCATTCCTGGTCTTTAACCTCTGTTCATCTCGTGTCGCTTGAACCATTTTTTGTGCAGCTCGGTAGTACTAACCAAAAGTCGTATTTCCCTTCTTCTTGGTGACATGTGGGCAAGGGGTGAGCTGACTGGATGCTAGCTCGGTGCACAAATCAAAAGGCTCAACAAAATTATTGTTAATTCTCTTTTAATTAATGAATAATGTTAAAGGTTCATTGTGTGTCAATGTCATTTTTTAATATTTGCACATAATCTTTCTTAAATGTTGGGGATGTTATGTAATATACACGCATTCTCAAAATATTTAAAAAAGTTAGGTGTTAGTATTGAAAATAATATTGATACCCAACTTACATAAAATATTTTTCTTAATTAATTTTAAGTTATAATATAAGTTTCTTTTTATCTATTATGTTTATATATAAAGAGATTCTCAAGGGGACCTGCGGAAAAGACAGAATCCAAAGGCGCCCATATATTCATGCACTAGCCCATCTTTTTGTCCCTCTCAATAATCAAGAGTGAAGAAGAAAAGAAGAAGAAGAAGAAGAAACTAAGAAAGATGCTTTGAACATGGCGGACATCCTAAAACATGATGCATAAAATTTAATAATATTATCATCATCTCCCAAATATGATGTAACCATCTTTATATTTACTCATTTCAACATCAAGGGTCAAATTAATTCTTCTTCCTTATGGTTGGTTATTGAACAATTAATTTATATCTCTTATATATGTAAATTTTAATATTAGAATGTTGATGGGATAGTGCTCTAGGGTATATATTCTGAATAAAATTAAGAAGGTGAATCACTAGGGGGCCGGAGTGGTTGTGTTTTGATAGTCAAAGTCTCTACTCTATTAGCTATTAGCTATAGTTTTAATGTTAAAGAAGTTTTTAATACGGTACGAGAGCTTTATTATAAAGGTCTTATGTGTATTCTTTTTATTTTTTTATGTGTTTAAATGTGCTCTTACGCTGGTGAGGGAAAGAAAGTATTAATTAATTCTTCTATATTCTATTTAATATACATAATTGGTCCTCCATTTATTATTAATTAAGTTGTTTCTTCCATTGCCAGTAAATGAGAATCTTTGTGTAGGCATGTGATTTGGAGAACATGCCGAAAGCAAGATGAAAAGTGTTTTGTATAGTTGTTGTTTTTCATTTTATTTTTTTGGCCTTTTTGGGTCGGCAAGTCTTATGTAGATTTTTTGGCTTCTCACTTCCAGTAAGATTTTTTAGACATACACACATATATATATATATATATATATATTTATATTGATGGGCCCTTGTAGTCCCACTTTTATATGATTTAATTACAAAATAAGGTCCCTTGCATCCTTTCAATTCCTTCCCAATTTATTAATCAAAGTGAGTCATGTTCTCGACATTTAAAAAAAAAAAAAATTTGACAACATGTTCTTGACAATTAAAGTTGGTAAGAAGGATTATTACCTTTTTTTTTTCACGAAGTGTCATATATTATTTGGGTATAAAACTAGTCTACATTCAAAGTAGAAATGGAATGATAGACTTTTTTCAATGAAAATAAACTTTTATATAAGGATGACTTTCAACAAGTCACCTATATATATATATATATATATATATATATATATAACGCTGTAGAATGTATAGAATGGATGATTAGAAGGAAGCCTGGCTGTGGGAAGTCCATGGACTTGTTGCCTAGCTTTCAAGGACCACATTTTGTCGTTACAAGCAGGGAAAGCTATATATATCTATATATATATTTCTTGATTGGTTGTTTTTCTTTTCTTTTCTTTTTTTCGTGGCAATTTAGCAATTTTATTGACATTTGACAGTTTTTCCTACTTATTTTTCGTGAGCTTTTTTACTACATGGAACTAGGATGCAAAATAATATATAAAAAAAAGCTACTAATTTAACAACCCTAATTTTTAAACATATGAATATGAGATTAACTGAAAGTGTCTTTCAAGGAATACTAACAGAATTGGGTAGAGCCCTAAAAGGTGGGTTTAGCCGTTATGATGGCTGCAATGTTCTAGCAAAGCCAGAGTTCAGGTCACGCCAGTGGCTTTTAGCGAGGTAGGTAACTCTATGCCCCGGTTCCCATTTTGCGGAGGTACCCTAAGTCTCAGTTTCAACATAAAAACAGTAGAGGTATTCTTCAAATGTGAATAGTGTAGACATGTACAATATCCCTGAGTATGGGGTCAATCTATCTTCATACTCGTTTATTGCAATAATCACTATATTTAGTAAGTTTAGTACTTTCGAATTATTTTCTTATTTTAAAATAAAACAATAAAACAATTAGTTTGTCAAACTTCAAAACTGTTTATTGAAGGCAATAGAATGTTATTTCCCAAATTTTAAGGGTTATATTCGTTATATGAATATATGAATACAATCAGAAAAATGAAAATTGAGAAAACGACTTCTTTTTATTTTCTAAAAATAACATATTTTTTTTAAGTAAAAACTCAAAAAACTGTTTTCAAGTTCAACTAATTAAACACATTTTTTGTTTTATTAAATTTTAAAATACAGAAAACTATATCTAAATCACAAACCAAATACATTATTTTGAGTTTGTATCCTAAATAATCCAACTGCCGTTACAATCTGATAAGGAAAAATGGCTGTTCTTGAATTAATTCATGAACAAAGTTTTTATATTATTATCTTCAATGTTATGACGTTGAATCAAAAGCTATTTCGCTTTAACATCGGTAGATGCAAGTTTAGATGGGCCGTTGGGCTATTTCTATTTCTTCGTCAAAATGGGCCTGATACTGCCAAAATGGGGGCCTAATCATTCCTCTTTGTTTTGGGTTCTTAGCCCATGATCAATGATTTGCTTACGATGGTCTCTGGGGCTCGCTCAACATTCACAAGTCTCTGGTTCTCAGTCCTCTGTTTATAGAGAGCAGAAGAAAGTAGGAACTTTGAAGGGACTGAACATTCTCTTGCTTCTCACTCTCAGATGGCATCGTCTTCTGCCTCTGTGGTTACTGAAAGAAGGGGAATTCCTGGAGCTTCATTTGTTGAGGATGTTCAACAGTATCTCATACAATCAGACCTTGATGCCAACTCTGCCCTTGCGTTTCTACAAGAAAGGTCTGATTTTTCCCTCTTTTTCTCTCTTTTTGTACTAATTGAAGTGGCGGGTATTTGTTTTTTTAAGAGAATATCAGCACAAAATCTATCTGGGTTTGATGGGTTGGTTTATTTATTTATTTATTTATAGCTTCAGAGATATGGGTTTTCAGAAAAGATGTAACTTGAAGTAGGTTGCGATACTATTGTTAAGTGTAAAGTCCTAGAACAACCTTAGATCTGATTCCTCCTGAATTGTCCCAAATTCTGGGTCTATTTAGTGCTAACTTTCCGTTCAACGCTATCTTTTTCGCCATATCTTAGTCATTACTTAGAGAGGAGAGAATTTCCATGATTAGGTACAGATCCTTTTCAATTCAAGTGCTGCTGGTATTCTAGTCTTTGATTGAGTACCTATGTTATGTAATAATTTCCTTTTTCAAAAAAATAAAAATGAATGTGTTATACTATTTCCATCGTTGCAATATAACTTTCGACTTAGCCCTTAACAGAGACTAGTGGTAGAAGTGGATTCATGTAGTTGGGGAAAAGCTTAGTTGAGTTGACTTAAATATACTATTTCCATTGCTGGTTAAGCTTGGATAAAGGAGGATGCTGAGTCTAAGTGTCATCTTGAAAGCTGGAAGAAGTTCCCACTCAAATTAATGAAACATGAAACATGGAGTATTGTTTTGACTTGATGGGAGGGCATTCAATGAATTCTATCAATGCTCGAACACAATAAAAGTTGAGAAAGGTTTAGATAGGGAGTGCCTTAGCGGTGTTGCATTGAGTTGTTTTGTGGATGGGCAAGTTGGGGCAAGGTTTCATTCACTATGGAAGGAGTCAAGAAGTTACTTCATTCACTATGGAAGCGTGTGTGAGTCAAGAAGTTACTTCAAAGGGAGTGGAATTCAATGAGTGACTTGGAATATTGTACAGTTAGTAGGTACAATAAGACAGAGAGTCAACATAGCTTCCCCACTACAAACTAAGTAATAGCATGCTAGAAAAGGTGAAGAGGGAATTGATGGACATAACACTTTGCTGCACATAGACCTACCAACTGATCTAGTTGATTCGTAAAAAAATTTTAGTATGAGATTGAACAAGCGTTGAGAGTCCTAGACCAAGAACCCATTGGATACTTAGAGTTTAGTGAAAGGAGACTAAAGAAAGTTGGACAAGGTATTTGGGGGAAAACCTAACATTTGGAAATCTTGGCTTATAATATGTGCTTATTAAGTTTTAATAAACGAAATAATTAATATGTTAAAGTTTGTAGAATGCTTGCTGCTTGGCATTCTTTTTTGAATACATAAAAAATTGTTTATAGGGCTTGTTTGCCACTCTCCTTCATTTATAATCGCTTTATTTTATTTTTTGCATTTTTAGATTTTTTGTGTAATATTTACTATTTTTATTCTTTCTTTCTTTCAATTGACGTTTACATTTAACCTCACATAGGCAAACTGCCTCATTTTTTCTTCCGAGTAGCGGAAGAGGAAGAAATCTTGAAATTTCAAACTGCATTCATGCCTGTTGAAGTCCAAGAACTTGCTTGATAGGTGTAGTTATCCACTTATCCTTATTAGAGACTGATGAATCTGTGGAACATGACCTATACATGCACATGATTCAAGAGAGAATACTAATTTTAATAGTTGAAACATTTTTGCCTATCAAATTTATTTCTGAATTTGACTTATTGATCAACTTATTATTTATTTTATGAATCTTTTGCAGGCTTCAGCAATACAAGTTTGTAGAGATGAAACTTCTTGCACAGCAGAGGGATCTTCAGGTGCTTTGGCTCATTGGTCCTTTGTGACACCTCCTCTTTGCTTGATTGACTCATTTTGTTCTGACTACATTTTGGCTTTGCATAAGCATTGGCCAAATTTGTTAGATTTGACCAGAGAAGCAATTGAGGCCACACATACACTTATCTCATCTAGCTAGTTCTAAAACTTTTCACAACATTATCTAAATCTCAACTAACTCCCATCGACAAGGTTTTGTTGTTGGCTTTAGAAAAAATATGGTGAAAAAAATCCTGCCTTTTTTTTTGTTTCTTTGGAATTTAGTATTTTACCAATTTACCTAGAAAATAAGGTAAGTTGATGAACCAAGCTCCACTGTGTTTTCTATGCTTTTAGGTGCATTGTGAGAATATAGTAATTATATTTTCCTCAGTACTTTAATGCTGAAACCAATAGGTTAATAAGCACCTGTCCATTTTACTTTTATGATAACTATCAAATCTTAGTCTTCTTGCTATCTCTATCTGATTTCATGATGCCTGGGTTTCAATCCCTATTCAAAGTAAGCATTTGGTTCCTTAACTGTTGGTCGCTATTTACTTCCGTTTGAATGCATTTATTTGCTAACTTCAATTGGCATAATAAATCCCTGGCTTTGGTACTAATTCATTTGTCCTGTTTCTTCTGACAGGCAAAGATTCCTGACATCGAGAAGTGCTTAGAAATTGTTGCCGCATTGCAAGCTAAGAAGGAAACTGGTGAGGTTCGTTCTGCATAATTCCATACACATTTTGGGAAATTTTCTGACTTGAGGTCATCAGTTATGTACTTTTTATGTATTCAATATTTCTTTCAGCTCTCGAACTTCTGCAGATATCTAATGTTATTATCATTCAAGCCCAGTCTTGGTTTTGGGTGCAACTTTGGGGCACACATTCTAGCAATGAGAATTGTGCTGTTCTATTCAGTTAATTATTATGAAGCTAATGCTTTTATTACTTGCATTTTCGTCAATAATTCAGAGGCAAATCAGACTGCCTTTGTATTCAAGAGAAAAAACCAAAATGACAACTTGTTATAGTTAGGCATTTGAGTTCCTCATAGTTTCAGTAATAGAAGCTACGGTTGCTTATGAATTTCGCCCACCAAATAGGTGCATTTGACACCTGTAGTGGAATCCTCTTTTTGTTCCTTAGGAATGGGCTTCTCATCTTATCCTTCTTGAGTTATGATTCCAGGTCACCTTTCATGTGATAATATAAATGTTTATCAGTTTAATTAGGCGGGGTATGTGAGCATAGCGCTTTTAGCCTTTCGGTTAAAATGCTTTCTGCGTGGTGCAATCTCCATGAATGGTTTGCATTTATTCAGGGATCAAAATTGATTGATTTTGGCAGCCTAATGCTATTTCTGAGGTGGATACGAGGAAAGTGCATGACCATGCCAATTGGGCATTTCCTAACTATTAGATAGGGCGGATGGGTATTGATGAAAGGTGAAATGTCCCGTTAGGTTTTTCTTCAACTTGATCATTGAAGTCTTAAGCTGAAAAGTCAAGTGAGGGGTGGACAAGGTGGCTTTCAAAGTTTCGCTGTTTTGAGATTTGTGGAGAGGGCTCTGATTTTCTCTTAAGGATAGTTGAATAACTAACCGATCATGAGAAAAAAAATTTCATGTCTAACCAAACAACCATGAGAAATTTTTCTTAAGTAGATTTTCTTGAGAAAATGCTATTTTCTCAAGGAAAATCTCCTTAGTGACCAAATGCACCATTATATCCTTTTTGCATAGGATCATAATTTTGTTTTTAGGTAACCCATGTTTCTTGGGTTTTCTTCTTCTTCTTTTTTTTTTCTTTTTTCTTTTTTCGAAGTGTTGTTCTCAAAAATGAACTTGAAGTGGGATTGCAATCAAATTGAGCCCTGGCTGAAGTTTTCCTAAGTTTCCCTTCTACGTGTTTAATTTAACAGTTGCCACTTAAAGAGCATAATATTTTTGGGATTTTAAAGTTGAGAAAGCGAAGAGCATCACATGTCAAAGTGGTATCTCTAGCTATCCTTCCATTTAGTTGCTTTCCCTTCAAGTCGTCGTGGCGGCGCTTACCTAATCTTGTTACATGTGATGATCACTGGTTAGTGAGACTTGAATTAAATCCTTCAACGTTTTTCCCTCGTTCCTGCATCCAATATTGTTTCTCTTTTTGTCTTCCTTTTTCTTTGCCATTCTTTTTTTTTTTTTTTTTTTTTCCAGGTGAGTATTTGTCTTTGAATTAAAGTTCTAATATGTGTATTTATTTCAGAACAGTTCTTGATTATAGCAAGGAAATCTCATCTAAATATTGCTTTCTAGTTTTCTGAATTTTTTTTTATCTTGTATTAAAAATTCAAGCTCATTTAGCTATCTGCCAAAGCCACAATTTGTTAGAGATAGCATTTTAGAAATTACTGGTGTACCTTTGGGATTAATCTACATTTTGTAGCTTCATAGTTAATCATAGATCACTGCTAGTTAGCTAATATTTGATGATACACCCCACTTCTTATTGGTCTAATGGGTAAAGGCTTTTCATTGGTCTTCATTGCTTGATGGATTTCTTCAGAAGCAGAGATGTTTCTGTCCTTTCTGTTCTTTAAGGCTGGAACAGCTGTTTTGACAGCTTTTTATGGATAAACCTTTATGATTGGCATGTATTACGTTAATTTAAATGTTATAGTTCCTCATGTGCTTCATTGGTTGGAAGCTGGACCAATCATCTTGCACTTAATTGAGCTGGAATTAGTCTTGTCCCTCTTCCAAAAAACAAAAAAAAAAGTCCTGCATTGACAATTGGTTTTAACTGTTGCAAGTTCTATCTATGGTGCTGTTTAGGCTCAAAGTAATTTTCATTTACAACTTTAGATTAGGTATCTAACTGTACTTGACTTACTAGCTTGTGCCACTGAACATAAATAGTTATGTGGAGAGTACTTTGACGTGAGGCCTTGGTTTTAATTTGAACTTTCGAAGCTGTCTTAGATTCTTTGCTTCTGATTTTTGATCCATGTGACTTATTTGTTCTTTTTCTTGGATGCAGGCTCTGATTTCTGACTTTGAAGTTTCCGAGGGGATATATTCGCGGGCCCGCATTGAGGACCCGACTTCCGTGTGTCTATGGTTGGGAGCAAATGTCATGTTAGAGTATTCATGTGAAGAGGTCGTTTACTCATAACAATATTGCAGAGATTCTCATTTTTTCACTCATTATTTTCATTGACAGCACAAATGGGTATACTCTACCAACTTTTTACAGGCCAATGCCCTGCTACAGAAGAATCTTGAAAATGCAAAAGCTAGTTTAGAGGTCTTGGTTGCAGATCTACAATTCTTAAGGGACCAAGTGACAATAACCCAGGTATCTTTTACTATTTCCCTCTTTTCTTTCTCTACCCTGCTCGAAAGATTTAGAGTTTGATGGTAATATGACAATAAATGAATTTCCACTAATCAGGTCACAATTGCCCGAGTATATAATTGGGATGTTCATCAGCGCAGAAGTAGACAAGCAACTGCAGCTTCTTCCAAAGACTCCTAAAAGCTTGTATAATGCAAATGCCGAGGTATTAAAATTTGTTTGCTCATTTACTGAAATTAGGCTCGAAGTTTTCCTCGCAGCAGCAGTCAAGTTTGATTTTACCAAACGGGTCTATAATAGTGTGTTTGGACTTGAGGTTCCAAGTTTGGTATTGACAATTGGAGCATCTCATCTGTTCAAATTGGGACCAACTTTTAGTTTTGACAGACCAAATGGAAGCCCATATTGTGCTAAATTATCAAGTGTTGAAAACGATTATGATTTTGATGTTTCTTTTCTTGAACCTCTGATTTATGATTAAATTACTGTCTCTATCTTCTTTATTTCTCTGGAAGGCAGGACCATTCATTGGATCCAACTCACAATCTTAACTTCATCTCTATTAATGTGGCCCTGTGCTTCTCAAGACGAGACATTACTGTCTCACCACAGTAAGTGTGGTTGCATCAAAACAGCCCAATCATTCTCTAAAGGTTCCTTGAAAAAAATTGAATTAGAAAACCATGATGGGAGTACTACTAATAAGGTCCTCCCAGTTATTGGATGGGTTGTGTTGTGGCTCCTCCTGTAAGGTCAGCCTAGTTAATACATCTCGTCACCCTCACCGTTGAGGTATTGTCCGCTTTGCCCCACTATTGCCCCTAGGCTCACAGGCTCAGAGTTTTACTTTCTAGGTGCCTCAACAGTTTGGACGCACAGGGGCGGGGCGTTATATCTCAGTCTAGATTTACACTTCTTTTCTATTCGGGATTATAACTTCTTTAACTAGACAAGTTAACCTTCTTAACCAAACATATTATCGACACTAATGATTTTAAGTGTTTCATGCTTGCGTTCTAAAAGTTAGAAAGTCCCATTAGATCCTTAGCCCACAAAAGTTTCCATGCCTTCTTTTTATCTTGCCCTTCATGAAAAATGGAACTTTTTTTCTTTTTCTTTTTTGGCTCGAAGAAGATCTGACTTCAGTACTACTGTAATACATATTTCAAGTGGTCTTGGAGCCCTTCCTTTTACTTCATATTATATAATTTATATTTAGAGTGGTCCTCCACTCATTGAAGTATGGGTTCTTGTGCACATTTATAGATTTCAAGTAAAGTAGCTCTCTATGATTTGAAGAAACTGAGATGTTTGATCCCAAATCTGGTCCAACATCTCTCTCACATTGCACAGAACAGTACTTTGGGATCCTTTGGTTTAGTCAAAAAAGGGTACAGTCCTAGTAAATTTAATGCCCTGTGAGGGCCCAAAAAACCTGCTCTTCGGTCCATGCTGACTCGTGACTTCTGCTGCTATCAGTATCACTCTCTCTATCATGACTGACCCATCTATTAATTGCTTTAGCTGATTTTGAAATTGGAAAATTGGTTTTTGTTTGAGAATTCAACTACCTAGCTAGCTTTCGTGCTAGACTTGGTAACTTAGAGCACCACCACCACTGTGTCACTCAATTATATAACATCTTCGTCATCTGATTGGTTTGGTGGAATACAAGGAAACAATTTTATTCTTAGTATAGAGCTGGTGCGGCTTGTGGAGCCCATTAAATGTGTTCTTGGAATGGAGGCTACCAATCTTAAAATATTGACTGAACCTACCTTTTTATTTTATATATAATCACATTTTTTTTAAGTTCTGCAAGTTACAAAGAAGAAGAATTATTCCTGGCGTGTACGCCAAATGAATACAAACTGTGAATAACATGAACATTGATTTTCTACTTTTTCTTTTCTTTTCTTTCTAGAAGGTCATCTTTGGATAGAATGAGGTTAACTTTTTGGTTGCTGTGAAAGCAAGATGCTCTCTTAAAAGCCATTAAGAAAGATGGTGGGTGAAAATTCTATGTTTTTTTCTCAAGGTCAATAGAGAAAGCTTATCTAGGCCCCCGAATGAGAGATTATTTTTAAAGTGCGTTCGGAACAAAAAAAAAATAAAAAATTTAAAAGTGTTTGATAATATTTGTTTTTAGTTAAATTGTAGTAAAAAAAAAATAATTTTTAATTTTTTTTAAAAAAATGGGAGGGATCGGCTTTTTTCAAAAATGATTTTGGTAGAAACATTTTTTAAAAAAGTTTTTTTAAACGGAGCCGTAGTTTGTTTCAAAAAATAATATGAAATTAATGGATGCAAATAAGTGATTCTATAAAAACTGATAATATATCTTTGCACCTCTTCTAGTGCATAGTGTCAACATGATTCTGGAAAAGCTTTGAATATAAAATAAAAATAAAAAAAAGCCAACTAATCCCACTAACCTAATCTATTTGACTGACCCCAAAGAAGGGGTAGGGACCCAAAAGATTACTGTACTCTTAATACATGAAAAGCCCCATCTTTCACCGTTGAAAAGTATGTATGATGTGTGTCAATCGTAAGCTGTCTTCAAATTACCAACTTGGACAAGTAATGGGCATCAAATACCATTATGTTTCTATACCAGTGCCAATGTGACGAGGGAATCGGATTATGGAAAATTCCAAGTCAAATTGAAGTCTTGAACAGGTGTAAAAATCTTTTAATATTATAACCATACTTTATTATTAATCTTATCTGTTGCCAATCCCTAATTGTTCTTGATTTTTTTTATCCCTTTTTTCATCATAGGGGATGAACAAAAGGGTTAATGTTTATTTAAAAAGTTGGTCGGATCTGAACACATTATGTATCTCTTAGTACAAGAAATTATCTGTACCTGTTTTTGTTTATACTAACTATGTTGCACCCTTAATTAATCTTCAATGCTAATCATTCATATATATTCATATTGAAACTTAGATTTTTTTTTCCAAGGCCCCTACAGTCAGTCGATTATGGGTTTAGATTTGATACTTCTTACCTTAAAAGAGATTTACATTATGAAAATCTTTAATTCAGTAAAATATCCTATAAAAATATTTATTAATTTTTTAACCTTGTCATCATGATTTAAACCCTTAACCTCTTAAAATAAACTGAGATTTGACTATGGTGCCAAGCGTGTTGGACTGAAACTTAGATTTTTAAATATTGCTTTCATAATGAATTGTAAAGTAACTGACCGTAAGTTTTCCATTCCTTTCCCAATTTTGTGTTTTTACACGCATGTACGTGTGCTCTTACCGCCATTCTACTTTGAAAGAGTAACATATTCATGACTCATCTCGCACCACCTAACTTTATAGGCAGAGTAATATTGAAATTGCATTAATTTAGATGTTATTTGAGACATTAATTAATGATTGTACATTATCGGTCCTTCGTTACGACAGCATAATAATTCGTGTCTCACATGATATATCAAATCATGTTACCTTACATTTGTTTTTTTTTTTTTGAACCTATTATATTTTTTTCTTCCCCAAAAAAGGGCAAAATTTTTATAAATATTATTAATTTGAGGAACTTTGTAATATGTCGCGAGTCTCAAAAATGGTTTGTCACAATCTTCACTGGTGCATCCAGCCATTAAGAGTGACAACATTATTCCATGGTCCTCATCCTTACCAGCACAACCGCCCCTACTACTTGTATACGTGATCATGTTGCAATATTTGACTTCACTTTTGTCCACAACGAACAAACCACAGTTACACCACATATATACATACATGCTTCTTAATTAATATTTTTCTACTATTATAATGTATTATTTATCTTACATGTATTTTTATATTAATCTATTCCTTCATGAAAGAAACTTATCCATTAAGCAACAGTCACCCACCACTGATCACGTAAATACTATACATTATCTCACTTTCAATATAAATCAATGTATTATTATAATATATATGATATTTTTCTAAAAAAATTGCTATCACGTGTTTTAGAAGAATGGAGCTTTTAATTGGCAGTTTATGGAGAAAGCAAAGTAGAAACACTTCTCTCTCACGTGCCGACACCATCTTTCTATGGAAGGTAGGCGCGTGTGCATAGAGACAAATGAGAAATGTATAACATGTATCTTTCATTTTTCCTTATTCAATGGCTCTGATGCATGCAGCAGGCATCTTCTAAGGGGACACCTTCTCACATTGTTCATATAAATTATTTTATATATTATATTTGAATACTCGTGTATCCCAACTAATTAACTAGTCTTTTAGTAGAATTCCACAAAAGAATCTGTGGCGTGTCGATATTGCTACCATTAATATCATTTGATACATGTGCCGGAATAGCATTTTGATAGCTATTTCAGATTTGATCTCATTCCTTAATAAATAATCTATTAATATTTTTCTTTAATGTGAAACGCTGGATGACGAATAAACAAAAGCAATTACACACAATCACTTTTTTTTTTTTTTTTTTCTAATTGAGTTTTCTACTTTGACGCGATTTGCAGTCATTATAATATGAAGCAATGACCAATGAGTACTATAAATAGTTCATATTGATCTGATCAGATCCTTTAATTTACAAGTACTACTATTTGATCCACTTTCTAAAATCAAGGAAGTGCATTTTTTCATGGCCAATATATAAGAAGAGAAGTGCTCAAATAACCCAGAATTCATATCTAAAAATATATTTAAGTTGATATGGTAATACACTAAATTATTATAAGGAGTGCTAAAACGATTCAAGATATATATCTAAACTGATGTGACAATACATTATATTATTACATCATCAGGAAGAAAAATAAAAAAGAAAAACTACTCCATTCACCATTACACCTTATCAACATAAGTATAATTTTAGTTATAATTTTTAGATTGTAAAAGCATTTCTCAATCACCATAGTAGGAGAAAGAAAAAAGAAAAAAGAAAAAAAAAACTCACACACACACACACTTAAACACATGGGGTATGGTTGTGGTACAATTTTTAGATTTTTTTGAAAATTATTAATTACTAGCTTTAATTCATGTGACACCCTTAAATTTTAATTCACAATCTCTTTCTATACATGGAATAGAATTATTTTGATGGATTAATTATTAGAAGGGAATTAAAAGTGAGGTTTCAAATGTGTATATTATGGTGTGTCGGGAGAAGGCAAGTGAAACGACAGATTTTGACACGGAATTCGTGTCATCGCGAATACCTCGTGTATTAACACAAGGTGGTCCACACGCGTTTCAGCTACCTATTTCCTACACGGTACAGTACTAGAGCAGCCCCCCCCCTACCAATGCTCTACTTTTATTAGCTTTCTTCAAGTTATAAAATGTAAAACTGAAAAGTGGTATTTCATCTTTTTTGCTCCTCCTGTATATATGCATATTAGTGTTCCAATACATGCTTACATGAAAATTTTATATTTAATTAAATTAAATTAAATAAGTACCTAACGACAAAGGAATATAATATAAGAATAAAGTTCTTTCTTGTACTTAAGAAAGATGAAGGAAAGAATTTATTAAAGAGTATATATATATATAGAAGGGTAAAAATTGTAAAGGTAGAATAAAAGATATTTGGATTTAAACAAAAAAAAACCTTAAAATATAAGAGAATTAATTCTTTATAGAGAGTAGTGCTATATTGAAATTTCTAATCGACATTCATAAAAAAGAAAATATCACATTTTGTATGTTATTTAAATGCCCTAGAATCATTTGTTGGTGATTGGCGATTAAATACAATCTAATGGTAGGTTGATAAAAATGTTTTTTATTTTTATTTTTATTTTTTATTATTAATGTAAGCTATAGAAATGTCCCTTAGCATTTTCCTTGTTAATTTCATATATAGTCCCTCACTACTACTGAGATAAGAATAGAGAAGTGAGGATCATAAATATGTAACATTGTCTTTAATTACAATAACTGAATTATTGAGTGGTATTTTACTGTATCGCTTTAGTGATGCTCGTTTTACGTAGAAAACTCTTGTGGTGCGCGTCAGCTCAGCCGAAACATGACCTAATTTTCTTTTTTTGTTTTTAAAAAAAAACTCAAATCTCATGGAGGCTGAGTTCACATTGAAATAGTAAATGGGTCAAAACAACCGAGTATGAAAGGGTAGACCGATTTGTCTTGTAGCAGAAGAGGCGCTCAGCACTCCATCCTGCATTAAAGACCAACCAAATCCACCGGCCTTCTCTTCTATGCGTTTGTACTGCGGTAGTCCCCAGAAACTGCCTTTTTCTTCAGCCCCTTACAAACCAAAACCCTTCCTTTTCTTCATCAACATCACCTCTTCTGAAAAATTAACAGCAAGATCGATCTCACTACTACTACACACTCTCTTCGATCTTCTCTCTCTGATCATCTTATATACACTAGCAAAGCTAGAGATTCCTTATATATAAACAAATGGAGAATTTGTGCTGCTTTTGATCGATTTATGGAGGAGAAAGAAGCGTTCGGGATGAATTCGATGGAGTCTTGGACTTATTCGGAACATGGTATTATTCCTTTCAATTATTCTCTGTCTGATATCTTCAACTTGCCATGTGACGATGATAATCATGTGGGATCAAAAGGTTCTTCTCTAGGCTTCACGGAGTTACTGGGTATGCCGGCACCGGCGCCTGATTTCGGTCCTTCCAGTACTACTACTACTATCACTACATCTGATAATTTCCCACTACAGCAGCCATCATTCACAACCTCAAAGAATAGAATTCCTGATCATCAGGACTCTGATATTTTGTTGAATAATTTGCCTCCAAGCCCTAACTCTTCCTCCATTTCTTCCTCATCTACTGAAGTGCCCACTAATATTGATGATCAAGAAGCCAAGACTCATGTAGAAGTGGAAGATCTAGAGAAGAAGAAGAAACAGTAAGTCTTTTAATTATTATATTGCATTAATTCAAGGCTATTAGTTATTATAGTTGATTTGTCAAAGTTTTATACTTGCCGTCCACTATACTTAACACGCAACGCTCCTCCTTTACCTGGGCTTTGGAGGAGTTAAATCTTCCTTGTAATCAAACAAATTAAAGGACCATCATTTAAGTTTCGAAAATTGAAGTTGTGAAATTTTTGTTTTTTGTTTTTTATTTTTTTGTAGATTGAAACCCAAAAAGAAGAATCAGAAGCGGCTGAGAGAACCGAGAGTTGCATTCATGACAAAAAGCGAGGTGGATCATCTTGAAGATGGATATAGATGGAGAAAGTACGGGCAAAAGGCTGTGAAGAACAGCCCTTATCCAAGGTACTTATTAATTATCCTATTATATATATATTTTTTTTCTGCCTTTCTCTTCGTATTAATGGTCAACTAATTAAATGGTCTACATTTGCATTATTAATATTCAGGAGTTATTATCGCTGCACAAATGCAACATGCGTTGTGAAGAAGCGAGTTGAGAGATCTTCTAATGATTCCTCCATTGTTATAACTACATATGAAGGCCAACACACTCATCCTAGTCCGGTAATTCCGCGTGGTGGCGCCGCGGTCGGATTTTCTCCTGCTTCCACCAGCTATGGATCTGCCATTGCCTCTTTGATACAAATGAAGGCGACCCAGTTCCAGCAACAGCAGCAAGTGCTCTATTTTCACAATACTCATCAACCTCATTTAAATAATTTTGGCCCTTCACCTTCTAATTTTGGTCATGAGAGATCAAATGTTTATAGCTCAGCATCTTCTTTGCTTGCTGCTGATCATGGGCTACTTCAAGATGTACTCCTTCCACCTGATATTAGGAAAGAGGACTTGCTAGAAAAAATCTGATCACATCATCATCATTAAAACAGATCAAACTTCCTTCTGTAAGCTTATTATAGATATGGTTGTTCTATTATCAGTTGGAGGAACAAGTAGCTATTAATTTTTTCAACTGGCTTGTTTTAGTTTATGTAGAATATTCAATTTTGAATATATTGGGGTTCTTGCTTGTCTGCACCTGTTTTCTTGTTTTTGTTTGGTTTTACTCTTGTAATTAGGGTTTGGGGAACAGGAGCTGTTCATTGAGCTTGCAGGATGGATGGATGCTTCCGGCTTTCCAGCTTTTTCTTTCTTTGCATGCTAAATAAAGAACCTTTTTTTATGGGGGTTGATGTGAGGCATCTAGAATATTAAAATTGGACTTTAGCAACATTTTAATTACTTCATTCTCCACTCATGAAGGAACTAAGAAACCCACATTAAATTGCTTGACTATGGGAATGGAAAATATATAGCTTTTTCAATCCCACTTTTCCCACCATTATCCGTCTCTTTTGTTTTTTTTTGCCCATTTTTTTAGTGTGTTTATTTTGAAGAATCTAATCTAGTCATTGGTCTATCCTTGTTGAGTTAAATATTAATGGGACATTTCCCTCTCCAGTTGTTAATGTGTCAAGATCAAGGATAATCAACAATACCCAAATGGGGCTGTGAATTGTGATGATATTTGATGTGTGTGTGAGGAAGAGCGTGGAGGGGATACAGACATTATTGGCTTTTTGTGATGGAACTGACGGATTTACGCTATTGTTGGGTTCAGTGTCTTTTTCCATGTGTGAAAGGTACCTAAATTGCGTACCGTCATGGAACTAGTTTGCAGATGTAAACTTCTCAAGGGACGATGTGACGATATGTATATAACTCTGCTAGCTATAGTACATGTTATAGTTATCCACATATTCTCTTGTTCTTTCTTTTATCTCGTATAAAAGAGAGAATACTAAAATTAATTAACAGATGTTCAGTTTAGGATATCATTAAAGAAGCAATGAAGAATATACATATATATATGTATCAGCAGCAGCTGCATGCATGAACTTGATTAAGGAAATATTTCAATGGCCCGCAGATCAGTTTTAAATTATTCTTGAATTAATTGTTTCCTTACTTCTCAAAGCTAAACTAGTATTCTTTGACAATGCAACCCATGATGTTAATTTTGCATGTGAAAAACAAAAGAGAAGAAAAAAGGGAAGATGCTATTATAACACCTAAAACAGCTTAGCAACATCTATTAATTGTCTTCAATGATGATTTAGACCCCTTTAAACTACTCCTTATTCCCACACGTACAAAGACAAAATGCTGTCATTTTAAATGCTGATGATCAACTGATCTACATATAATGCCAACTAAAACCCAAGTCCTTTGATTTTGGTCTGGTTATTGCGGAAACTAAGTCTAGGAGAGAACATGGAAATGTTGAAAAACAAACGTATGGGACACTCATTAATTTTCCTTAATTTAATTAAAAATATGTGTGTACCCCATATAATTAGAAAATTTACCTTCGAGTCATGTGGGAATAAGTATACAATACTCCATAATACGCTCGACTGCTCTAGTAAAGTGAAGAAACAGAATAGAAGAAAGAAAACAGTGGAAGAGAAGACAAGAGGAGCTTTAGCTCAACAAAAGCTTAATTCATTCATGGTTTTTTGAATGTACAAAGTGAGCTAATTTACAGCTTATATGTAACATCCCGAATTTTCAAAACTTAAATTTAAAGTAAAATAATGAATATTAATTTTATCGAGAAAAATCACTGAAAATCGAGATGTTAATTGTATCCGTCTATCTTACCATAATCATTATATAGATAGTAAAATTTGCAAAACTATGAGTTTATATTCTTCAAACCAACTTATTGGTTAAGATAAACGAATACCCTTCCATCGGATCACATAATATCACTACACAAATTTTCATATTAAATTGTGAGGGTACTTGCCCTTGTTCATTCATTATGGACACAACCTTTAAATACATTCATCAAATAGAATTAATAAATTCAAGTCCAAAGCACATATATTTAAAGTAAATCACAAGCCCTTCAATAATCATAAAAAGGTTTTATCAAAATTTCTAATGTCAATACAACCCTTATTAAATAAAAGTTCACAAGTAATTAACTCATTCACTAATTAAAATATTGTCCAGATTACCATCCTACCCCTATCACTGAACTACGTCACAAATTGCTACTTTATTTTCTAAGTACCTGCATTTGAAAAGTAGGGGTAAGCTTGAAAGCCCAGCGGGTCATCTAAACAATTCATAACATTTTATTATAATACATACACAAGAACATTACAAACAAGTTTCACACATTAATCGTTGCAACATTAGATTGTTTGAGTCGAGAATATTATCACGTTCTGAATCACGTACCTTTAGGCAATCAAACACGGGGTGACACCACCCAAAAATTAGAAACTCGTTGGCGATATTCATCATGAATAACTGCCCCATAATAAACATTGGCGATATTCCTTAGAATAACTGTCTCATAATAATCAATGACGATATTCCTTAGAATAACTGCCTCATACGTGTGATTCTTATCTTAATTATGTTCTTTAGTGATGTCACACCATACATACAACCTAATTATGCTATTAATTGTATTCACAAGCTATATTCAAATTCCACTACACATAGTATCATGTCACAATGTCAATTATAATAATATTCACGCATGAACTTTACTATGCCAATATTTCAAGTCATACTTTTCATTATCATGCATTATAATTTATAAATGAGTATCAAATATCACATGAATTGCATGCATCCAATTATCATCTAATCAAAACAAGAAGTCATGTTGACACACATATCATCATGGCTATCAATCACAACATAGTTTATATAAAATCATGTACAATAGGCATGCATAAGCAATCTAATGATATTATAGACCTAATTAATTTAACATTCCTATCTATATATCAAAATAAAATATTATGAAGGCCTAGAATCATTCCCACCTGAATCGCTAAATTTCAAAAGTGTTGAGATTCCTCGACGTTGGGCGTTATCAACCTATGCACGCATAAATCACACGTTAATCAATTGTTTTGTATTATATTATATTAATATAGTGTGCATACATGTCTATGTGGTATTTCATATGGTAATGCCGATTTGCCTTATGAACTTGGTAGTGGCAGTGAAAATGGCACATTAGTTGGTTCAACTGTTGGTGGTGGCGATGTGTCGCCGGGAACAGAGTGAGCAGAGAGAAAGAGGGCTTCGAGCAAGAGAGAAGAGAGTGACGAGATTCAAGATTGCTAAATGTATAGAGAGAGATCAGAGAAGGATTTTCACGGCCGCAATTCAAGAGTCAGAAGAGGGAGAGAGAGAGAGTGAAATTTCAAGCGTCTCTGCTCCACACGCACGCATCAATCACAGAGTCCTTCTCTCAGCTCAATTTCTTTCAACTTAGAATCCAGATCTCTCGAGCGGTTATGACAACCGTTAATCGGATAAAACCTAATCTTCTTCTTCTTATTCTTCTTCAAGATTCGAAGCAAAGATTACGAGTTTCAGATCCATGAGTAGAAGTGAAGGCGGAGCTCAAAGCGACATTACTAGCGGTGGTGGTGGCGCCGGTGGCTGTGGAAGTGGAGGCGGAACCGCCGGAGTGGAAGTTAAGATGAAGCAGAGTTAAAGGGGTTTGAGTTTCCGACGACGGACCAGAGAAGGGAGAGATATAAGGAGGCAGCAGTGTTGCTGCTTCCATGGCAACCGAGAAACAGAGCATCGCCATGCTCTATTTCACTCTATTTGTCACGCCCTGACCGCAGCCAGAACGCGGGCGCACCACCACAGTGGAGAACGCCAGCTCCGTTTCTCACAATATTGTCATATCGCCATGTAGCAACCCAACCGCAGCTGGTCTACATTGAAACGATTATTTGTCTGCCACTATTCATAAATAGTACAGGCGGTTCAGTGGTTACTAGGAATGCGAAATCTAACTCCTTAAGGGAGGTCTTGAGTTCGATTCCTAGGGAGGCCCTGCACTATTCATGAATAGTGGCAGACAAATAATCGTTTCGATGTAGACCAGCTGCGGTTGGGTTGCTACATGGCGATATGACAATATTGTGAGATACGGCGCTGGCGTTCTCCACTGCGGTGGTGCGCCCGCGTTCTGGCTGCGATCAGGGCGTGACAAAAAGCCCTCATTGGCTCAGTGGCTACTAGGAATGCGAAATCTAACTCCTTAAGGGAGGTCTTGAGTTCGATTCCTAGGGAGGCCCTGCACTATTCATGAATAGTGGCAGACAAATAATCGTTTCGATGTAGACCAGCTGCGGTTGGGTTGCTACATGGCGATATGACAATATTATGTGGTACTATGGCTGGCGTTCTCCACTGCGGTGATGCGCCAGCGTTCTGGCTGCGGTCAGGGCGTGATACTATTCTTTTCGGCAATTGGGCTACGTTAATGGCAGTGAAAACAGAGGATAGCTATGGTGCGAAGAGAAAGAGAAAAGAGAAAGAGAAAAAAAAGAAGTGGAGAGGTTGCTCACAGTGGGTACTGCTACGGATTCTTGCCGCCCTTTGTGCGCTTCAGTTACTGGTTCGTGAGAGAAGAACGACAGAGAAGAGGGAGGAGAAAGAAGAGAGAAGCGAGAGGGTTTCGAGAAAGAGAGGGGGTTTGTGCGATTGAGTTTTGAGGTTTCAGACGAGGCGCGATTTGGGTTTTGAAAGAGAGGGTTGGGTTTTGTGCGATTGGTTTCGAGAGATAGGGGCGAGATTGTAGCGAGATTACAGCAGAGAGGGAGAGATTGCAGCGAAGAGGGCGAGGTTACGGATTGAAGAGCTAGATTGCAGCGAATAGGGCGAGGTTGCGGATTGAATAGCAAGATTGCAGCGAAGAGGGCGAGGTTGCGGATTGAAGAGCGAGATTGCAGCGAAGAGGAAGAGGTTGCAGATTGCAGCGAGAGCGTAGGGATTGCAGGGCGAGAGAGGCGCGATTGGATTTTGAAAGAGAGAGGCGATTTTGTAGGGCGAGAGAGATTGCAGGATCGAAGGAAGATGTCGTTGGAGGCAGCGAAGAAGGTGAGTACGTGAGTTTCTTTTTTTTTCAGGGGATTACATTATATTTATAGAGAAAAGGACGTTGTAGAAGCTCAACTGACATGACTCATAACTAACAATCTAACAGAATAACAACTTGAACAATTTGAAAGTTATAACTGTCGTGACTAACTGTGTCTAACATTCCCCCTTAAATTGACAGGTGGAGAAGCCACAATCAATTTACAATGAAGACGTTCAAAGAAAGCAACTGAGAGGGGTTTAGTTAAAATATCAACTGCTTGATCAATTGCAGGAACATGATACACAAGCAACTCCTTAGCAACAACTCTTTCTCGAACAAAGAATAGATCAAGTTCAACATGTTTGCTCGAGAATGGAGAACAAGATTAGCTGAGAGAGCAATGACACTCTGATTATCACACCAGGGTAATGGGGGTCGAGGAAGTACAAATTGTAATTCATTAAGTAAAGATTGAAGCCACAACATTTCAGATGTTGCGTTAGCTAAACCTCTAAATTCAGCCTCTGTGCTTGAACGAGACACAAAACCTTGCTTCTTTGAACACCATGACACAACATTCTCACCAAGGAAG
This sequence comes from Paratinospora sagittata, assembly GCA_035771175.1. Lineage (NCBI taxonomy): Eukaryota > Viridiplantae > Streptophyta > Magnoliopsida > Ranunculales > Menispermaceae > Paratinospora > Paratinospora sagittata. The sequence continues at coordinate 1,546,406 of CM069607.1, read as the reverse complement.
ATACAATAGCCAGTTGTTGATCTCCTATCATCTGGGTTGCTGCTCCAATCGACATTTGATGAGTACCCGGTAAGAACAAGCTGATTAGATTTCTTAAAGTGCAAACCATAATCAACCGTGCCTTTAAGATATCTAAGTATCCGTTTTACAACCTTCCAACGTATGTTAGTGGGAGAGTGCATGAACCGACAGACTTTATTCACAACATAAGCAAGTTCTGGATGTGAAATGGTGATGTATTGGAGGGCACCCACTGTACTTCGATATTCAAAAACATTTGGAATTGAATCCCCTTGTGAAACAGATAATTGAACTCCACTTACCATAGGTGTAGGTAATGGCTTAACATTACTTATTCGAGTTTTTTCCAGCAACTCAGTAATCATGTATGTCACACCTGGGTTGCACACAATACCCCCTACCTAGGTGATGAGTACCCCCGCAGGGCATACTCCAGCCATAGCACCACATAATATTGTTCAGTGGTTACTCGGATTGCAAAATCAACCTATATGAGGTCTGAGGTTCGAATCCGGGGGAGACCCTGTACTATTCATGATGAATAGTGTGGACAAATGATCCCGGGGGTGCTAGACACTGTTGAGTGGACTGAGTACTGGGATGGAACAATATTATGTGATGTTATGACTGGAGTATGCCCTACGGGGGTACTCATCGCCCTGGGTAGGGGGCGCTGTGTGCAACCTAGGTGTGACAAAAAAGCCTTATGTATTGGTTCAGTGGCTACTCGGATTGCGAAATCAACCTATATGAGGTTTGAGGTTTGAATCCTGGGGAGGCCCTGTACTATTCATGATGAATAGTGTGGACAAATGATCCCGGGGGTACTACTGGGATGGGACAATATTATGTGGTGCTATGGCTGGAGTATGCCCTGCGGAGGTACTCATCACCCTGGGTAGGGGCACTGTGTGCAACCCAGGTGTGACAATGTACTTCCTTTGAGAAAGTATGAATCTAAAGGAAGTAGGAGTGACTTCCAATTCGAGAAAATAACTTAAGGAGCCAAGATCCTTAAGAGCAAATAAATTGTTAAGTTCTTTAACAATCAACTTCAGCTCATCTTCATCACTGACCGTTAAAATAATATCATCAATATACACAAGTAAAAATACTTTAGAAGAGGAACTTAATCTGAAAAATAGAGAATTGTCTGCCTTAGAAGAAAAAAATCCCATGTGTAATAGAGCAGTACGAAGTTTATCAAACCAAGCACGCGGTGTTTGTTTCAATCCATTCCAAGCTTTATGTAACTTGCTAACCAATTTATGATCACCGTGGTCTTGTATGAAACTTGGTGGTTGATCCATGTACACATCTTCTTGTAAATCTCCAATCAAAAAAGCATTGTTGACATCAAATTATCTAATAGACCAACCATGAGCTAAAGCAATTGTAAGAACAACCTGGATAGTGGCATGTTTAACAATAGGGTTGAAGGTTTCATTGAAATAAAAACCTGCCTGTCACACCCTGGGTTGCACAGCGTGCCCCCTACCCAGGTATGGGCGCACCCCCTCAGGGCGAACGCCAACCATTATGGATCCATAATATTGTCCCATCCCGGTACAACCACCGTCACACAATGACGTCTCTTGTACCTGGGATCATTTGTCCACAAAGGGGGCCTCCCCCCTGGATCGAACTCGAGACCTCCCCTCTAAGGAGTCTGAATTTGCATCCTAGGAGTCTGAAGATCCAACTCTTTGATGAAAACGTTGCTGAGATTTTACTCAAGCAACTCCCTCTTTTTTCTCTTCTTCTTTCCCTTCTCTTCTTTTTTTTTCTTTTATTTTTTCCTTTCCTTCCACTCACCTCACTTTCTAGCACTTTCTTGGATTCCTTCCACTCACCTCACTTTCTAGCACTTCCTTGGAGAAGAGAAGTGGGCATGGGACACTTGTCTACTTTCATGCACCAACCTTCACATGTGTTGGTCTCATACTACCCATACTAACCACATGTACTTTAACCAATCTCATGCTTCCATGTATTTTAAATGTCCAATCCATTTAATGCACCAAATTTTCATTCTCATTTATCCTTTTATTCAATCAATCCTAACCCATATCAATTCATGGTTTAATGGGCCATGCATAAATAATAACATATGCATTATACTTTAATTTAACATGACCCATATACAATTTATAATGCACATATTTATATATATATTATCAAGCATCAACTATACAAACATTAAACAACCATCAAACAAACACCAAACAATCAAGGCAACACATAGAGTTTGGACAAAATGCAATTGGGTTATGGGCTAGATGAAATAATTTTCGGGGCGTCACACTGCCTGTTATGAATACCCTTTAGTAGCCAAACGAGCCTTGTACCTTGAAATAGTTCCATCTGGATTCTTTTTAATCTTGAAAATGCACTTACATCCTACTGTTGGTCTGTCAACTGGAACGGGAACCAAAGACCATGTGTTATTGTGCATCAAAGCCTTGTACTCATCTTCCATAGCAGCCATCCAATTTGGATCGCTAAGAGCCTCTTTAACAGTAGACTGTTCATGTGATGTTAGAACTGAATTGCAAACATACAACTTGTTTGGCTTAAAGATACTAGCCTTTGCCCGCGTAACCATACCATGAGTGTTTGACGTTGTAGCATCTGGAATGATGTAATCAACATCAGAAGATGAAACTGAATTGCTGATAGGAGAATAACTGATAGCAGTAGCACTTGTATCTTGTAGGTGGGGAGAAGAATCTGATTGAGATGGTGAAACACAAGCTAGATGAACAAAGAAAGATTGAGTATCATTAGTAGGCATTGAACTGGAAGAAGGATGTTGGATAACTAATGGAATGGGAGGAACAACAGTGGTAGACAAATCTTTGCTAATAGACATAGCTTTCTATTGATTATAAGGAAAAGTGTATTCATCAAAAGTAACATGTCAATCCACAAAAACCCTTCCATCAAGTGATAGGCATTTATAGTCTTTATGATGAGTACTATAACCAATGAATGTGCAAGGTACAAATCTAAAATCGAACTTGTGATTATTATATGGCCGTAGACATGGAAAACAAAGGCAGTCAAATACTCGAAAAGACATATAATCACGCTTGTTATGAAAGAAGATTTCAAATGGAGACTAAGATTGAAGAATGAGGGTGGGCATTTTGTTTATAAGATGAATAGCAGTAGAGAATGCTTCAGACCAGAACGTTAGAGGAAGAAAGGCTTGAGCAAGAAGTGTTAATCCAAGTTCAGCCACATGTCTGTGCCAATAAGAAGTAAGTTCTTAGTTATCAATGGAACATGAAGGAGATTATTTAGACGCAATACTCTGGATCTAGATAAAGAATGGAAAGAAGATTGGCCAACATGATGTATATCCAAACATGTGCCATTTCCATTTGGATCTTCTTGTGACAATGATATTCAACTCCAAATGAAAAATTGTTGAGATCATTAGTAAAATGATTAGTAGCACCAGAATTTGATACCAACATTCATTTTGAGGCATCTCAGGAAAAGCGATCAGTGCAGCCATATAAGAACCTGAATTTCCTTTATAAGATTGATTTGCAAAAGATGAGGCCACTGATGTAGTATCAGTTGGTTGAGATGAAGAAAAGTCAGTTGGTTAACCACAGCCCCAATATTGATCACTCCTGCAAGCGGAGTCGGTTATGTTATTTACACTGATACTTCTAAGAATGGCCTTGGCGCTGTTCTGATGCAAGAAGGTAAAGTGGTTGTTTATGCTTCTAGGCAACTGAAGACTCATGAACAGAATTACCCGACTCATGATTTAGAATTGGTTGCTATTGTATTCTCCTTGAAGATATGGAGATACTATCTTTATGGAGAGAAATTTGATCTATACTCTGATCATAAGAATTTGAAGTACATCTATACACAAAATGAGTTAAATTTGAGGCAAAGGAGATGGATGGAATTGCTGAATGATTATGATTTTCAGCTGCATTATCACCCAGAGAAAGCCAACGTAGTCGCCGATGCTTTAAGTCGAAAATCCTATAAGAACGATGCAGAAAAAGCACAGATGTACCAATTGATTGAAGATTATAATTTGGGCGTACAAAAAAGTGAAAATCAGATTTTCTTAGATAATATGAGCTGCAAGCCAGACTTACTACATCAAATTAAGGAAGGACAAGCTCAGGATTGAAAACTGATAAAATGGGTGGCAGATGCAAGAGCCAATAATGGAAATGCAAATTTCAAGATCGATTCAGAAGGGTTATTAAGGTTCAGAGATCGAATTTGAGTACCAAAATTTAAAAAGATCTTATTTGATGAGGCACATCAGACTAAATACACTTTACATCCAGGTGGAGATAAGATGTACCAAAATTTGAAGAAAAATTACTGGTGGAAAGGTATGAAAAGAGATGTGGCCAAATATGTGTCTAAATGCCTTACATGTCAGCAAGTTAAGGCCGAACATAAAAGACCGTCTGGATTATTACAACCTTTAAAAATCCCTGAATGGAAATGGGATAACATAGCAATGGATTTCGTCAGAGCTCTTCTTAGAAATCAGAAAGGTGAGGATAAAGTTTGGGTAATTGTAGTTCGACTTACTAAAGTGACGCACTTCTTACCTATTAAATCCACAGATACGATTAGTAAACTGGGTGAGCTGTATGTTAAAGAGATTGTGAAGCTACACGGAGTACCCAAATCAATAGTGTCAGATAGAGATTCCTTATTCACATCTCAGTTCTGGCAGAGCTTACAGCGAGAATTGGGAACCAAATTAACCATGAGCACCTCCTATCATCCTTAGACAGATGGTCAATCCGAAAGGGTTATTCAGATCTTAGAAGACATGTTGAGAGCTTGTGTACTAGATTTCAAGGGAAATTGGAGTAAATACTTACACCTAGCAGAGTTTGCTTATAACAATAGTTACCAGGCAAGCATACAAATGGCTCCATATGAAGCTCTATATGGACGACCATGTAGGTCACCACTGTGTTGGGCCGATTGGGAAGATAAGGTACTTACAGGACCTGATATGATAATGGAAATGAACGAAAAAGTAAAGTTGATCCAGGAAAGGCTAGTTACTGCACAGAGTAGGCAGAAGAGCTACGCAGATAAGAGGCGCCGACCTCTAGAGTTCCAAAAAGGCGATAAGGTATTTTTGAGAATAAGCCCTCAAAAAGGCATCATGAGGTTTGGTAAGAAAGGAAAATTATCGCCGCGATTCATCGGTCCGTTCAAGATCAGTGATCGAATCGGCGAGAATGCTTACAAACTAGACTTGCCAACTAGTTTATCCGCCATCCACAATGTGTTCCACGTGTCGATGTTGCGAAAATATGAACCAGACCCTTCCCACACCATCAATTGGAAAGAAGTAAAAGTACAAGCTGATGCCACCTATGAAGAAGGACCTTTAAAGATCCTAGATTAGAAAGTTCATAGTTTGAGGAACAAAGACATTCCATTAGTTAAAGTGTTGTGAAAACATCATGGAGTTGAAGAAGCCACTTGGGAACCCGAAAGTGAAATGAAGGCCAAATATGCAGACTTATTTCAAAGAACACTCTAGATTTTGAGATACAACTGGTCAACAGTAGAAAAAGTTGAACATCATCAAGTAAGTAAGCTTATGCTTTAATTTCAGGACGAAATTTCTTTTAAGGCGGGAAGAATGTAATACCATGAACAAAATCTCTTTCAAATTTCAAACATAATACCTGAAATCACGTCGGAAATCTTAGCTGAAATCGCGCCTCTCTCTCTCTCAAAACCCATTCGCACAAGCCTCGCTCTTTCGAAACCAACGCACAAGCCTCCTCTTCCTCTCGAAACCATCTATCTTCTCTCTTCCTTTCTCCGCCAGCGCACACCGTCGCTCATCACCGTTGCTGCGCATCGACACTGCGACTTCGATTCTTCTTCTCCTCTGCTCTCTCGCTCTTGCCAGGTCTCTCTCTCAACTCTTTGCTCAAAACCCCAGTGCCTGAAACTCTCATCTCGCCACTGCAACCCCCGCCATTCCCCCGCTTTCGTTGTCGCCGCCCTCTTTCTCTTCTCATCTCGCCTCTGCAACCCCCGCCATTCACCTGCTCTCGCCGCCCTCTCTCTCTTCTCATCTCGTCGCTGCAACCCCCGCCATTTCCCTGCTCTAGCCGTCGCCGTCCTCTTTCTCTTCTTATCTCGCCGCTGCAACCCTCGCCATTCATCTGCTCTCGCCGCCACCCTCTCTCTTCTCCGCTATCCGCCCCTGCTCTCGTCGCCATTCTCTCTCTCTTCTCTTCTCCGCCACTGTTCTCTTGATCTCTCACTCTCGCTCTGAATCTCTATATCTTTTTTCTCCACCACCACCATCAACGCCCCTTCTTCTTTATTTCCCTAATCCATTTCGATTTTATTTTTTTTAACGTCCAACAACACACCCCTTCTTCTTTATTTCACTATTTCAATTTAATTTTTTTAAACCTCCAACAACACACACATATTATATATTATATATGTATATCACACTTTTTCAAAAGCCCCACACATCACCACACCTTATATATATACCACATATTATATTATATCATATTAATACCTATTATATATTATATTATATATCACCCTTTTCAAAACCACCACACCTTTTATTGTATTATATCATGTTATCACCTATTATATATTATATTATATATATCACACATTTTCAAAACCACCACACCTTATATTGTATTATATCATGTTATACCATACACATCATTATATCAAATTACAAGGCACTATGATATGTTATTATATATATATACTTAGTTTAAACATCTCACCACTATATATATGTATATATCTCTACACTCATAATAGTTCTTATGAGTAATTATATTAACAAACGTAATATACGTGTACAGGTTGAGTACTACGCGTGACGAGGAATTTAAGTGATTTGAAATTTAGCGATTCAGGTGGGGATGATTCTAGGCCTTCATAATATTTTATTTTGATATATAGATAGGGATGTCAAATTAATTAGGTCTATAGTATTATTAGATTGTTTATGCATGCCTATTGTACATGATTTCATATATACAATGTTGTGATTGTTAGCCATAATGATATGCGTGTCAACATGATTTTTATTCTGATCAAATGATAATTGGATGCATGAAATTTATGTGGTAATTGAATTCATTTAGAAATTATAACGCCTGATAATGAAATGTATGACTTGGAATATTGACATAGTAAAGTTCATGCGTAAATACTATTATAATTGACTTTGTGACATAATACCATGTGTAGTGAAGTTTGAATATGTTTTATGAATGCACTTAATATCGTACTTATACCGTACGTACGACGTGAGATCACTAAAGAACACTATTAAGATAAGAATCACACATATGGGGGCAGTTATTCTAAGGAATATCGCCAATGTTTATTATAGGGCAGTTATTCATGATGAATATCGCCAACGAGTTCTAATTTTTGGGTTGTGCCACCCTGAGTTTGATTTCCTAAAGGTACGTGATTTAGAACGTGATGAAATTCTCAACTCAAACAATCTAATGTTGCAACGATTAATGTGTGAAACTTGTTTGTAATGTTCTTGTGTATGTATTATAATAAAATATTGTGAATTGTTTAGATGACCCACTGGGCTTTCAAGCTCACCCCTATTTTTCATATGCAGGTGCTTAGGAGAATAAAATCGCGAGTTCGTGACATAATTCAGAGTAGTAGGGGTGGGTTAATTAATTAGTATTGTGGTGATAAGATTGAATATTTTTATTTGATTTTAAAAGTTTATTATTTGAATGGATTGTATTGACAATCGAAATGAACATTATTACGGTTAGTAAAGACCCTGTGATTTATTTCACGTGTGAATGTCTTGGACTTGAATTCTATTTGATGAATGTATTTAAAATATTATGTCCATAATGGATGGACAAGGGCAAGTACCATCATAATTCACTATAGAAATTTGTATAGTGGAATTATGTGGTCCTTGGCATAAAGAAAGAAAAAAGTATTCGTTTATCTTAATCGGTAAGTTGGTTGGAAAAATATAAACTCATACTTTTACAAATTTTACTATCTATCTAATGATTATGGGTTAAGATAGACGGATATGAATAACATCTCGATTTTCAGTGTTCTTCTAGATAAAATTAAAATATTCATTATCTTACAAAAAAAAAAATTTGAAAATCGGGGTGTTACACAATCTAACATAATAACAATTAACTGTGTCTAACAAGTAACATATGTATATATAGCTAAGTAGCAATAGCTGGTACTTTTGGATGGAGCCCTTAATACTCTCAAGCAATCCTTAAGGACCCATTTGGTTGGTGATTATAGTTTTCTATATCCGAAAATGTGAAAACACGAAAAATCCGTTTGATTTGAGTGAATCTGAAAAATAGTTTTTAATTGGTTGTTTTCATAAAGGAAAATGCTAAAGTTCAGAAAACGATGAAAAGTCATTTTGAGTTTTCTATTTCTAGATTGAATTGTTGTTTTTGGATTACCAACCAAACACATACTAATTTTCCAACTCGATCTTTCACACATTAAGAACCATAATTATTAAAGAGTTGGAGTGATAGAAAGGAGAAGTACTACTTGTGATCTGTTCATGGAGATGATCATCAAGAAAGAATCAATATGAGAGATGGAGAATTCGATGGAATCATCAGATCATATATATATTCCCTTCAATCATCTTCCATATATAGAGCATCTTCCAATAATTTTCATGTCATGGCAAAAAAGGTTTGTCTAGGCTTCATGAACTTTACTGGGCAACCAAGGATTTTTAGTGCTTCCGTGTCTGATCTGCTACAGTTATGCACCATGGAGCACATCCATCAAAGATTCCCGAGAAATCCGACGTTTTAATTGATTGAATTCGCGTGCTGCCCAAAAGTGCTCTCTATCATGGATTTATCAAGTGACTATTCAGGAGGAACAGTGAAGAAGAAGAAGACATAAAAGATGGCCGAGAGTTTCCTTGATGACAAAAAGCGAGGTCGATCATGATCTTGAAGAAGAGTACGTGAAGGTACAGAAGGAGAGAGTATGTACAAAAGGCGGTGAAGTGAAGACAACGCGGCTTTTCCTTTCAGATCTACTACACGACAACCACAGCCTCATTTTTTCTTTCATATCATGCCTCGTCAAGACTAGGCATTGGTGGTAGACAACCCATATGCATGTGGAACATATATATGGAGCTATACAAAGTTTAAAAAGGAAGTAAAGAAACAAGAAAACTTGAACTAACTTGTTCTTTCAACTTTATCCAAAAGCTTAGTTACATGAATTTATATATGGCACCACTAGACCATATCCTTAATGACATTTGAAACCTATATTAAATACATATTCATTAACATGGATTAAAAATAAATACATGAAGGATATTTAAATGCAAATACATGTATATTCGAATTTTTTTAGTACTGATGATATTGGTACATATAATGAACTTCTATTACTTGAATTCACATATATCCAAGATAGTGCGAACCTTCCGATTATAATTGCATCAGTGGCAATAATTAACTTGGTTAATTTCCTCATCTGTATATGAGGACCGAATAACCTTCAATTAAATATGTGTATATATGGTTATTAAAATTTACCGTGCCCGGAATCTATATATATATATATATATATATATATATATATGCATTATTGGTGTTGTTATAGTCGTGATTGTTACGTGTCATAACGATCATGATGATTCAAAGTAAATTAACCCAATTGCAAAACCAAAACCCTAGAAACCCCACCACTAGCCAGTAGCCACCCACCCACCCAGCTCTCGCAGCCGATTTTGGTGACTCCAAACAAAGCTAGCTCGACCCTGTTAATTAAGGACCGATGATATAATCAGGAGTTTCATGATTCCATTGATAAGAAATAATTATATCTCCCTTGACGCTGAATTAATTATAGGGCAACAAGCGCGTCCTTCCCATATATATATATAGCAACATATATACATTTGAAAAAAATAAAACAATAAACAGCTCAAATAATAGTTTTTAATGTTTTCTAATCAAAGACTGGAATTAACCTATAGGGCACATATATATATATATACACGTATGTATAAGTCACAACACACATATGCAGGGAGTACGAATTAAATAAATGAAGATGGAAATGATGTATCACGATATGCTCCTTGAGTACGATGCACATGGCGGAGGATCCGCTCGACTTAACTCCATCGTGCTCTGCTGCTTCTGCTGCTTGCCCGAGATTAATTCAAACTGCTTCCGTTTGACAACTCAACCCTACACCAAAAATTCAAAACACATGTAATGACTTGACTATACCATATTATGTACATTGTTCAATCACAGACACGCGCGCACATCTATCTATCTATCTATCTATCTATTTATCTATCTATATAAATATATATATATTTAACTGAGTGCATTGTTTGGTAAGTGATATTTAACAGCGACAAAACATGAATTCCATAGCTAAATGTGTTTTTAGCCATGAATTTCATATATAGCTACCATTACAAGATTTAAATTTCATTTTTTTTTAGCAATAACACTATTTTATATACTATATTATTTTAATTTTTTTTTAATGAACTAAGTGTAAGTGTATTTTCATGTAAAGTCATAAGAAATTAGAGACTTATATATTTTTGTTTATTTATTTATTTAAGGACTAAATTCTTGCTTGCATTGATAATTTGATATGAGACATGTCCCTAAACTCATGCCAGGATTTCCGTCCAAATAATTGTATATATTTTAATTGAATCAAATAAACTTAAAAAAAAACAAAAAGAATTATGTAAATTAATTAATCAAACTCTTCCAATTAGTTTACTTATTTTATCACCTTTTTTTTCCCTTCTTTATCTTTTTTTTTTTTTTGTATCATCCTTCTAGTTTTTCCAAATGGAAATTAAACCGTGGCTCTATTCCACTAGTAAAAGTTAGAAAAAGTGATCTCTGATCACGCGTATCCTCGAGTAAATAAGCATGGCCACACGTGCGATGCCCCTATTACTCTTTTGAGGAGGAAAAAAAAAGATATTTTTCCCTGGCCCGACATGGGGAATCACGTCGAACCGACCCGGTTCACACGCAAGCGGTTAACCAATAAAAGATCCGTACGAGACTATCAACTATTTATCGTATTCGTATATGTATATATACGGTACAGATACAATTTAACTGAGAGGTAACTGGCAATTGCCAGTAGCGTTTCGGCTCTTCTTTTATAAGAGCCGAAACTCTTCTTCTTTTTCTCCTGAATCCCTTTTCTTTTCGTTCACACTTCAAAACCTAGCAAACTCAAACTCGATCGATAGATCAATTGATATTCTTCTTCTCAACGTCTCTCGCACGCTATATTGATTTCTATCATCTATATCTCTTTCTTTATAAGAAGTAGCCAGAGGATCGCGAGTAAGAACAGTTGAAGATGGAGGATTTTCACTTGTGATGATCGATTATTAATATTGATGGAGAAGAAAGAAGCATGGGATCACGAGATAGGGAATTTGATCGAATCATCATCTTCAATATCTTCCGATCATGTTATTCCCTTCGACTACTCTCTACCAGGAATCTTCGACATGTACTCATGCGACGGCGGAAGAGGACCTCTAGGCTTCATGGACTTGCTCGGTGTTCAGGATTTTACTCCGACGACGACGTCTGATCGGCCGGTACAGCATGCACCGGACGAAGCATCTATGGTTCCAGAGAGATCTCACGGGTTTGCGGACTTGCCTGCGAGTCCGAACAACTCTTCTTCGATTTATTCGTCGTCGACTGATCATCTAGAAGTTCAAGCTAATAACGATGATGATCATGATCAGCGAGCTAAGACAGTGGAGGAGGTGGGACTAGCAGAAGAGAAACGGTAATTAAATCCTAGCTATATTGAAACAAGAAATCAATCTTCTGATCATAGTTTTCTCTTTTCCTTATTGATTATCTATGTGCAGTTTGAAGTAGTAATTGTAATTGCTTTGAAGTATTAAGAGACCGCAGCTTGTGTTCGTAATGGAGCAATGTTAAGGGGATTAATGGAAATACTACACAAATTGCTACAAATCACTTTCAATTCATCAAAACGACATCGTTCTCAATCTTCTTGGCATATGATATAATACTTCTCTTTTATGCTTGTATATGGTTTAATTCTAGATCGAAAGTGAAAAAGAATAAGAAGCAGCAAGGAGAGCCAAGGGTTGCGTTCATGACGAAAAGCGAGGTGGATCATCTTGACGATGGATATAGATGGAGAAAGTACGGACAAAAGCCTGTAAAGAATAGTCCTTATCCTAGGTGCCAAATTGCCTCTTTTTTTTTTCTTTTATCATAATCTTTAATTTGTTTGGCAGTACTAAAGTTGCATACTACGTACGTACTGTGTTATATATATATATATATATATATATATATATATATATATATATATATATATATATATATATATATATATATATATCTTGTTCATCAGGAGCTATTATCGCTGCACAAATCAGACATGTGGTGTGAAGAAGCGAGTGGAGAGATCATCTGCAGATCCTGGTGTAGTTATAACGACTTACGAAGGTCACCACACGCATCTGAGCCCGGTGGTGCAGCGTGCTAGAGGAGAGTGTTTTGGTACTATTGCTCCTGCTGCTTCCAGCAGCTATGGGACTGCCTTGGCCTCGCTGATGCAAATGGGGCAGAATTATAATTACCAATTACGAGAGCAACAAAGATATTTTCATAATTTTAGTTCTTCGTCTTCACCTTCCACTAGTTTTGCTCATCATGATCAGATCAGACGTTTTCGCACTTCAGGTGCAGTTCCTGTGCCTAGTGATCATGGGCTTCTTGAAGATATTATTCCGCCTGAAAAGCGGGAGGAGTAGAAGAACAAGCCGCATTAATCCTGGTAAGTAATTATATATGCTGACAAATCCTAAGAGGAAACTCAGTACTTCACAACGTTAGATGATATAAATCCTATCTATGTGGCATACTGTTTTCCATAACTCGAAACAGCCCAACCGGCGAGCACCCCCTATTACCAAGTCCGGGAGATATTAATTGGTTTTTTAAGTAAAAAATTCTAGTTCATTGAATGGAAAGGGCACTCACTTTTGATGCTATGCCTTAGTCAAGTCTTGTTGGATCTCCTTGAATCAAGCAATCAACACTTATCCCGGTAATCCAATAACTCTTGAGGGCATAATATCAAAATTTTGTTTTCCAAATATGTTTACAAAACATTAATATTCTTTTATTAATGTATCATTGAATTTTGAGTAGTGCATTAATACATAATTCATAATAATTTAATAATATATTAAAGTTGATTTTTCAATCAACGTATAGGAAGGATGTCAATACTCTTTAACTTTTTTTTTTTGAAATATTTATTTTAAAATATTTCATCTAAACTTAATTTTGTTCATTTATCCAATCAATTTTGCTCTAGCCAAAATAACAAAACTTTGTAATATTCTACGAGTACCGCTAAAGCAACATCTTCCAAAATATCTATTCAGATAACTAGTTTTTTTTTTTAATATGTCAATCTATATATTTTGTTACATACTGTAAAGCCAGCTCATTAACATGTAATGCCATCTCACTATCCAAATATCACAGGTCTCTCCAGCTAGGCCTCCATTGATTCTCTTAAGTATTGCTATAACAGAATGTCAGAGACTGGTATTCTCTCTCTTGTAGGACCACTAAGTTGTTAAAAACTCTTTAGAATAATGTCTCAGATTGTAACACCTGTAATCAGTCAGTTATATATCTCATGGCTGTAATTCACCATTTGTAACACATAATGGTTATAAATAGAACAGTAACCCTCAACAATTCTTGTGCTGAGATTTATCAATTTGTTTGGTATCAGAGCCCATTGGCCAACGCTAGAATGACGTATTCCTCCCCTTCCCTTGGTTCATCTTCTTCTCTAGCTCCTTCAATCTCAACACCAATGATACAGTCGAAATCAATGTTTGGATCACTGCCTGGCCATAGCATGAATCAATCAATGTCGATAAAACTTGATCGAAATAACTTTCTCCTCCGAAATTCCCTAGTACTTCTTATTATAAGAGGACACAAAATGGAAGTCCTCCACCCATGATTCCAACAGCAAGCTCTTCATTAGATGAAGGCTATCAAGTTAATCCTGGTTATGAATATTGGGTAAGTTGTTGGTCCACCTCACGTGGGCGGCCAACAACAAATAAAAAAAAAATGGCTGAACATTCAACAAAGAGGGATGTTTGTCGAGGGGAAGGAATGAGTTTTGAGCTCTATAAATAGAGTCTTGCTTCAATCTTGAAAATCATCCGAGAGATCCAATTGTGAGAGAAAAACACAGAGAGCCTCAAAGAGAGTTTCTTTGAGAGAAAATTTGAGAGAAAAATTGTGAGCCAATTTGTGAAGTTTTACCCATAAATTGAAGATACATAGTTATTGTATTTTTGTCAGAGATCCACCTATGGGTGAAGTTTGTAATCTCATTTTATTATAGTGGAAGTTTTAAGAGGCCTACGGGTCCGTGGTTTTTACCTCATTTTTAGAGGATTTTCTACGCTAAAAATCTTTGGTGTTATTTTGTTCTATTTTAGTTTGGGAAATTATCCTGGGTTTGTGGAATTTATTTCTTTACAACCATCAATTCTTCCCAACATAAGTCAAGACCAACTGCTCCTCGGATGGTTGCTCAACTCACTGACCAAGTCAGTCGTATCACAAATCATTGGACACTCTACTTCGCATTCTCCTTGGACAACGATTGAAGAACTTTGTGGCGCCCATAATAGGGATCGTATACAAATTTGCCGAATCGGCATTCAAACAACTCGAAAGGGATCAACGACCATGGTGCAGTATCTCTCCATGATGAAGGAATTTTCGGACAGCTGGTACTCCATTTCTTACCACTGATTTGACCTCGTGCACTCTTGCCGGTCTTGACTCCGATTATCTTCCCATCACCACTTTACTGCAAGAGAAAGATGGTCTTACTTGGCCTGAAATGCATGCGTCACTCATCAACTATGAAAACAAACTTCAACAACTAATGGCTGTCTCAAACCTGACCCTCAACAATCCGTCTGCAAATGTTTTGGCCTCTAAACAACCAAACAACAACTCAGGGAGATCTCAGCAGCGACAACAACCTAGAGTGAATTTTTCTCATCCACCCAATTCTAGTGGTCGGTTATCTCATGGACAGTCCCGTGGTGGACGCCCTCGTGGCCGATCTCCAAGTAACTCTCGCCCCACTTTCCAAATTTGTGGGAATTATGGGCATTTCGCCGAGGTTTGCTATTATCGAGCTGACATGAACTATATGGGCCCCTACTCCTATATCTTCTTCTCTGCCTGCAACATTCATCACTTCTCCGGAGTCCTTTGATGACCGTGGTGTTATGAATCATGTCACGGTCAATCCAAATGCTCTTGGTTCGAAATCTGAATTTGGAGGTACTCAAACTCTCTTAGTGGGTAATGGATCTCAATTATCTATTTCACATCTTGGTCGGGCTACTTTATCTTCTTTTACATATGATTTGTAACTTAATAAAGTCTTTTAGGTTCTAAACATTGCTAAGAACTTATTTAGTGTTTCTCAATTAACATCCGATAACAATGTTTACATTGTGTTTCATGATGATCAGTGGTGTATAAAGGACAAGGTCACCAAGTAGCTTCTACTTCAAGGGAGAATTGAAGACGGTCTATATCGAGTACCTTCCTCTTATTCTATTAAGCATACGTTTTTGTCTCAAGCATTAGTTTCACCTACTTTCCCTTCTTATATTACTGCACCTATTGCTTTCATTACCAGTGTGTTAGGTCCTAACTTTTGGCAAAGACTGTTAGGCCATGCAGCATGGCCGGTTATTAGTCGTATTTTGTCACTATGTACCAAACAAAATGTCAACAATAAAACTTTGAATTTTTGTCATGCTTGTCAACTTGGGAAATCACATAAGCTTCCCTTTGTTAAATCTATTAAACATGTTACGGATGCTCTTGATCACATACACACTGATGTTTGGGGACCAACACCAATTCATTCCACTTTGGGCTATAAATATTATATTCATTTTGTTGATGACTACTCACGGTACACTTGGATTTACCCCTTGATGGCAAAATCTGAGGCCATGCGTGTGTTTCACCAGTTTAAGCTCATGGTTGAAAATCAATTTTCTTCCAAGATTAAGTGTAATCCGATTGGGCGGGGGGGTGAATATCGACCTTTTAAATGCTTCCTAGAACAACATGGGATTTTATTTCAACATCCATGTCCCCACACACACGAACAACATGGCCGCGCGGAGAGGAAACACCAGCATATTATTGAAATGACTCTTACATTGTTAGCTCAATCAAATATGCCATTAAGCTTTTGGTGGGAAGCTACACATACTTCTGTCTATTTGATCAATCGCCTCCCAACACCAGTACTACAAGGGTTGTCTCCGTTTCAGTTGCTATTTGGTCATGTTTTGGACTATTCAGCTCTCAAGGTCTTTGGATGCGCTTGTTACCCTTGGCTGCGTCCTTTTCAGCGACACAAGTTTCAGTACCATTCATCTAAATGTGTGTTTATAGGATATAGTGATACACACAAGGGATATAAATGCTTAGCTCCATAGGTCGTGTCTATGTGTTCTGCCATGTGATCTTCAACGAACTGGAATTCCCCTACAACTCACTATTTTCCCAAATTACTTCTACTGCTCTTGGAAGTCCTCATTCTTGGGTGCATTTGCCCAAACCCACTACCTCCCCTGTTTTATCAACCCCTTCTGTCACGCCCTGGGTTGCACAGAGTGCCCCCTACCCAGACGCGGGCGCACTCCCACCGCAGCGGGAGCGAACGCCTAGCCATTATGGATCCCATAATATTGTCACATCTCAGCCAGCCACGCCACACAAGGACGCCGGTCACCGAGATCATTTATCCCCCTGTACAATCCACAGCACAAGGAGAATGGCTCAATGGGTACTCAAGTTGTGAAATCTAACCTTATGAGGAAGAGGTTGCGAGTTCGAACTTGGGGGAGACCCTTCAATGGATACTCAAGTTGTGAAATCTAACCTTATGAGGAAGAGGTTGCGAGTTCGAACTTGGGAGAGGCCCTCCTTGTGCTGTGGATTATGCAGGGGGATAAATGATCTCGGTGACCGGCGTCCTGGTGTGGCGTGGCTGGCCGAGATGTGACAATATTATGGGATCCATAATGGCTAGGCGTTCGCCCCGAGGGGGTGCGCCCGCATCTGGGTAGGGGGCACGCTGTGCAACCCAGGGCGTGACACCTTCACCAGCACCACATTCAAATATTCTCATACATCCACTAACTAATTCCCTATCTTCTCTTCTCTCCCCTGCTCCTGCCCACTCAACACCCACACCACCTCCACCTTTGGCCTCTCACCCAATGATAACACGTGCAAAAGCTGGAATTTTCAAACCCAAACTCTTCACCTCCTGCCTTGATGATCCTCGTGTATGCCATGAACGAGACTCTGTTTCTAATGCTTTTTTATCCTCCCATTGGCGCGATGCTATGATAGCCGAATACAATGCTTTAATATCCAATAATACTTGGACATTGATCCCTTGTCCTCCGGATTCTCATGTTGTTGGTAACAAGTGGGTGTTTAAACTTAAACACAACAGTGATGGCTCGATGAATCGTTTCAAAGCTCGGTTAGTTACCAAGGGGTTTCATCAATACCCCAACATTGATTTTCATGAAACTTACAGCCCTGTGGTTAAAGCTTCGATTGTTCGTGTTGTCTTAACTATCGCCGTGATGAATGACTGGCCACTTCGCCAATTGGACGTAAACAATGCATTCCTTAATGGTGCGCTCACCGAGGAGATGTTTATGTGTCAACCTTAAGGCTTCGTTGATCAAACCTTTCCTTACCATGTCTGCAAATTACATCGTGCCATCTACGGTTTCAAGCAAGCCCCTCGTGCCTGGTACGATCGCCTTCGGTCCACTTTCTTGAGCTGGAACTTTGAGAATTCTAAAGCAGACTCCTCTCTCTTCATTCAAGTTTCTTGGGGTGTATGTGGCGTCGCGCCGAATTGTTTGCCCCATAATAGTTAAATATATTATTATATATATTTATAATTACGACAATACTCCTGAATACTCCTATAAATAGAGTCTTACTTCATTCTTTAAATTTATGTTCAGTGAGATCTATTCCTGTGAGATATATTCCTGAGATCTATTCTAAGAGATCTAATTCAAGAGATCCAATCTGTAAGATCTACCTAAGGGTGAAGTAATACAAGAGTGTTGCCTCTCGTAGATGTAGGCAATTTGCCGAACCACGTTAAATTTGTTGTCTTATTTTTTTCTTTCATGCTTTACCACGATTCCGCATAATAAATTGGTATCAGAGCCAAGGTGAAGCTTTGAAAGAAAAACGGACACTCTGTCAAATTTTTCGAGACTGCGCCGAAATTTCGAGATTCTGTAAACGTGATCGGAACTGTTTTCTAATCACCCGAGGAGGTAGTTCTTATTTTCAGGAGTCCAACGCAACAACGACGAGAAAAATGGACAAGAAACGAGTTCTCAGGAGCCGATCAAAGTTTGATCTTTGTATTTGGCAAATTTTTTTTGCCAAACACTGTTCATCCCCGACTATGTTCATCCTCGACACTGTTCAGCCCGACACTATTCTGACCCGGATCCGACCCAGATCCGACACTGTTTATCTTCGGCCCAGCCCACTCAGTCAGCACTGTTCATCCCCCCGGTCCAGCCCACTCGACCGACTCTGTTCACCCGGCCCAGCCGTTTCAGCCAGACACTGTTCATAAGGTCCAGCCCGCACTTAACCGTTTCAGCCGATACTGTTCATCTGGCCCCAGTCCGCTTTTAAGCCCAATACTGTTTATCTGACCCAACTCGATACTGTATATTCTGCCCGATTCTGTTTATCCCAGTCTGACACTGTTCATTCGGATCTTTTTTTGTCTGATTTCAGCAATGTCAGACTCGTTTCCACCATTTTCGACCGTTCCGGACGCAACCGTGCAATCAGTTTCTGTAAATTCAACTCCTAAGTTATTGATATAGCTTAGTTTAGAGTTGTTTATCATTTTTCAATCACTTTTCGGCGTCGTACATATATTCGGTCTTAATGGCGGAAGTAATCCCAAGCACAAGCAGGCCTTGGCAAAAAAGTTCGATGTCTAACACAAAGTTTGAGGTGGAGAAATTCAACGGCACCAACAACTTTGGCATGTGGCAATGCGAAGTTCAAGATTTGTTATTCCGGAAAGGATCACATATCGCCTTGGAAACCAAGCCTAAGGATATGTCTGATGATGATTGGAAGTTTGTAAATCGTCAAGCTTGTTGAACAATCAGACTCTGTTTAGCAAAGAATCAGAAGTACTTTGTCATGAAAGAGACTATGGCAACAAGTCTCTAGAAGAAACTTGAGGACAAGTACAGGACAAGTGCATTCTCAGTTTCATCTATAGACAATCAATCTGATAGATGGATATTAGACTGCAGATGTTCCTATCATATGTGTCCGAATCGACATTGGTTCTCAAAACTGGATGAGTTCGATGGAGGAGTCGTGCTCATGGGCAACAACAATACCTGCCAAACAAAAGGGTATTGGAACTATACACCTAAAGATGCATGACGATACAACAAGACGGCTCACGGAAGTCAGATATGTCCCAGATCTGAAGAAAAATCTGATTTCACTAGGAGTCCTTGATTCCAGCGGTTACAAGGTAACCATTGAAGGTGGAGTTCTGAAGGTTGTACGTGGAGCATTTTTCGCCATGAAGGATACTCAGAAAGGAAATCTTTATTTCCTTGACGAACACACAGTAATCAGAAGTGTATCAGCTTGCACCAGTTCTCATGATGTTTCATCGGACACTTCCCGACTATGGCACATGCGGCTCGGACATGTTGAAGAGAAGCTCTTTGAAACCTTGATAAAGCAAGGTTCTCTGAAAGGTGCAAAGACCGGAAAACTTGACTTCTGCGAGCATTGTATCTTAGGCAAGCAGACGAGAGTCAAGTTTGGAACTGCAATCCACAGCACAAAAGGAACATTGGATTATGTTCATACTGACGTTTGGGGACCCTCTCAAAATGTTTCATTGGGAGGTAAACGTTGGTTTGTTACTTTCATTGATGATTTCTCACGCTATGTTTGGGTTTATACCATGAAGCATAAAGATGAAGTGCTCGATATCTTTCTTATATAGAAGAAAATAGTAGAAACCCAAACGGGAAGGAAGATTAAGAGGCTCAGATATGATAATGGAGGAGAATACAAGTCAGACCCATTTAAGAAATTTTGTGAGAATGAAGGGATAGTCAGACATTTCACAGTCCCAAGCACGCCACAACAAACGGTGTTGTTGAATGCATGAATCGTACTTTGGTAGATAAAGTTTGTTGCATGTTATCCCATTCTGGACTGAGCAAGACATTTTGGGCTGAAGCTGTGTCATATGCCTTTCATATCATCAATAGACTTCCTGCAACAGCACTAGATGGCAAAACTCCCAATGAGGTATGGTCTAGACAACCTGTTTCAGATTATAATTCTCTGTGCATTTTTGGATTACTGCATATTTTCATGTGAAGGAATCCAAACTGGATCCTAGGTCCAAGAAAGCGATTTTCATGGGCTTTAGTAAATGAGTTAAGGCTTTCCGACTATGGAACCTTGAGTCAAAGAAGATTGTACAAAGTCAAGATGTAACTTTTGACGAATCTGTGATGTTAAAGCATACAGTTTCTGATAAAGAAAATCGAGATCCAGTTTCCATCAGCAGGTAGAGTTAGATATTCCAGTAACTCCTAGCAAGTCAGCAGAGATATCCAACCATCCTGAAGAATACGAGGAGGAAATCTCAGTTGAGGTGGAGGCGCTAGGACCAGACATCAGTCAAAAACCAGAATCAATTGCCACCAGTCGACCAAGAAGAGAAATCTGCAAACCTGCTCGGTACACTGACATGGTTGCATATGCATTACCAGTCACTGGAGATGATATTCCATACAATTACAAAGATGTTATTCAGAGTATGGAAAGTGATAAGTGGAAAATGGCAATGCATGAGGAGATGAAATCACTCCATCAGAATCAGACTTGGAAGTTGGTTTCACTTTCGAAAGGAAAGAAACCAATTGGCTGCAAATGGGTTTTCGCTAAGAAGGAAGACTCTCCCAGCACAGATAGTATCCGATACAAAGCCAGACTGGTAGCAAAAGGCTACGCTCAGAGGGAAGGAATTAACTACAATGAGGTATTCTCACCTGTTGTTAAGCATTCGTCAATTCGAATATTATTGGCTTTGGTTGCACAGTTTGATCTCGAGTTAGCCCAACTCGATGTCAAAACTACTTTTCTACATGGTAATTTGGAAGATGAGATATATATGTCTCAACCAGAAGGATTCAAAGTACCAGGAAGAGAGAATTGGGCTTGCAAGTTGAGCAAGTCATTGTATGGCCTGAAGCAGTCACCGAGACAATGGTACAAGCGATTTGACAGCTTCATCCAAGGGCAGAAATATACCCGGAGTCAGTTTGATCATTGTGTCTACTATCGCAAACTTCAAGATGGTACATTTATCTATTTGTTTTTATATGTAGATGATATGTTAATCACATCTAAAAGCAAGGTGGAGATTAACAAGCTGAAGGCTCAATTGAGCTCAGAGTTTGAAATGAAGGATCTTGGAGAGGCAAGTTCTTCAAGCTTTTGGCATTGGCAATGACACAAAACCTGTGAGCACACCATTGGCACCACATTTCAAGCTAAGTTCATCAATGTCACCAAATTTCAAAGATCAGAAGAAGCAAATGGAGAATATTCCATATGCAAATGCAGTTGGTGCCTTGATGTATGCTATGGTGTGTACCAGACCTGACATTTCATATGCTGTAAGTATGGTAAGTCGTTACATGCACAACCCCGGTAAAGGCCACTGGCAAACAGTGAAGTGGATTCTACGGTATATTCATGGTATTGTGGATATTGGTTTAAAGTTCGAGAGATATACGAAAAGTTGTAAGCATCTAGTCGGATATGTGGATTCGGACTATGCTGGAGATCTTGACAAGCGCAGATCTACTGCTGGTTATGTTTTCACTATGGCAGGAGGACCAGTGAGTTGAAGATCAACACTACAGTCAACAGTTGCTTTGTCTACTATAGAGGCAGAGTACATGGCAGTAACGGAAGCTTTCAAGGAAGCAATCTGGCTTCATGGATTGACTAAAGACTTGGGAATTGTGCAGAAGAATGTTGAAGTTTTCTGCGACAGCCAGAGTGCCATTTGTTTGGCAAAGAACCAAGTTCATCACAGTCGAACGAAGCATATTGATGTTTGTTTTCATTTTGTTCGAGAAATAGTAGAAGAAGGAAATATTCTTCTACAAAAGATCAAGACTGCAGATAACCCCGCAGATATGCTTACAAAGGTGGTTACAAGAATCAAGTTCCAACATTGTTTGGACTTGATCAACATCTCACGAGCTCGGAGTGCCTAAGGGCACCAATGGAGGCAGCAACAATTTTTTGAAGGAAGTTTGCTATCTGTAGAGAGATTGCAGGTGTGGAGGAACCATGTTCCGCATGAGGTGGAGGTGGAGATTTGTGGGGTCCACCTCTGATAAAAGAAAAGAGAAATGGGGTGGGTGGCCGCCCAAGAGGGAGGCCACCTTGTTGGTCACCAAATTCGGCGCCGCGCCGAATTGTTTGCCCCATAATAGTTAAATATATTATTATATATATTTATAATTACGACAATACCCCTGAATACTACTATAAATAGTGTCTTACTTCATTCTTTAAATTTATGTTCAGTGAGATCTATTCCTGTGAGATATATTCCTGAGATCTATTCTAAGAGATCTAATTCAAGAGATCTAATCTGTAAGATCTACCTAAGGGTGAAGTAATACAAGAGTGCTGCCTCCCGTGAATGTAGGCAATTTACCGAACCACGTTAAATTTGTTGTCTTGTTTTTTTCTTTTATGTTTTACCACGATTCCGCATAACAGTGTAACCATCTACCTTCTTGTCTATGTCGATGACATTGAGCTAACCGGTTCTGATAACTCTGTCATTCAGTCACTAATAGCCAAGCTCAATAATGTCTTTGCACTCAAAGACCTCGATGACTTGCATTTCTTCCTCGACATTGAAGCTTATCGGGACTCCACTGGACTGTTTCTTTGTCAGTCTAAATACATTTCAGATTTGTTGAATCGTGCAGGCATGCCTACTCTTAAACCTTGCAACACACCAGTTGTGGTTGGGAAGCAACTCTCATTGTCTGATGGTGAGCCCTTTGCTAATTCCACACTTTACCGGAGCATCATAGGTGGACTGCAATACTTATCCTATACTCGTCCAGACATCGCTTTCATTGTCAACAAATTAAGCTAGTTTCTTCATCAACCAACAACAACTCACTGGCAAGCTGTGAAGCGTGTCCTTCGTTACCTTTCCGGCACTCGTCATCATGGTCTTCATATCCAACCAAGTGACCGTTTTCTTCTCACGGGATATTCGGATGCCGATTGGGCTTGCTCTCGAGATGATCAGAAATATGTGGCCGGTTACTGTGTTTATCTCAGATCCTCACTTGTCTCTTGGCAGTCTAAGAAGCAACAGGTGGTTGCCCGCTCCAGCACAGAATCTGAGTACCGCTCTCTAGCTCATGCTGCCGCAGAAATTGCATGGTTGCAATCCCTCCTCACTGAATTACGTATTCCCTTAACTTAATGCCTGGTTTTATGGTGTGATCATATGAGTGTTGGTGTTTTGGCTTCCAACCACGTCTTTCATGCTCGAACCAAACACATCAAATTAGATGTGCATTTTGTGCGGGACAAGGTGCTTCGTCATAAGTTAGATGTTCGTCACGTTCCATCGTGTGATCAAATTGTTGATTGTCTTACGAAGTCAGTGTCGGCTCCTCGATTTCTTCTGTTGTGCTCCGAACTCGGAGTGACTGCATCACCCTCTCGTTTGAGGGGGGATGTAAAGCCAGTTCATTAACGTGTCATGCCATCTCACTATCCAGACATCACAGGTCTCTCCAGTTAGGCCTCTATTGATTCTCTTAACTATTGCTATAACAGAATGTCAGAGACTGATATTCTCTCCCTTGTAGGACCACCAAGTTGTTAGGAACTCTCTAGAATAATGTCTCAGATTGTAACACCCGTAATCAGTCAATTATATATCTCATGGTTGTAATTCACCATCTGTAACACATAATGGTTATAAATAGAACAGTAACCCTCAACAACTCTTGTGCTAAGATTTATCAATTTGTTTCACATACGAACTGGTCGGTTCGGTTTTTAACATGTTCAGTTTGGGTTACAGCTTGAGAATTTGAAAACCGTACTAACTCGAACCGAACTGATCAACGTTAAAATCATGTAATATGTTAAATCTATTGTGATATTTACTTGTTATATAATTACGAATATAGTTATTGATGGTAAACTTATATATTTTAATTATTTTATATTTAAAATAAATATTATTAAATGTTTAAACCGATTAACTCAAACAAAACCAAACCGATTTTATTCGGTTTGATTTGGTCATGTGATCGGTTTAGTTTTGGTTTGAGCACTAAACCAACCCAAATTGATCGAACTGATGACACTCCTAATTCTTAGGGGGGTATCAGACTTCTAATCCATTAATCTCTCTCACCCTTAGGGTGAGACAGTGATAAAAGTTGAACTTACAATCTTTGTATTTTAAAGCTACCTCTTTACTAATTATACCAACTCTATATTGGTACATGCACAACTATTTTGAAGAAGACGGGACATTCACATCTATGAATATTAATGTCTCATTCCACTTTGCTAATGATGCATCTCCTTGGGATGCTTAAAGAAACCTACAATCTAGAGAACCAAATCGGCTAAATTTAGCATTTACAAGTTTTGCAAGGTCTCGTCGCCCAAATTATGGGACACTCTTCTTGGAATATTGACTGGGTTTTTTATGTTGATCTCCCACCTTTTTCGAATTAGCTCCTCGTGTCTCTGAGCTCTAACTTAACGAATGTCGAATTTAATTTCTTCCCCTAAGAATCTTTGTCATGCAATACGTTGAAGAATGTGCATCTTCTCCCTATCCACAGGCTCAAAATACATATTGCATTGGAAACATTTCTTTCTATTTAATGCATATCCAAGCCAACCACTTGATGATCTAATCTCCGTCTATGTAAAGTCTAAATTTGTTCCAGCTAGCAATCGTTATGAACAAAACTGTTGCTGGTGACTGCAGTTAATTAGTTGGTCTTTACATAGGAAGGAGATCTTGTATGTTTTATATTGCGAAGGAACATAGAAGAGTAAAAGGGTTTTTTTTTTCCATTGGTCAGACACAGGGCGTGGGAGGGAATATCTTTGACAGATAGATCATGACTCGGAGAGATGGAAGAGGCATTGTTTCGTCCAACCAAGGAAACATCGGTGCTTTTATTTTAATTAAAGAAAATGCAACTATAAATCTAACTATGCTTTTGTATTTTAGATCATGTACTACATATTGAAATGTATAATATGTTCAAATCAACGAGCATGAGTTGTGGTTAGGGGTGGCAAAGTGTACCCAAATCCGATTGCTTGATTTTACCTGGCCCGGTTAAAAATCTATTACTAATCACATGGTTTTGTTATAAAAGTGTACATCTGTTAGACTATACTGAGTTTTTCAAAATATGAATGTGATAATTTTGTCACAAATCTTATATATAATGATATTTTACATTTATAACTATATAATAATAATAATTATAATATAGTTTTAAAATTTTAGGCAACCCAATTTTAATTAAGGTTGGGTTTATACAAATATATGTTGCTCAAACTTAAAGTCAGGCTAGGTCTAAGCACACCATATATATGTTTATATAATGTGTTGTTCGAACTTGGACCCATTAAACTTGATTTTTTGCCACCCTTATGATAGTCAACTATGTTTTAATATTACTAAATTATCCTTTAGTAAAACATCTTAAAAACCTCAATATTGCACGCATCAAAAATAACTATTTAGGCTATATTTGATAGCTAAGAAATTTTTTAAAAAAAAACACAAAGCTTTCTTGAGAAACAAGAAATAATTTTTGGCATAAGATTGAGAAACATTTTTTAGAAAACGACTTTTAGTTGTTTTCTGAAAATGGGCTATTTTTTAAAAACTTATCAAAGAAACCAATACAAGATTTTGTCTAACCAAACACGGATTCTCAATTTTTCTGTACTTTTTTGTATTTAAAAACAGAAAACACAATTATGATGTAAAAAGAAAACATAATTTCTCATCAAGCAAATTTTTCCTAGTTTTTTTATTATACATGAGAAAATATTTCACTCTTATGATGTAAAAAGAATGGATAATGAGAAGTTCTATAAAATATGATGAACACAAACATAATCTACAATACTAAAATTTTGATGGGAAAATAAGGGAGCTGAGAAAAAGCATTTCAAGAAATATTGACGATCAAATGCACATTTTTTTTATTTTTTTTAGTGAAGTTTTTATTTTCTAAGAAAATAACAATTTTTCACCTATCGAACAGGACCTTAGGTTTATAATAGTATTTTTTTTTTTTTTGGACAGTAACCCTTGGCTTTATAGTTAAAATAGTGTTTTATTTGCATTACCTAGATTGAAACAAAGATATTACTATAAGTAAGCCTAAAAATAGAGGAAGGTCAAAATGGATTCACCGGGAAAACTCAAGCATTAATTCCTGGTATCAAAATGACTCTATGGGATCTTATCATAATATTTTTGACAATCATATATTTACAATGACATGGGTAATAATTTTTTATTTAAACTAAAAATGATAATGACATATATAGTAAGACTTTAATAAAACACAATAATTCTTTTAAATCATGAACTTATTCTTTGTTGTTTAAGACCATCTATGAAATCGATAGGCCTCTTCTATCATATAAGGATATTAATTAAATATCTCACAATAAAAATATTTTACCAATTTTATTTATGTGTGTGTGTTTCATTAAAACATCATTTTTTATTTCATCAATTCCTTTCTCACTTATATAACTATATATATGTCGAGTTTGGAATGCTTCAATTTATTGCGCAAATTGAAGTGTTTTCAATCTTTGTTGCATTGTTCTTGTTGATAAGGTTGGAAGAAAGTTTGGAATGTTGTAAAGAGATATATGTTGGACCAAAAATATAGTAAATCCATTATTAAACCCAAAATAAATATGTTGGAACATAAATTGAATCATAAATTGAATCAAAAATAAATTTATGATCAAGTCCAAGACAAGGCCCAAAATCAAACTCAAGCCCAAGATAAGGCCCAAAATCAAAGTTCAAGCCCATTATTTGAAAGTTTTTAAAATTAAATAAATTAAATACTCAAAATTAGGTGAAGTGCAGTATATGTGTATAACCAAGATTTATTTGTAAATATTTAATTGTGTGGTGTAGATTGTATTTGATTTAGTATAAATACCTCATCATATAGGAGATTTAGAGAGGAAGTGATCAAATAATCAAGTTAGCAAGTAATCAAATGATCAAGTGAGCAAGTGCTCATTCTTCTCCTCCTTAGTGTTTTTCTAAATCAAGAAAGAGAGGTCTCATTGTTCTCTCCTTGAGTGCGAAAAGAAGGTTGTAAATTATTATTCATAGTAAAGTTTCTACAGCTTGCCCATGGAGGTTTCTCTCAAATCGAGAGTTTTATCACGTAAAATCTTTGTCTTTTACTTCTTCGTTACAGTTGTTTTCATCTTGTTATTTAATTGTATTATATTGTATATGTTGCTCATTCCTCAATAAGTAGTATCAAAACCTCTTTTGAAAATCTTAGTATGCTCTGTGGTTGTAGTTCTGCCTGATCTTCTACATCAAAAAGGTCTCTCTTGAGATATGTACTATTCACATATACTACTATTCATGCATGTATCTTATTAAGGAATCAATGTATTATATCGTTACTATGTTGAATTAGCAATTGATTTAATTAATCATACTCAATCTTCTCCTTATCAACTTTAAATAGTGAATAAGAGACAACTTGTTGCTCTAAAAGATTTAGTATTTAAGCGGGTTCGTTGTGACCCTACCTCTCAGCCTGAGAATTAGTATGGTTGATTTTATTGAAAGTTATTTACTCTGTGAAGAAAATACTAGATGTTCAAATGAGGCACGTCGGTACGACCGATCCTTATAGGCATCACCAGACGTTGCCCAAACACGAATACAATACCATTCTCATATACAATATTATTTACATATAATACTAATTACTTTTTGGTGTTGATCAAATCTTACGTCAACAATATATATCTTTTCAAGTCGTTTAGGATAGAAGAAAATCTCAAATGTAGATATAGATTATTGATCCAATGTAACAAAAAATAACGCATATTAGACGGGAAAGATCTTTAAACTTTCTCTTCACAAAAAAATGATAAAAATAAGAATAAAAATCTATAAATAGTGAAATTAAATTATGATTTAGTTTTTAAAAAATTAAATATGACTCCAAAAACACAAAAGTGAAAATAATTCGATTTCACAACTGGGAAGCAAAGCAAACCATCATTAATGATTAATATGTCCATACAAACAAACATCTAATCAAAAGTAAAATTTCTATCAAATCATGTAACACCAAATAAGATTGATGACCCAAAACGAACATTCTTCTCAAGAGTAAACCACCTTTACTCTTAAATCCACTCATTTCCCATAAATGGAAGAAGAAGAAGAAGAAGAAGAAGAAGACGCAGACCTCCTAGCACAAAAAAGAAAGGATTGAGAGATCCCCAAATCTCCTTCTACAACATTGATTCAGCAAAAAACACATAAAACTAGTTGACTGATCAGTAGTAGTTATACCAGAACCTAACAATCTCAAACGAAAGATATGCATTGACGCGAGCGTACTGAACCTGGGCTTGCGACAGCGACTCGTTATCCCATCTGCTCAGAGTGACACTCCTTGGGAAAATTAACATGTAATTCATATCTTTACTAATTATTTCTATTAATATTATTTTAAATCTTCCTTACCCTCTATCGTTACAAATGAATTTGTTAATAGGTTTCTATCAAAAGGTCATTATTGTATGTGTCTGAACCATATTGATCAATTTTTAGTCATCTACTCCTACTATTTCTTGATTTAGATGTTGAATGCAAATGCATCTCATACATTCAAGGGACTTTATACGTTGGTTTTCAAGTCTATCTTACTACGGTTTTCAATTCTATCTTACCGTATATTCTGTTAAAAAAATGTAATGGAGATTGAATTTTCCCACCATTACATTAGATTTATAGCTTTTTAAAAAAATATGTAATAATAATAAATTAATATTAAAATATAATATGACAATAATTTATGATAATTGATGTAATAATTTCAATCTCTTTAGTATTCCCTGTTATATAAAACAGAGCCCTTTTTCACTGTAATCTTAGTTTCATTATCATTAACAAATCAAAAGATCTGTCCTACCTTTCTACACTTATTTTTTACACGTATTATCAAATGCTAATCAATAATTTATAAAACATTAGTTAGTGCTTAATAGTTGCTCCACTCAAAAGAAAGCCGCGTCATCAGATTATCAAAAATCAAGACCTTTCGTCTTCTTAACTGTGTTCGAAACCGACCGATTCTTTCTCTTACCATACAAGTAACCTCCGTGCAGTTGATTTTCAAATGCCGAAACTTCTCTCTCTATCTCGCTTTCTGTAAAAGAAAACAGAAAAAGAAGAAACGACCGCCATGTCCGTCTCATCGGAGGTTCTAGAAATCTACGACACCCACGACATCTACGACGTCATCCTCGACGACGACCAGATCCTCACCACCGTCACCCGAGACGCAGCCATAGTCGACGACTGGGTCAGCGACATCGAAAGAATTCATCGCCGTAGACTCCACAAACTGATCGTCGGTCTCGACGTCGAATGGCGTCCCAGCTTCAATCGCGGCCACTCATACCCAGTTGCCACACTCCAACTCTGCGTCGGACGCAGATGCCTCATCTTTCAACTCATCCACGCTCAAGAAATCCCTCAATCTCTCCAAAACTTCCTCACTGACAAAGACTACAAGTTTTACGGTGTTGGAATCTGTCAAGATGTTGAAAAGCTTGAAGATGATTGGGGGTTGGTGGTTGGGTGTCGTAATGTTGTGGATCTTCGATCTTTTGCTGTGGAGCGTTTGGGTCAGGCGCATTTTGGAAATGCTGGGTTGAGGGCTTTGGGTCGCGAGATTCGTGGGATAGATGTGGTGAAGCCGAGGAATATTACTATGAGTAGATGGGATAACGAGTGGCTGACGCAGGCACAGGTGCAGTACGCTTGCGTCGATGCCTATCTTTCGTTTGAGATAGCCAGGTTCTTGCGGTATAACCACCACTGATCAATCAACTAGTTTTATGTGTTTTTTGCTGAATCAATGCTGTAGAAGGAGGTTTTGGGGGATCTTTTGTTTTTCATCCTTTGGAGGGTTTTGGGGTTCTGTTTAGTTTGTTCTTGTTGATGGGTTTTCGTTTGGATTTTTTTTTTTTAGCTTTGTTTGCAAATGTTGTAAATACATTTTGGGTTGTTGCTTGTTTTTTTGTTTTTTTGGGTAGTTTGGATTGTTTGATTTGGAAGGATGGTTTTTTTGGATCGATGGGGCAGAAGGAGATTTGGGGTTTTCTCAATCCTTTCTTTTCTGTTCTTTCTTCTGGGTGGATTTAGGAGTTTCTCTTTTCTTGTAAAGGGGTTTACTACTCTTGGAGATGTTATTTGGTGTTACATTTGATAGAAATTTTACTTCTGAATTGGATATTTTGTTTGGAAATATTAATCATGCACGAAAGATGGTTTGTTCTGTTTTGCTTGCGAGTGTTTGTTGTGGAATTGGATTTATTTTACTTTTTGAGTTTTTGGAATTAATCATAGTTTAATTCCACTATTGTAGATTTATCTTCTTACTTGTATCGACTTTTGTGTTGAGGGAAAAGCTTAGATATCTTTCACATCTAATTAGTTAGTTTCAGTATAGAACTTGTGGAAATAATCAGTAACTCACCCATATTGATTCTTAAATGAAAGAACTGCATTAGAGAAACGCTTCAATCCCCACCAGCATTGTTTTACGGATGTCCAGGCATCGACCCCATCTAGGTAGAGGAATGGCCTGAGTGAGGTTTGTTCATTGTAAATAATATTTATTTATAGTTTCTTAAGTGAACCCATCTCGCTGCAACTGATATCCATGATTTGTGACTACAGTTTCTAGTTTTTGTATGACATTCGATGTTATAAACTTCATGAATTGGTTGAGGCTTTTGGAGATCTCTTAGGGTAGTAGGTAGCCATTATGGCAATGGTCATAACAATCAGCAAGGAAGAGGAAGAAAGAAAGAAGTAGATGTAGAAAAAACCTTGTAAACTATGCCCAATGTGTTGTGAGTTGGGTCATTGGAACTTACCTCAATTTCTAATGAAATGGGATTTCCTGTTTGTATCCTTTTTGCTATTTATTTTACTGTTTCCTATCATTAATTTAACTAGATATTGTGGAAATACATTAGTTTTTATATATTTCACCTTAAAAGATATAAGAATTATTTTTTATTGTTAAAATGTACAAGATTTTTATATTTAGATTAAATAATCGAAAATAAAAATTATTTTGTTAATAAGTTTTTTAAATTTTAATTCAAGTAATTCGCTTTATTTAATGGAATAAGATTTACAAACTTAAAACAAATATTTTAACAAAAAGTTTTCATTAACATCAGGTTTTCTTGACATGATTTTTAAAGCTCAATCTATAGTACAAATTAAACACCAACATTTTTATATTTTTAAATTTTATTTAATTTTTTATTTATAAAATTTTCCACGCATAGCATGGGTTATAATATCAAAGCTCAGAGTGACAATTATAATATAATTGTGAATCATAAAAGCTTATGGTGTATTACAGGTGATGTTTATATCATTGTATATTATGGATGTTACTACAGGTGACGTTTATATCATTGTATATTATGGATGTTACTGTAACACAACTCATAATAATTTAAGTACTATACACAGTAAGTTAAAATCTAATTTTTCATAAGTGTATTATTTTATAAACATATTAAAGTTTTTTTTATTACCCATACAATTAATTTTATAAAAATTATAAATTTTCTTTCTTATTACTGAAATTAAATGAGATTGCTAATTAATTAGTATTAAACGAAAATACTATTGAAATACTAATATTAACATTTTTCATAGCATAATAAATTGTTTAAATGTAGTGCAACCTTTTATTTATATTATTAGATATAGTATGTATATATTTTTCTTTCTTTTTTTATGTTAATATAAAATGGTAAGTTGATTTTTAAACTAAAAGTCATACTTTACCAACAGTTCGTTATGAGTCTTATGACATCCAAATGTTTGTTTTCAATATAATAAAAAAAAAAAGATATAGTTGACACTGACATCAAATGTTTTTTTTTTTTTTTGGCTAGTGAACGTTAGAACGGAGAAAGAGACCAAAAGAAAGAGTTAGAAAAGGATAGAGTTTGAATGAGATATATGATCGTATAGTAAAAAGCAGAATCGGGCCACGTGTATTCATTCCTATGTAAGTGTGTAGTGCGTTAAACAGAAGAGCCAGTATTTATTATTCATCGTTTACGATTTTCATCACCGGATTCTTCTGAAAAAAATATACTTATCCGCGATATCCGAGGGAGAAGGAGATTTTCAGTTCTCAATATTCTGAAAATTCGTAGAATTGTTTGATCAAAGAGTGTGGTTGTGATTCCGACCTAACTGTGTTTTTCATCAATGGCGAAGTACGAAGATTTGCCGATTCCCGTGCTTTCTTCTCTAAAATCAGTTTACGGAGAAGGATCTCAGCTTGAAGAAGCTCAGCTTCGCTTCGATAGAGTGAAATCGAAGTTTCTTCAAGTTTTCGGTCACGCTCCTGACGTCTACGCTCGATCACCAGGTTCAGTTCTTTTTTTTTTTTTTTTTGAAGTTTTCGTTAAATTGAGAAGTGAGAATTGAAGAATCGATTTTGTTCGATTAACGATTGGGAACTGGGAGTGTTGTTTACGCTAGCCCTCTTGGTTTGATTTTTTGGGTTCGGCATTTCATTGTATGTTTTTTTTTTTTTTTTTTGGCTGTTGTGAGAATTTGTATGCCGTTGTTACTCTTATTATTAATGCATTGCTTTTTTTTTCTTCTCAAAAAAAAAAAATCGATTTTGTTTTGTTTTTGAAATTGAGAGATTTGGGGCTTTTGCAGGAAGAGTGAATTTGATCGGAGAGCATATTGACTATGAAGGATACTCGGTATTGCCAATGGCGATACGACAAGATACGATTGTTGCAATTCGTAAGCATGATGTTTCGGAGTCTCCGAAACTTCTTAGAATTGCCAATGTCAATGAAAAGTACACAATTTGTACTTATCCTGCCGATCCTGATCAGGTATGTTTTTTTTTTTTTTCTCTCTAATGTTTTCACTACTACTGGCGTAGGGTTTTGTTAATTGATGCATTATTTGACATGGTTATGATTTAATTTATCCTCTGTTAAGAATGAGTCGTTACCTTTGTTGTGATCCAGTTTTCGAATTGGGAAGAAATTGCATTGCTTGCAGAGCCCATGACGTGTTTTATTTCTTTGTTTTTACAGGAGATTGATTTGAAGAATCACAAATGGGGCCATTATTTTATCTGTGGGTAAGTTCTGTTGTTTGTGTTTTTTTTATTTTATTTTATGGTTCTGTTCTCCTGTGCTCATGTGTGTCTCTTTAAATGTTGTAGTTACTGTTAGGTTCTGTCGACAAAAACTCTTAAGCCAATGTTCTGCTATAGTTGTTTGAGTTAAATTTCAAAGCCGAGTTTTAAGAAAGCAGTCAGTCAACAAACTTCTGTACTTGTATTAAGTATGTCTCAATAGTTTCAAACGTGAATTACTCAATACATTTGCATAAGTGGTTAATTCCTTGCATAAAAGGAACTCATAAGGTTGAATTTACATGACAAGAGTGAGAGTTATTGGATAACGCAGTTGAGGATTATTGTACTGACTAGATAATTTAATATCTCTTCCATTTTTCTTTTGGTTGGGCATAACTTTGCCATTTTTTGGATTTTTCAATCTTTAAAGTTTGGTTAACAATCTGATTTCTAGGTCAATAATTTTTGTTGTCAAATGCCAAGTAGGCATATGTTGCCTTTCTTGTGGAGCGAATAGTTTCGAATGCATTGAAACAATCAAATGTCTTAGATATATTCTCAAGATCCTTTTTGAAGCTAATTCTTTTAGGTCTTGCTTCAAAGAGATTGTTTTGAAACTTTACTCTGAATAGACCTGAGGGGATAATATTTTCTAGTGTTTATTCTTCAAAACCGCAAAGCAATTTCCTAGTTCTGGGTTGGGGTTTACTAGCTGATTGGAAGTCCAAAAATTGTCTGAATTGTGTTAACTACTTTGCAAAATGGAAAAGATGAAATTACCTATTTTTGCCTTATGATAAAAACTTTGGTACATAACAGCTGTATATGGTATATCTACACTAATTGGTGGCATTGTGGCGGAGAATGGTAATTGGAACTCATCTAACACTGGACTAGTTAAGAATTTTATTCCCTGCCAGAATTCTTAGTGTTGCTTCCATTGTTAATTTCTCTGATTTATGATTGAGAGTTATCTACTAGAATTGGAGTCCCTGTTTAACATAGGTTGCTCTATTTTCAGGTACAAAGGTTTTTATGAATTCATAAAATCAAGAGGTTTAGACATTGGTGTTCCAGTTGGTCTTGATATTCTAGTTGATGGGACAGTTCCGACAGGTATTTTCCTAACCAATTCCATTTTGTTGATAGAGACTTAAATAATGAACTGCTAGTTATTCTATGATTTTGAAATCTCTGTGAAACTTTATTAGGATCTGGACTGTCAAGCTCAGCTGCATTTGTGTGCTCTTCTACCATTGCTATAATGGCTGCTTTTGATTTGAATTTCCCAAAGGTATTTCTGATATTTAGGTTCTCTTAAGTATTAGTATTTTATATATTCATTTTGTTGCTTCTGTTGTTTACACCAAGGCACAACTTTTGTTTAGAAAATTAATATCCATTAATATTGATAATGTGTGTGTGTGTATGTGTGTCTCTAATAGTTTCATAAAAGAGACTGTTACCCTGCACAATTTTCCTCTATACTTTGATAATGCAGACTGTCAATTTTCAGCCTATCTATAAACTAAAGTGAAAATTGCATATGGTTTGAGATCTCAAGGGTTAATAATGACTTTGTCATAAATAAAGTAGATACACCTTTCAGATTTATGAAATTAAGAGGGATACCTTTACAGGAGATATGGTTCAAGATAAAATTGCTGGTGAGATAGTATTAATGTTATCAATGTTGAGATTCTGATGAATTACTGCAACTCTTTTCTAACTTTCAAGCCTAAATTAATTGAACAGCCTGAATAGTTTGCACTGAATTCAAGTTCATTCAATAAGCCAAGCCTTTTAAGGTGAAGATCCTTCTTGCACTGATGAATTTTTTCTTGGATTCTTGTTCCTTTTTCCACAGAAAGAAATGGCCCAGCTTACCTGTGAATGTGAACGACATATTGGAACTCAATCAGGTGGGATGGACCAGGTAAGATATCTCATATTTTCCTTATAATCTTATTGATTTAAATATCTTTTGCTTTTCCGCTCCACAACCTAGGGAAGAAAAGGTTATATCAGTGCTTGATGGCCCCTTCAAAACATATTGGTCCTCTGGTTTCATCAAATGTTGCTTTTCAATAGTAACTTTCCTGGAGTTACGATATTAACTTTTTTATTTTTTTATTTTTTATAACATCTCCTTGTTTTTGAGTTTTTGGTTCACTTAATCCTTGTCTGCAAAATTGGTGCCACCTGCACCTGATTTGTTCTCTAGGCGCCTGCCCACAAGTATAAGCATTATATTAAGGTGAAGGATCTCTTGAATTACTTTGCAAGTGCCTTGGCTACAGTTACACGTACATTGTATTCTAATATGAATTGCTAGCTCTGAGAGACAATAGTTTATGCTTGGTGATTATTTCTACTTATTACATTATATTAAGTGTTACGAAAGTGAGATTCTGGGTCTAAATTGTTTATTGTGTAGTTTGTGGTTGTCATGTTTGTATTTTTTTCTGATACCAGCTTGTGTAATTTTTAGGCAATCTCTGTCATGGCTAAATTGGGGTTTGCAGAGCTGATTGATTTCAATCCTATTCGGGCAACTGACGTGCAACTTCCGGCTGGCGGGACTTTTGTGATAGCTCATTCATTAGCAGAATCTCAGAAGGCAGTCACTGCTGCAACTAATTACAATAACCGTGTTGTAGAATGTCGACTGGCAGCTGTAAGTTCTTAAGTATTTTCCATGGTAGAATGGTCTTTCTTATGTCAGCTGACTTTGACATATAAGCTGTTCTAGATTCTAGGTTTGTTCTTAGTCTTTTACCCAGTTTATATTAATGTTTTGCGCTGGTTGACCTATAGTTGAAAGCACAAGTCTCAGATGCACGCCAAATATAGAAAGTGGAGACACAAATAGCTTAATTCTGCTGTGTTGCTAGGTTTACTCTTCATTAGCTTGATGAGAGGAATATTGACTTAAATTATTGTTTCGAATTTAAATCTTTTCAGATAGAAATATTTATAACATGCACCTATTGTACGACTCGTGATATTATAATTTCTTTGTACAACTGTTCAGTTTGGAGTCTGCATCATTGTAAGTTCAAAACTTATAAAGTCAATTTTGTGCTAGCTTTTTTGTTTATCAAAATGCTGTAGTGTCTCACTTTATGTAGGTTAGTATTTATAAACTCCCACACGTATTCCTATACCAATGCAGAAGTTGGCCACCTTATATAACATTCTTAACTCATATAATAGTTATTTTCTTCCTTATTACTTGCCTAGGAGGAAATGCTAATTATGATCATGCGTTTGATGGTTTAATTGGTGGAGGGAGTTCTAGTCATGCTCTGTTTCTTGCACATTTCCAGGTATTGCATGAATCAGACCATGCTTATAGCTGGATCTTTTCCCCAATTGAAGAAAAGAGCGTTAACCTTGGCCAAAACCTTGTTTGCAACTTTGTGAAGACCAAAGAATGATATCAAATTCTGAAGCTAACTAAAATGGGCATTTATCATGTACATTTATAAGTGCCCTTTAGTACAAGTTCAGTTGTGTTTTATCCCTGTTTGTACTGAAATTGATAAATGGTTTCACCTGACCTTTTCCTAGGCATATTGTGCTGTTGTATATAGGATTGATTGCTAAAATGAGAATTCCACATTTACAGGGTAATTTATAAAAAATAATTGACGCTTCTTTAATTTATTTAACTAGTTGATGTGTCCTGTGCACTGCCATTAATTTACTCCTTTGTCTTCTGAATTCAGAAACTTAACACATTTGTACTGGGTCAATCATTAATATATTTTGAATTAGTCATTCAATAGCAGTGGCCTCCTCTGTACTTTTCAATGCATTGACAATGTACTTCAAAAACTTCTTCAGGTTGTCCTTGGTAT
Organism: Paratinospora sagittata; assembly: GCA_035771175.1. NCBI lineage: Eukaryota > Viridiplantae > Streptophyta > Magnoliopsida > Ranunculales > Menispermaceae > Paratinospora > Paratinospora sagittata. Next base: position 1,508,702 of record CM069607.1, on the reverse strand, counting down.
CAAATTGGGAATGAAGCCAAATGAGGCAATATCCAAAGTTAAAACTCTGTCAGATGTTGAGGGATTGTGTGTGTCTTTTGCAAGTACCCGTGACTCTTCTGATCCTGTCATTGCAGTTAAGGTATGCATTTGTAAAACTTGAATTCACTCTCTTGCCATTTATTTCTTTGTGGCATCCTGAAAAGAAATTCTTACGTTTTTTTTCTATTACTGTTCCTCATACTTCTGATTTGATGTGAACCGTTGTTCTCAAATCTTCTATCAGCTTTGATACCTTCAACAGCCATCTCCATCTTATTTTGCAGGAATTTTTGAACGAGGAACCATATACAGCTGAAGAAATTGAGAAAATCACAGAGGAGAATCTACCATCAGTTTTAGGAAATTCTCCAACCTCATTGGATGTATTAAAGGCTGCCAAGCATTTCAAACTCTATCAGGTAACATTTACCGCATCCCCCTGTTTATGATGGATATGGTCATTGAGTTTGGGTGTCTAGGACATGCTGCTGTTTTATACCAGTACTAAACTTCTATCTTTTTATTGTTGTCGTCTGGTTATAAATGCATTTATCAAAAAAATTTAGTAGATTTTAAAAATAATGGATACGATGTTTAATATTTGAGAGAAAAAGGGCATTTTGAATTATTTGAACTCATGATGTAAGGCATTGGCTGCTTAGAGCAGCAAATGCAACCTCTGACAGGAGTTATAGTCTCAAAATTTATTGAGTTCATGTTATCCAGTATGAAATATTCTTAAGAAGAAACAACCATGCAACAGCAAATAATATATGCATGTGCATTAAGTTAATGTTTATCTGAAATTTTTGTTTAGTTTTAAGCAGTAAATTTCTTTTTTAACTTAATATAGATGGTTCATGTTTTCTGACCGGGCTTCTTATTGGATTGATTTCTGTTGCAGCGAGCTTCTCATGTATACTCTGAAGCTAAGCGTGTTTATGCTTTTAAGGACACCGTGACTTCAAATCTAAGGTGTGTCTCTTTTGCATACATAGGTCAATTACCACATTTGATAAATGCTTTTGCACAAGCACAAGCACACATCTTCATACAGCTAGACCATATTGTGCCCTATGAGACTTGGATGCTTCACTGAACCTTAGCATTCATATGAAGGAAGCTAACAATGTGCTCAATTGAGAATCAAATCCTTGCTTCGTATGCAAGCATCTATATCAGTATCGGATCTAACCTCTTAATTAAGAGTATCAAGTACACATTTATCTGACAAATATTGCACTTACTAATATCAATTTGTGAACTAAATTTAGTTGCAATATAATCCAAAGTATTGCATGTACTAATGTTATTTGTGACTTTAAGAGTCACATGTGTTTAGTTTTGATAAAGATAACTAAATGGATGTTCTTTTAGAGAAGTACAATTTTTTTAGGAGACTTATAATGAAATGTTACAGAAGTTTTGCACAGCTTTAATACATCGAATAAGATGGAAAAAAATTCTAAGTTAGAAATTTTTTTTTACCTAAAGCCTGCAGAAGTATATATTATAAATAACTAAGAAGACCTATAGAGTGAAACATAAACTATAGCAGTTTAGAAAAATAACAGCTGTGAGGATTTGTTGCAAATAACAACTTTTCACCATCCATAGAGAAAAAAAAATGTATATGAGATGCTTCCTTAGGCAGGACTTCAAACATAGCCAAGCAAAGAAACCGATTTTGTAGGAACTTTTAGGTTAAGGTCTGGCTGAAAACCTTGGATGCACTACTTCAATGTGAAATTGGCGTAAAAAAGAGTAGTTTCTTTCCTGACCTCGGCCCATTTGCGCTCAAAGTGGCATTGTGAAGGCGTTCCCTGTTACTCGGCACATGCACACAATCTTACAATGCTTATCTTTTAGAATGATGGAGAATCAAATATTGAATTTGTTCTGTTTCGATACACATAGATGTATATCTCCCAATATAGGCTGCACATGAGCTAAAGCTCTTGCTTTCTGCATCAATTCATTCCCCCCACCCCACCCACAGTTTGATATCTCTTCCAGTTGCACTTGTCTTTCCTTGAATTTTACTTTTGTTTATTTTTTTCCCCTTCTCCCACTGCCACCCTTACCACTTTCAATGTAATTGGCTATTCAACGTTTTAATACTTTAAAAACCATCTTTATCCCATAGCAGATTAAGCCTCCATATCCTAGAGCACTCGTTTTAATTAGAAACTACCGGAGCTTCTTCCCATGCGTATACTTCCTTCGTTCTTTCTTGTAGTACTGATTTTGACCCTGGAAGCATTCATGTATTTGAGAGAGAAGGAACACATTTAACAAAAAAAGAGTAAAGATATCAAACGTATAGATAGATATATATCATATGCCAAGGACAACCCATTAAAATTACAAAATTATATGAATTTAAATAGAAAATAAAATAGAATGATAAAGTTGAATGAACACGACAATTAAAACACCTACTATCACATCAAAGATGTCAAATTCTAATTAAATTATTAGAGGAAAAACGCTCGCAACATCTGCCATCTTCCACATTTCCTCTTTCTGCAATTCAAGGAAAAATCTCCTTCAATAATGTAGGAAGAAAGAAGATGAAAAAATAGAGAAAACTTAAAAGAATAAAGACAATTACAAAACCTTAAACACAACCACCGCCGTAAGTGGTGAAACAATTTGTTCTCTTTGAGGCATTTTCTCAGACATCTTGTGCTCCTGTGCAACACTCTGCAAATCTGAGAGTTGGAAAAGTTTTAGATGGGTTTTTATGTGTTAAGAAGAGAAGGGAGCAAGTGAAGCATTGAAAAAACAATTAAATAAATAAATAAAACCAACATTAAAAACATAGATATCCCATAACGTTTCAAAGAAAATTTCAGGCAACACAACATTAAAAAAAAATAATGAAATGACTAACATGAATGCTCCAAATCAAGATCTCACAGTTCTAGTCACGGCCTTATCCATGGCATAGAAGAGTTTAATCAATAAAGTAATGAAAGGGTGTTGCTCCCAACTGCAAGCCCATTTGCTTTAGTGTTGCGATGGTGCTGATTTTGATGTCGTTCAATTTTCCAACGCGTTCTCTGCATTCCAACGACGGGGCATTGATGAAAGCATGCATGAAAGGAAGACATTACAAATGCAAAAAGATCAAAGTTCAAACATCAGAAATGGGTACACCTGAATCGAGAGTAAACCTGATCAAAGTTCATACATTAAAAGCCTTCATCAAATCGGAAGCAATTGCCTTGGAATTTCTCAGTATCTGATTTTGGTTGAGTGGCAACAGAGTTTGAAAAATGGAAAAGACCATTTCCAGTTTAATGATCACGACGGTTTGAACAGATGTGGGTGAATCGTGATAGTTTAGTCGGTTTGAAGAGATATGGGTGAATCGTGAGTTTAGAAAACTGAAATAGTTCAGTTAAAAAAACTGAAATATACATCCATGATTCTTGAATTTTTTTTTACCTACCTATGTATACCCATGCTATATTAGAATGGAAAAACAAAATCTTGTACAGATAAAAGAAAGGGCATTTTTGGAATTCTTTTTAAATTGGCTTCACCTAGAAAGTGTCCAGGTATTTCTATTATATATAGTATAGATATAATGAATATATCTTATTTATGAATTCATTATATATTAACTCAAAAATGATGATGGCTTGTGCGTTAAAAACAGTGGGTTGGGCGCTGCAGCGCTCTCATTGGGCGTCGCAGCGCCCAGAATACTGTTTTGTGCGTTATTCTCCAAGGGTGCAGTGTTGCAGCACAGCGCTGCAGCACTATTGATGCTGATTTTGACAATTTTTCACCCGTTTTAGCCCATTATTCCATCTTATGCACTTGTTCCTTCACTCCATTACTTTGTCATATCTTCATCACTTTCCTACTACCTCAAAACCACTTTAAACCTACAAAAATCAAGCAAAAACTAAGTGTTAAACTAATCAAAACATTCACCCCAAATAACATATCAAAATAGAATATACTGAAACTATAGCATAAAATAACTTAAAATATATGTAAAATTCCCACCTATCACCCCACATCATGAAGGGGTGTGAACACCTATTTAATTCCTTTTATCAATTTCTTGCGAGTAACATTTGACATTGATGTAATGCTACTAAGGTATGATTTTAGACACTGTAAAGTCATGATTGTTTGGTATTTCTCAAATACCAACTTCTGAACAATCTCTCTCTCTCCCCCTCTTGTGCAGTGACGAAGAGATACTAAAAAAGCTTGGCGACCTCATGAACGAAAGCCACTACAGCTGCAGTGTCTTGTATGAATGCAGGTATTTAATCCACATGCATACTTCACTTCTCAATGAATTAGCAAACATACATGCATCTCTGCTATATGCTTTACCTCCTATGAGTTATTTACTTTATCTGTTCATGCTTTTTCTGTTATTAGCTGCCCAGAGCTGGAAGAACTGGTAAAATATTGCCGTGACCATGGAGCACTTGGAGCAAGACTTACAGGAGCTGGATGGGGTGGCTGTGTGGTTGCCTTGGTTAAAGAAAGCATTGTTCCACAGTTCATCCTCAATTTGAAGGTAAACTAATTTCTTCAGAGCACTTCATGCTCTTATATAATATGCAATTGTTCACCACTAAACATGATAAATTAAGTTTTTTAAGATAACATTTCTGATGAACATCTCTTTCAGGAATCATTCTACCAATCAAGGATTGACAAGGGGGTGATTAGTAAGAATGATCTTGGCCTCTATTTCTTTGCTTCCAAGCCATCAAGTGGTGCTGCAATATTCAAGTTTTAGAGTTCTTTTCGCATCTTCTCTTTCTGCATTTGTGCATGACTGCAATTGTACAAAACCGATGGGTACTTCAAGTCTACCAAAATAAATTATTTTACGTAAACACACTGAAAATAAATCTGTAATTGTTAATCATAATTAATAAGTTTAATTTACTGCAGTTAATTGCAATGTAGCTGGTTATTTAGTTTAGGGTTTTGCTTTTTATAATGAGCTAGTTGTAAATTTTTGAAATATGAAATAACAATGTAGTCTTTTTAGCTGTTTGTGTATTTTTTTTCTTCTTCAATTCTTCCTTTTTATTCTTTTGTTTTTAATTTAATTTTTGTCAGAGCAAAACTCTAAACTAACTAATCAGTTATATTATAATTAACTACAGTAAATTAAAAAGTAATTTTATTGCAAGGAAAATTTATTTATTGTCCCTTCCTGTTTATTTAATTATTCAATGTTCTTGTGGTAATTTGATTCAAAAAGTGAATGCTAGCAACCACACAAAGCAGACTGGGTGTCTATGAATAAGATATTTGTATGATTTGGATTTCATTTATAAATCAAATAATGGTTGGATTTCATTTATAAATCAAATAATGGTTTCTCTTTTTTTTTTTTTTTGGTGTCCGAAAGGAGATATTTTCACTCTTTGAATCTGTTTAGTGCACGGAATAAGATAAAATAAAATTATTTTTAATTTAATTCTCGGACTAATAGGTTGAATGACATAAAAAAAGAATGTTATTTAACTTTTTTATTTCATTTTAACAGAAGAAAATAGTTTTGAAATTACGTCCATTTGTTGGTACTCTTCCCTCTTTTTTTTGTTCATAGGTATTTTCCTTTTTATTCGTTCTTCCTTCTTCCTTCTTTCTATTTTTTTATTAAAAAAATTTAAAACTTGATTTTACGTTTTTTTTATATTTTTTTAAGATAATTGTAAGTTAATTTTTAAAATATATTAAAATATCAAATTAAATATTAAAAAAGCGCTGCAATACGGATAATAACCGACCGACCAATTACTGCTACTTCACTGGATCCCTATACCCATTTGGCCACGTATCAATCTCCAGATTCAGAATTGAGGCCAGCTAGTCAACCATCTAATAATCTGGTTCACGCCAGTTAGTGAGGCAAGAGCTTGACTTGACCCCTCCAATTAATGCGCCACGTGCTGCATAAATCACGAACCCAGATTTGAGAAATGGTGCTGCCATCTTAGCCTGCACCGACGGATCATCCGGGCCCCAACTCACCCTTTATCTCAGATTTTAGTTCCTCCGCCTAACTGTATAACTATTAGTCCACATTGGTCGTATTATTAACTCTTCATGAATTCATGAACTTGTAAAATAATTTCCCAGAAACTTGGGTTTAAATAAAGAAAAAACTCTAATGATTTTCTTCTAAAAAATTAGCAAAGAAGGGCTGGTAGGAGATGCTCTATAAACAAGAAACTGGGTATGTGAAAATTGTGATGGATCATTTGGTTAAAGAAGATGGAGTAGAAGAACATACAGTTGTTGATCTTGAAAGTGGTGAAGATGGGTTTATTAGTTCATTGAACTGCAGTATGGAAAATTCATCAGAGTTGTTGTTGTTGAGAGAAGAGAAGAAGGGCGTAGGAGAAGGAAAAATGGGGACTTTAACTGAGAAGCCGAAGAAGAAGAAGAGCCCAAAGAAGCCTCCAAAGCCACCAAGGCCTCCCAGAGGGCCTTCATTGGATACAGCTGATGTTAAGTTGATGAAAGAGATATCTGAGCTTGCTATGTTGAAGCGTGCAAGGATGGAGAGAGTGAAGGCAATGAAGAACTTGAAAGCAGCTAAGGCAGCTTCATCGTCTTCTAACAGTAATCTGTGTGCTATGGTTGTTACACTCCTGTTTTGTCTCGTCTTACTATTCCAAGGTAATCTTATAATTTTTTTTTTCTTTTGCCAATTAAATTCTCATTTTTAGCAAATGTTTCTCTGGAGAATTGTTTTAGTCTGTTAGTTATTTGAGCTTTAAACCTTACTACCTACTTGTCTTTTTCATGTTTGCTAATCTTTTCTAATGATATGGTCAGTGCCTTAGATGTGCTAGTTAGGAAGTTTAAGCTAGTTAACTAAGAGTAAGAATAAAGGCTATTACGAATAGAGATAACTCAACTCAACTCAACTCGAGTAAGCCTTTTATTCCCAGTTACACGAGGTTGGCTACATGAATCTGCTTGCTTCACTTTACTCGATCAAAAGCTAAGTCGACTCTTAAATTACAAGTGGTTATATCTTTTTTTAGTTATTTCTACCTTCTTATGTCTTCCTCTACCTCTATTGTTACCGTGGATTGTATATAAGTCAAATTTTCCTAATTCGAGCATTTAAACGTCCTTGTTATGTGTCCTAAATTACCTTAATCAATTTTTTCTCATTTAATCTTCAATTAGATTGAACATATCATAAATAGAGATAAAACTAAGCCTTTTATCAATTACATGAAGTTGGCTATATGAATCTGTTTTATCCACTCCACTCTATTAAGGGCTAAGTCGACATTTAAATTGTAAGCAGTTATATTTTTGATATAGCGGAACAGAAGAAATAGATTCATGTAGCTCAGTTATATAGTTGAGAAAAGTTTATGTTGAGTTGACTGTCTTGATCCATCTGTTGGTATATGCTGTTGTAATCTGACTGGTCATTTCATGTATTTGCGTATTTCTTCCCATTTTTCCCAACTCCTTCCTTGTGTAATGTACGGATGATGAGAAGAAGTCAAGGTTTATTTTAATGTCAATGAATAAATATAATAATAAGTCGTTTATAGCCTTTTCTAAAGCCCTTTCTTTTTCTTTGGAATACTTTTTGTGTTTTGTTGTGCAGTATTTTGCTCCACTCTGTTCATGCTTTCTCAATTGCTTTTGGTTTCATCTCCTGTGCAAGACAGTTACTTAAGAATGAGCCTTTTAAAGATTATCTATCTGGGTGAGCTACTTTTAAAATAAAATTGATTGGCAAACAGATACGGGTCATGTGGTAAATGAAAAAATCATAAGTCTCCATATATACTCCCTGTAAATTATTGGGCAAACAGGTTACTAGGAATTACTTCATTGTCTAGTAAGGTTCATGTTGTTGATGGTCCTCATTACTTAGAAGTAATCAGAATCAATAAATTCTTCACCTGTTTCCTAAAGGGGTGTTTGTGTTTGCCTACTTTAGACAATTGATGACCTGTGTGCCCTTGTTCTGTACCAGCTTTTTGCTGTTAAATTATTCTTGTACTGTGATTTTGGGAAGATAGCTGGTTTTGGGCAACACGTCTAGGGGGTTCAGCCAAAGCTGTTTGTCATAAAGAGTCCACTATTTTCCATGATTGCTTTGCAATTTTTTTTTTCGGAGTTTATATACTTAGCTTGTTTTAGTTAATGGAGCATTATCATCACCAATACACTCGGAACTGATTGGAAGGACTCGCTATTCTTGTTATGTAACTCGTGAATGTGATCAAACCAAGAAGAGAAACGAGGAACTTTTATTTGTTTGATGATATGAAATCAGCACTTTTATTATATGAAATAACTTAGCATTAATTACTAAATATTACTAATTAACACTTTTAAGATAAACCACATTCATGTATGAAATCATATACATATGTTTATTATATGTAAATGAAATCCACATAATAATATACATGAAATTCAATATATAATAATATATATGATTTCGCATATATAATATATTTGTAATGCTAAAAGAAGTGAGAACATGTTTTAGGGCAATGAAGAGTTGGCCTTAAATTAAAAGTAAGTCTAAGGAAGATTGGAGTCCATTTTCGTTTTGTTGATGAGTAAGCAGTTGTAGATAAGTGGAGATAATATATAGATATACATATCTATCTATCTATCTATATATATATATATTATAGAATGGTGAAGTCATAAAAGCCACCACATGTCATGATGTGCACATATAGTAGTAGGTTTTCTCTACTGAGCTAAGTTGAGACTACCTTTGGGAGAGGGTCTGGAGGTTTTCTAAATTGCCCTTTGTTGCTTCTACTTGGGAGATTATGGGTGCTATGAAATAGCCCTCTTTTATAGGTTGGGGGCTTGATAGAGCCATCAATCGTTCAAGTTGGATTACTAGGTCAAAACATAGCTTTAGAAACGAGTGTCCTGTTGAGACTTGTACAAAAAGGAAAAGGATGAGAGAAGTAATTATAATGATAAAAAAAAAAAATAGGAAAGGAAAGACAGCAAATCTAGAAACATGTTAAAGTAAATATGAACATTAGTGTTTGCTTTGGAAGATTTCTTGTAGATTTTTTTTTTTTTTTTTGAATAAATATTAGTAGCTAGTTTCAAACTATTAGGTTTAGAAGAATGTGATTTTTCTTATTATAGTTTTATCTAATTACTATAATAATATTATAGTAATTAGTAATAATAATTACTAAATATTACTAATCATATAGTTACAAAAATGCTTTATTTTTTGAAAAAAATAATAGTTTGCTTTTAATTACTTGATATAATTTAGCTTTTATTAACTGTATAACTTGTAAGCTATGGAAATGAAGACTCCATCTTACCACTTTAGCACTTTTTGGCAGCACTATTCTCCAGAGGCAATTCACTTGTGAGTTTTCATGGATCACCTGAGTCTACGGTAGCAGTGAGTGGAGGATTGATTTCAGTTAAACATTACAAGAATCTCTCTGCTAGTGGCACTGTTGGTCTAGGCCCTTGAAAATGCAGAGTTTTCTCCCTGTTTCTTCCCAGTTGAAAACACTTAAGACTACAGGAAAAAATAAGTATAGACTCTCCTTTCTTCTTCTTCGTTTTTTATATGTATTACAGCTATAAGAATGTAAGTTGTTTCTATAAGCTATATCTTGGCAATCTATTTTGATGTTGCTGCAGTTGCTTTGAACAGAGTTGAGCAACCAGGAGGAAAGAAAAATTGTAGAAAGTGATGTCACAGACTGTAAGATATTCTCTTCTATGGCTGAAAATTGTGTGGTAAATATGTCTCTTTTCTTGATTACCCAAGTTTGAGAATTTACCTGTCAGATTTCCTTGCTTTCAACTCTTAAGAATTTTAATGATTTCCATTGCTGCCTATCTCCAACTTTAATGAATGCCAATATAGGATACTTTTAGGGGTAGGAACTCATACCTTAGTGGTTTAATACATGGTAAGCAAGCTAGGGTGATGAACTATTGAAACCATGTTGACACCCTTAGAAATCGTAATGGATATTAGAGATAATAGTGTGACAAAAAAAAAGACAGAAAGACGATTAAGGTTTCATTGATAATTCTCTAAAAGAGTGTGAGTACAAAAGAAATTAAACAAAGCTTATATAGCTACTAAAAAACACAAAATTACTAAACTACACCTAATATAAATAAGTACTCTAATATACTAAAACCTAACTCATATTTCACCAAATATAATATTACTCTAACATCTCCCTCAAGCTCATGGGTGTGGAGACATTTATGAGCTTGCAATATCGAGAACGTAGCGTTGTCATCCAACAGAAGGAGAGAAGTATAACGACAATGTAAAAACAAGTGCCAAGACCACATACTCCAAGAAAAATATCAAATGCAAAGATTATCAACCAAATGCAATCATATTTTAGATTGTTGCAAATCTAAATGCAATCATCTTTCAAATTGTTGTAAATTCCAATGCAATTATATTTCAGATTGCTACAAATCCAAATGCAATCATCTTTTAGATTGCTGCAAATTTCAATACAATCATATTTCAGATTGCTACAAATTTAAATGCAATCATCTTTCAGATTGTTACAAAATCCAAATATCATGCCAAAAACAAAACAAAAATTCATTTTTTTTTTGTCGTCAAAAAAACTACCGATCTACAGCCTGTCCCAATCAACTTCTGGGAATGAGCATCTTGGTAGGTTTGATGACGACAAACCTATGGCTCTTGAGGTTGAGTGACGAGGAGTCGTTGGAACTGCTCAGCAAACACGGCTAAAGTGGGATTGAAAGACGATAGTCCCTTTGCAGATGATGGTGCCATTGTTGTGGTATGACTAGATTGTTGTTGCTGATGGTGTCCTTCAAACTTTGATGTGGGTTGTTGTGATCTACTCAGCAACTGAGGACATTAAGCCTTCCAATGACCCTGTTGCTTGCAAAAACTGCACTCATTAATACCAACCCTAAAGTATTTCTTGTTTTAATTATTGAAAGGTGGGTTAGAAGAAACTGCTAGAACAGATGGAGTAGATGCTAGAAGAACCCCTTTCTCTGCTTTTGGCTTCATTCTAATTTTCTCTGCTAACAATTCACTAACCACTGAAGCAACAGATGGAAGTGGATTTCTATGTAAGATAATACCACGAAGTCCCTCAAAAGTATCTCGAAGTGTCATAAGAAGCTGCGTAAGACGTCGCTCCTCCCTACGAGCAATATATAGTGCACAAGCTCGAAGCTTTGCAGACTCCGTGAGAACCAATTGGTCTCAAAGATAGGTCATGGTACTGTAGAACTCTTGAATGTTCATGTTCCCCTATCTTACCACTCGAATATTTGATTCCAACTGATATTGTTTAGCAAAATTAGATTGGGTGTACAACCTTGCCAAATGATCCCAAACTTCTTTAGTTATTTCATACTTCGCCAACTCCGTGCCAACAGAGTGCTCAACAGAATTGTTATTCCAAGTAATAATCTTATAATTATTAGCATCCCATTTATCTAAAGATGTGCATATCTTTCATGTTTTTCATCATTGGGCATGGTAAATGCACCAGTAACATATCCCCTCCCTTCAAAAAATTCATCATCACATAATTTCAATAAGAATAATTTTTTCCATCTAATTGCACACTAATAGAGTGAAGAGAATCATCTTTTTCACCCATCATAGTAACCTTTACCAAAAGAAATTATCAAACTTCTCCCAAATCCAAAATCCAAGTGGTTATAATAATCACAAATCAATTTGTTCCAAAATTCAAAATCAAACAATTGGAACTAAGTCTTTTGCACACCAATAGTTCTAAAAATAGTAATTAAATAAAGCTCTAAAACAAAAAACTCTAAGAATTGATTTTCTCATGCAAATAATAACCACTAACATATAATGGCAATCTCAATTACTCTACTGCAAGGCCACCACCGTCAAATAATAATGGGGTTTTCAATATTCATTTTTTTAATAAAATATACCCACCGATTCCCTTTTTCAATATCTTCTAGCAACATGCTTTTTGGTAATTTTTTCTTTGTAGCAGTTGAACACCAATAGAAAGAACGCCACACATTTTGATTCTCTTATCCGCACCAATGTTACAACTCTAATCACGAAACAATACCCATAACGATCGAACTCGCTCTGATACCTTGTGACAAAAGAGAAGACAGAAAGACGGATAGAGTTTTATTGATAATTCTCTATATTAAAACCTAACCCATATTTCACCAAATATAATATTACTCTAACAAATAAAATTGAAAGTGGTACATCAAAATGAAAAAACAAAGTACCACTCAACAGCTAGCGGCAATCTTTGTTAATAGTTGTACATTAAATAAAAAGACTTATTGGAGTCTTCAACCGATCGGATGTTATATTTCTTCTAAGAGTAGCAGCAAAGTGTCTACGTACCTGCGACTTCCCAGTACGCAAAGAATGTCACTTCGGATATATCTTTTGAATATATCTTTGACTGACGTACACATTGATATATCTTTTGAATGTCACCCTACCATTTTGATTTTCGTATTAAATATTATATGATGTCGAATCCTTAACAATCCACTTGAGATTAGACGAGTGGCTTGTTAATTCAACACTAACCTACCTTAATTAAAATATTCTAACTATGTTCCTTCAATATCCTTAAATAATGTCCCATATATACAACATGTGTGTCATACATCACTTGTTAGCTAGTCATCTACCTAACAAGTTAATGTAACTGTTTTTCTTCCATTTTTTATTTTTTATTTTCTACATTTTTAAACTTCGTCGTGATTAATTATGTACATCGATCTAATAGTAACTATCAAAAACTAAATTAATTGAAACTAAACACAAAATTCATTATTGAGTAATCATGCCCAATTGCCCATCATATAAAAAGAATTATGATTTGAGTAGGAAATATATTAATTCAAAGCTGGTAGGAACTGTGTATAGAGCACATGGGTAGGAGTTACTGCAACCCGTACGTTAAGTTAGGAGCCTGAGCTGGTTGATCAAATTATTGGCCATGCCCAATTAGCTTTGGCTAGGCCCTCACAATATTAAATATTGTATATGGGGGCAGCTCTACCCATTGATTACTACTTGAATTTACTGGCAGACGTAGCATGGAAGCCAAACCCCAGCTCATTTCCTAATTAGCACTAATTAACAAATATTTTACCGGGCCCTTTCTACCTATCTATAATAAACATGAATTTAAATTCATTGACAGATTGACTTGTATTTGTCATCAACATACATAATCAACACATATATTTTTTGAGGGCCAAGTGTAATCACCTTAGCTAAAAACTAACAACTTAAGGACACAAATATCAACTCATAAAGAGCAAGTAAACATTTGGACACAACTTAAGATTATGCTTACAACAAATGAATTATTGGGCCTTACAAGTACCATTTATCTTCTACGGGGATTTGATCTACAGTGGGTTGGAATGTTCTTATCCATCATACCACGTTGTCCTTAGTAATTAATAATAATAGAAAAATATTAATCTAACTGTAAAATATTACAATTACTACACATGTATATTTATTAGATCAGTTATTATACAATTTAAAATATATAAAATATTAATATTTTTTTTTGACAACTTATATATATTGAGTTGTTATATATGATGAGAACCTCTCATGCGTGATCAATTATTCAAATAAAGCATGGGTACTTCATGTATTGCCATGCCTTTGGTCGTATGTATATATCCTTCCCATTCAATACTTTCATATATATATTAAACAGGGTACTTTGGTCTCCACTTGTATTACTTTTATCCATGTCCAAGTTCAGCTCCTCGTTATTGTGACATTAATTGCTTTATTAAAAATTATATAAAGGTTTTTTCGGGGAGGTGGCAATAAGAGATTTTTTTATCCAAAAATTTTGTCATCTTTACATAATTTCAATTGTCAACACTTGTGGCAAAAAAAAAAAAAAATTGTCAACATTCGTATATATATCAAGTTACATTAGTCCACGATTTAAAGAAAATCAATGGTATATAATTATTAATGTCTTATGAATTGCTTTCAAATCATATAATATTAGTTTAACATTTTGTTAAAGCATAACCTGTCAATCCATCTTTAAGATCTGTATTCGTAATTTACGGGCATATATATATATATATGCATGCATGGATCCATATGATAAAACATTGTTTCGTATAAGTTTCTTACATTATCCACGGAGTATATAACTACAAACAAGTTAGTAATTGTTAACACATAAAATATACTGTTTCGTGCAAGTTTCTTTCATTGATGAAGTCAGCGAGAGCAATGTTCATAAACTAGTCAAGGTTTCTTACTTTGAGATGGACTAGTTCAAATATTAAACTATGTTATTCCAAAAAAAAGTTGAAGTTAATTATCAACAAGATGAGTTAGTTGCTCGCTATTAATTTGCCTATATAATATTATTTCATTTTATACAGGTAAACACACTCACTTATCGTTAGTACTTTGTAGTAAAAGTGAAATATTGAAGAAAGAACCAAAAGAAATAAGAGAAATGATCGATTCCTACTATCTTAATAAGGAGGGGAACATATCAAGGAAAAAGGACTGATTGATTTCATGCGATGGTGTTCGGTATGTATAATCTGAAATAATAATCTTACATCAGATATGAGCAAGTTTATCACATAAAAAAATAAGTTGAGATCTCATTCTTAATAGTATCAAGGCCTTTTAAAGTAAAATTTCAAACATAAATTCAAAAGTGATTAAGTTAAAAATAATATCAGTACTACAAAATATTCATGTCCGCCCAACACGTGATACTCAAATAAGTGGCACGTTCTTGTAAATTACATGTCACAATCTTGCCATGTATCCAAACTCTCTCCAGTGCTTTTAATGTTTGGCTGATACCAAATTTCATGCTTTCCCATTTTACCCACCTCCTCTTTCATCTCTACCTTTTTTTCTTTGTCTCTTTCATTTTTTTTCACTTGACAATGCAATGATTTTTTTGAGCTTTAAAATAGTAAGCAGCTAAAATAACATTAAGAATAAAATAAAATAAATAGTGACGATCGTCTTTTGAATTTTGTTAAAAATATAAAATTAAGATTTTTTTGGCATGGTTAAATATTTTAGGTGTGTATTTATTGGCTTTAATTCATCTACTATTTGTTTATATCTTAATTTTATATATTGAGCAAAATTCAAAAGATCATCGTCATTATTAATTTTATTTTAGCCTATATTTTATTAAATATAGGCTAAAATAATGTTATTTTAGCTGCTTACTATTTTAAAGCTCAAAAAATCATTAACCGTTAAGTGAAAAAATGAAAGAGACAAGAAAAAAAGTAGGGATGAAAGAGGAGGGCAAAACGGAGAAGTGTGAAATTTGGTATCAATCAAGCATTAAATGCATTAGGGAAAAATCAAAACGCCAAACATTTTGACGCATGGGAGACATGTAATCTAACGTATCCCATGAAATCCGCACCTAGGAAAAAGGCCAAAAGATACAAACTTCTGATCTTCTACTTGCGTAATACGTGTTAAAGAGAAAGTTTTACATGATATATAATGAATGAAAAATGTTAAAGTTACCTTTAAAATATACATCATCATTAAATATCATTGAATTACCTCAAATAATATATCAACACAATCTAATGATATATGTGAATGATGTACACTTTAAATGTATATATTAGATGTCAATGTAACATTAGTCTTAATTAATTTACCGACTCTATTTAATACTGAGCTACTAGGTAGTATTGGTAAGAAGATGCAATGTAATTGACTTATTAACCAAAGCTTGTTAAGTTTGTTCAGTCATTTTACTATAAAAGCAGCTTCAATCTCTAAGGGAGACGAAGCATGAGAGAAAAAACTGAAAATGACCACTAATATGATTTCCTTGAAAGCCCTTCTCTTCTTCTCCCGTTTCCTCCCTAGGAAACTAAGGAACATAAGATCTCTCTATGCAAAATTCAACAGCGCCCACAAATCCCACCAATTCAAGCAAAAAAACTACTATCCTTTCCTTTCCCAAACATCATCAAATTTCTCAGATTCCACTTTGATCTTTGACATGGAGGGAGCATTGTTGAAATCCTCATCTTTGTTTCCTTACTTCTTTCTTGTGGCCTTTGAAGCTGGAGGAATCACTAGGGCTCTTATTCTCTTGCTTTTGTACCCTTTGGTTTGTTTTGTTAGCAAGGAGATGGGGCTGAAGATCATGGTGATGGTTTGTTTTCTTGGGATAAAAAAGGAGAGTTTTAGAGTTGGGAAAGCTGTTCTGCCCAAGTTTTTCTTGCAAGATGTTGGGCTTGAAGCTTTGGAGGTGTTGATGAGAGGTGGGAGAAAGGTTTGTGTGAGTTCTATGCCTAGTGTGATGGTAGAGGGGTTCTTGAGAGATTACTTAAATGTCGACGTTGTTGTTGGGAGAGGATTGAAGGAATTCAATGGCTACTATGTGGGCTTAATGGAAGAGAAAAAGGACTTCTTGGGATTGGATAGCATGATCAATATGGTTGCAATCAAAAGTTTGGAAAAGAAGTCTTTTGATGATGGTCTCATGTTGTTTTCTCTTTGCAAGGTTTGGTCAACTTCTTACCTTTTACCATGAAGAGTACTACTACTATGATTTGAAAATTAGGAAATATATGCTAAATAGTAGCTTGATATACATTGTCGGCCTTTATGTTATAACTTTTGAGTTAAATGGTTTTTAGCATAGTATCAAAACTTTATTTTTCAATAGGCCTTCGATTCAAGTTTTATTATTGACATTAATTTAATGTTCTTGGGGAATAATAATAATCTATCAATTTTTTTATAACATAGCATAGTTATAAAAGAAATTTGGGGATCGGTCGCATCCCACCTCCCAGGAATCCGCCACTGCTACCTACTGGCTATAACTTTTAGGTTGAGTGGTTTTTAACAATATACATATCAAAAAATAAAAGTTCAAAAAATAATTTCTTATCGTTTTTTAAATATAATCTGTTTTTTAAGAAAAATCTCGAAGACTTGTTTTCAAATTCCACCAACCAAAAACATTTTTCCAGTTTTTGGATTTTTAGATCAAACAAAAAAGTTGCATTGAATAACAAACCAAACGAAGTGTTAAATTTATGATTGAATTATATTATAAATCTTTTTTTTTAAATGTTTGCACCAGGAGGTCTACACGGTGAGTGAAACTGACAAGAAGAGTTGGCATTATCTACCAAAGGAGAAATACCCAAAACCACTCATCTTCCATGATGGCAGATTGGCTCTAAGAGCAAGTCCACTTGATGCCTTAGCCTTGTTCCTATGGATCCCACTTGGGTTTTGCCTTGCCATCATCAGAACCTTTTTATCAGCTTTACTACCCTTAAATATTTCAATCCTTATATTATCCTTTAGTGGGCTAAGACTCAGGGTAAAAGGACCTAATAATAACTTCAGTATAACTAATAAATCAAATACTAGTAAAGCTGGGGTTCTCTATGTGTGCAACCACAGAACACTCATGGACCCGATAAGCATTTCTCTATCACTTGGCAGACCTCTAAATGCAGTCACATACAGCTTAAGCAGAGTTTCAGAGCTGTTATCACCAATCAGAACCGTGAGATTAACCAGAGATAGAGAACAAGATGGGAAGATAGTGAAGAAGATGTTGAGTGAAGGAGACCTTGTTGTTTGCCCTGAAGGTACTTTTGATTAATTTTCCTGCTCATACCCATTAAGGGTATTTTGGATAATTTAATATAGATTGATTAAATAGTAGATTAATTAATTATAATCCTATTTAGAGTCTCTTGGTTAGTGATTTGCTTATCATCGTTTATGGAAACGTACATGAATATTTACCTAAATTTGTGTACTGCTT
Source organism: Paratinospora sagittata (assembly GCA_035771175.1). Classification (NCBI taxonomy): domain Eukaryota; kingdom Viridiplantae; phylum Streptophyta; class Magnoliopsida; order Ranunculales; family Menispermaceae; genus Paratinospora; species Paratinospora sagittata. The sequence continues at coordinate 1,490,814 of CM069607.1, read as the reverse complement.
TTAATTATTGCTTTGGTTTTGTTTGCATTTATTTGAATTTGTTCATTTAATTAATTTGCATTTCGAGTGCTTGGCCGTGCACAACAGGTACCACTTGCAGAGAGCCTTACTTGCTAAGGTTCAGCCCTTTGTTTGCAAAGATGAAAACAGACGTAGTTCCAGTGGCCATTGATTCAGAATGCGGCATGTTTCATGGTACAACTGCTGGCGGGCTTAAATGCTTGGACCCTCTTTTCTTCCTCATGAACCCTTATCCTTACTATAAGGTCCAATTTCTTGAAAAAGTTTCATCAATGGAGTTCACTGGTTTGGGTGACAGAAAATCAAGTTGTGAAGTGGCCAATCATGTTCAAAAATTGCTGGGTAAGGCACTTGGATTTGAATGCACTAATCTGACCAGGAAGGACAAGTACTTAATCTTAGCAGGAAATGAAGGAAAATGCAACACTTAGTTAAAAACAGGAGAAGAGAGAAGAGAGAACCTTCAGAATGTTCAATGCACTACATATACCTCAATTTAATTAGTTGAGAAGTAGGTCTCATCTGAATTTTATTATGTCTCGCTTGTTGCTTGTGGGAGAGTTTGGGTCTGACCCAATTTGTGCAGTTTAATTTATATAGTTTTGTGGTGATCCGTATTGAGAAATGTATGTATAATATATAGCATTATAATAATTATTTCTTATCTTTATCAGTGCCTGTTCTTCATTTTTCGTGGAGGTAAAAGTGAATCTTGTCAACAATATAAAAAAGAAAAATGTTTTTACAACTCAAAAATTATACAAAATCATTTTATCAGTTTATAAATAGACCCTTAAGAATTTCCTTGTTAACCAACACATTAATATGACCTTATTACTAATCATTGTATTTTTTAGGAAAATGTTAATTTAATTGTAAAAAGTTATAATTATATGTGAAACTATATATATATATATATATATATATTAAATTATTTAATTTATTATACGTGTAAATTATTAATATATAATTGTACGTACTGTTGCTAACATTTATAATGAGATTAACATTTTCTGAAAAACTATAATGATCAGTAATGAGGTCATATTCATGTGTTGGTTAAAGAAGGAAATTCTAATAAAAATTTGTTTGTTGACAGAAGTAAAGTTAGCTGTCAGTGTTTGGTAGCAAATTTAGTAGCGTAGGACCACCTACTGGTTGTGGAGAACTTCAATTTTAATTTTTATTTATTTTTCATAAAACGTATATGCTAATTAAGTACTTTGTTAATATTTATATTATAAGCAACCCACGGGCCAAATTCGATCATTTCGGGTCGAGTCGGGTTGGTTTTGATTGATACATCGGATTAATTTTTTAGCAACCCGACCGACCTATTACAATTTATATATATATATATGAGTTCTCCTAAAATAGAAAATTTAAATATTAAATAGTAATTTAATAAGTTGAATACATAATAATTTATCATATTTTATTACTAATATAAGTTTAAATAGTAATTATTAAGCTTTAAAAAAATTAGACTATTTAATAGGGGCCAACTCGACCAACCCGACCCAACCTTAGGTCGAGTGACATCAGGTTCAACTTGCTACCATCGAACTTCATCGGGTCGGGTGAGTTAGGAGGTAAAAACCCGGCCTGACCCAATCTGATTTCACCATTTATTCATGGCACATATTACCTTTTAATTTGCAACCTGGGCTGGGTATGCCGTATATAACACACATGAGGCTCGCTAGTGCATGGGCATAGCTAGTGCATGGGCAAGGTATATGATGATTCAATGTAATAAATACTATAGACCGACAAAAAAAAAATATTAAAAGAAAAAAAAATGCTCCACAAAGTGACGGGCAATGTGGGATTGATATGAACGTAGCAAATGATTATAGTATACAACAATTAAGATATAGGGATTTACTTAAAAAGAAAGAGATATTTGACCTCTCATGATGAAAATCATATATATAAGGTAACTTATAATAAAGTTCTCAGATACTAATCTCCAACAAATAAGCTAATTTTTAACCATGGCCAAAGTACTGTTAGGTCCTTGGTCCAAGTACTTAGCTACATAAGTACTTAACTTTTAGATCATTTTAGATGTTAAGTCCAGTTCCTAATTATGCACCCCAACTAATTACAGAAAGTTAATTTATTCATGAATTTTCTTTTTTTTTTTTTTTTTTTGGTAACTTGAATACTTTATTGATTGATTTAAAAAAATACACGTGATTGAGCTATTCTTGAACCTAGATTTTTGACTCTTTGACTCGAATTTAATTAATTAGGGAAAAAAAAACACATATAGATAGCATGAAAAACTAGATCAATATATTTTATAAATATTTTCTAATTAGAATAAGAATTCTTGAATCATTTGCCAAAAGCATAGTGCAAATAGGACCTATCTTTTGTTTTCATTAATAGGAGAACTTTTGTTTAACTAATGTGTCAAAGAGGTCATCTTTAAAATTTCATTTCTAAATAATTTCAGGTATTACTAGTTCAAAGCCGAAACTTATTTATCATTTAATTTGCAATTATTGGGTAACAGTCTTTTTTTTTTAATTGTCGATTTTTCGGCATATCGAAGATGTCCTCGTTCTCTTTAGGCGAGACTAATCATTCCAGACTCGGGTATGACAGAGGCGTTTTGGCTCACCTTTCTAACAGTTCTTTTATAATTAGCAATCTACCATGATCTATGGATGTCCATGCCCACATATTGATGGGAATACTTTTGTTTTACAATAAACTATTTATTTATTTATTTTAGTAATTGTAGATATTTAGAGGCTTTTTTCTTTTTTTTCTTTTCTTTTTTGGCCCAAAGAAGGGTAAAGTAAAAGGTTGATTTTGTTGATTTTTTGGTTCAAACTCATTATAATAGTATTTTAGATTTTATAATATAATTTATTTTATTTTATTTATTTATTTATTTTTGTTTTTTTGTTTATCAATTTTTTGGCTACTCAGAAGTGTCTTCCTAACTTTCGGATCTAGACTAGTCCTTTTAAAATTTAAAATTCTACAAGAGTTTATATAGTATAAATTTTAACTGCATAGGGGAGATTACTTTGTACTGCCTGTTCTTTTTACAAGATGTTGTAACGCTAATTTTCTTATTAATATATAAATTATCATTATTGTCGTGTGAAGGATACGAGAGAAATATATTTGTATAAGAAATAGATTATAGCCTTTTGAGTTTTTTCCCACATTTGTTTTTTATCTTTTGTGGACGTGTGGACAAAGGTGAACATTCACCAAACCACGAAACTCTGTGTCCTTGACGTGAGTTATTTTGCATTCATTTGATTTGTTATTTGATTTCATTTCACTTCACTTGCATAGTGCGTTTTATATTTAAAAAAAGCTCATTTTATATGAGTGACTAATTAATTGTCAATGAAAGCTTTAAACAATAAACAAAAATAAAAACATCACATAATAAGTCATTTGAGCTTAAATATCTACATACTAACTATTTAAATAAGTCAATGGACCTTTGGCCTGGTGGTGGGCACACAACCTCCCTTCCATGAGAAGGGAGGCTTGGAGTCTCCCATAAGAGGGAGTTTTGTCTCCTCTTGTAGGAGTTGGCCTATTGATATGGTTATGTTGTCTCATCTACTGTCATATTATTTTTTTTTGTAACTGAGGTATTTTTATAATTTTGGGGGTCAGTATGATTAGCCTCACATTTGATGTTTTCTTTTAGAATTAGAGTAAAAGCTTAAGATTTACCTTGTAGGAGAGGTAGTAGTCGCCTAAAGATAGTGCTTAAGTATCCCCTACAACCGAATGTTCCTTGTAAAGCTACCAACGTGTGTCCCTTGTAGTTGTTTGCTATTGCTAGCTTGTCGTTCTCTTGAGATACCTGCTTTCCTAGGGTTCCTTTCGTGTAAACACCAATTGTACAACATTTACTTGAGATTAATACAAATATACTTTCAATTACTTGTTGTATGTTCTTGTGTGTGTTATTGTTATTTACTTGCAGATTGACTAACCTTGTTACTTGATATTATCGAGTGTCGTACAAGTATTGTCTTGTGTCACGCCTGGGTTACACACAGAGCCCCCTACCCAGAGTGATGAGTACCCCCGCAGGGCGAACTCCAGCCATTATATACCACATAATATTGTCACATCCCAGTACACAGCCCACTGCAGTGTCTAGTACCCCAGGATCATTTGTCAATACTATTCACTGATGAATAGTGCAGGGTCTCCCCCAGATTCGAACTCACAACCTCATAAGGTTTGATTTTGCAATCTGAGTAACCACTGAGCCAATGGTTCAGTGGCTACTCCAAGTACGAAATCTAACCTCTTAAAGGGGAGGTTGCGAGTTCAACTTGGGGGAGGCCCTTCACTATTCATGAATAGTGGGGGTAAATGATCTAGTTCGTTACTAGGGCCCTGTTGGGTATCGCGAATTCGGCTAGATGTGACAATATTATGTGGTATTATGGCTAGGCGTTCGCCCCGAGGGGGTGCGCCCACACCTAGGTAGGGGGCACGCTGTGCAACCCAGGGTGTGACAGTTACTACTCCAGTTTCAGCCTGTTTTCTGCTCAATGCCTCAGCAACATATTCGCCTATCCCAGGATAATAATTCAATATAAAATCAATCCTTCGGGAATTCTTGCCACATTTATTACCTCATATTCAGTTTCTTTCCGTTCAAATAATTACTTCAGACTCTTAAAATTTGAAGAGAATGTGACATTTGTATTATAGAGGCAATGCTCTCATTATGTCAAAATAACTACCAACAAATTTCTATTCACTCTCACGATAGTTATTCTCGTGCACTACCAAATATCTGAAGACACAAGGAATTAACTTATCCTTTTGTATTAATGCACAACCTAGATCTGGACGTGATATTCATAAATCACAATATAGTAATAACATTTAATACTGTGAGAGCTTCCCCATGTACAACGGTCCACACATTCTATAGCATTCATCTGGCTTAGTTTTGTGAGTGGAACAGATAGCTTCAAGGATCTTTCCACGCACGTTCTATAACATACGATGATCACTTTGACCTTCGCAGCATCCTTAACGATATTATTTAACCTGGTCATGTGATCCAAACATTCTCATCTTAATTAGATTCAAAACTCATATTCACCGAGTTTGGCACTCAATCGGTGCTCTCTCAGTTACTACAAGATAATTTTGAGGTGTTATTCATGCTCCTCTCATTTCTTGGGACAATTTCATATATCATCATCGAAGACTATGTAATAAGCAAGATATGGTTCATCACATTAATCCAGGTTACCAAAAGTTTATAACATCCATATCTAGTCTTAAAACAGTTTGCATTACATCCTTTTCTCGAATTCTTAACTAATGGTGCCTAGATCTCAAAATGATCTTAACGAAAATTTAGCTCCATTTAGTTTATCGAATTCGACCATCTATCCATGGTAAAGGATATTCATTATTTATTGTGACCCTGCTCAGTTAACAGTAATTCATACTTAAACATAGTTCACTATACCTTCTTTCCATCTTCTCACAAATGCTCTCCAAGGTGGCATATCAAGGACAATAAATCTTTTGCTCATTAACACATTTACATACACCTTAAATCCTCACAATTTCTCAAGTGCTTGGCATCAGTTTGATATGCTATAAATCTCCTGTCCAGGTAGCAATTTTAATACTTTATCAAAGAAACTCCAATATACCAGCTCACCACAGGAATTTTAATTAATTGCATGCCTTATTACATTACTCTAAATGGCTTCGTACTAGCCATATTCTCCATTTCCTCGTCGTCAATAACTATCTTATCTTAGATACAAGATTTTGAGGGTATAAAGTCCTCGAGATTCAAATGAGAATTTTTTTACTTATTCAACATATTACTTCTTTTCAAAGAGACGCTCCACCTTGCATGAAAGGTAGCCAGCCAATCATACCCAACAAAGCATATAATTTCAAAAACTTCATATTCTAAAGTCCATACTTACTTGATGACCCTCATATTTATTCCACATATTATTTGCTAACCATATCATGGTAGATTCTTTCTCCTGTAGGCATACTCACAATCAATGATCTACTATTATAACAGAAGATAATACAATCTGTCTACCATATCACCAGAGGTACAGACCAGGTAGATCCAACAATGCCTCAGATTATATAACAAAATGTTGATCATACATGTTATCAACGTCGTACTAATCTTTGGATCTGGTCTTGTATGTACTTTCATTTATTCTCTAAAATCTAGTGGAGTCACATTGATAAAACATATTGGGGCATTCCATATCGACTAACTGGAGATTAACACATCCCATGTTTGTATTTTTTTTTTTAGATTGATAATAGACAATTTCAGGTCGAGGAACAATTTACTCAATCTGTGACTCCTGCTCAGGCAATGGAAACCACTTCTGATTGTCATAATTCTTTAACATCACTTTCCTTTTTCCCATTATTATTAGGTTAAGTACTAACACAATTAGAGTCACTAATACTGCCAAAATCTCAACCTTACTCAATGTTTCGCTTATCTTGAATTTCATATTGTTGCCCCAACATTTCCTTACATTACTTATTTCTCCTTTTACCTAACACTAGTGTTGATGACTCGGCTTCTAACGGCAGTGAAAGTCATCTCACTATTACTGGTGTTAACAATTTCACCGCAGCTTTGGCTGACCCAAAATTTATAGTCTGCCTCACAACCTGCGTATATATTTATAGCCCAACAATTAGCAAACCTGCCGTAAGGATCCCAAACTTTATTCTAGATCCTTATCATTCTCAGAGTATCCATCCCAAAAATAAACTATACCAGTCTATTTAATTCATGTTTGTATTTCTGGTTAGGCATGTCACTACATTTTAACAAGATTAACTTTTTCATGCCTTAAATCAATTTCAGCATGATTATAGAAGCCCTTATAAAATAGCTTCTTTAATTAATCTCATGCCTTAATCATCTTAGGAGTCCTTAACCCAATTTTCTATCATCTCTTCTCATCAGTTAGCTTAAACTTAGCTAACTTGCTTTATCAGTTTCAGAGACTTAATCCTTCTCTAAGATGGTCTCCACTCAGAGTAGCAAATTCTTTGCTCCGTCTATTATCAGACTGCCAGTTAAGATAGGATAGTCTCTTCTCCTGAAAGTTTTTCATAACTTTCACATATCTTTTCATTTCATCTGGCTTATCATTAAGACATTCTATTTATTTTATTTTTACTTCAGTCTCAACTATATATGTTCTTACAGAAGTACCCACACCTTTGGCACCCAAATTGAGAGGTATCAATGGTTCAAGCTTCTATCTTTCTCACATTACAACTTTGCCACAAGCTCATAAGCTGTGCATCTCGTTGTTGTTGGTAGTTACTAGCCATATATAAGTTATATCATTTATAATCACTGGCTTACATCCAGTTCTTTTTCTTTCAGCCTTCTGATCCTTTCTTGATCAGCAATTTCCATTGTTAATCTTGACTATTCGTTTCCAACTCTGACATTCACTGACACAAGTGATTCTCAGTCAAGATAGCATATTGGATTAGGCTCAACATAATAGGACTATCCATATGTATACCCATACAATCAATCATAATATCATAAAGCTTTTATTTTTTTACGAATTTGAAACCTAGTCTCTGATACCAATATTGTCACGACGCCACTGACGTAGGCTGACGTCATGACCGGCACAGTGTACTATACACTGTACATACTCATATATAGTATATAATACACTGTCAGCCTTCACGTAGTCTCACAATCCTTCCCAACATTTGCATAATTTTTTTTCCTAATATACCACAAATCAAATCCAATATAGATCTTTATAATCATTCCATTCATTCACACATCACATTTTCCTTTCATCATCTAATATATTAAGCTATATATATGCCCACACATCCCATCTAGATGATAATACATATATATAATGTGTGATAAGTATACATATCAAACTAACAATATAAGTTATTTCCTCCAAGTGTACGTACACATACCAGACGAAGGCTCACGTGATTATCACTCACGGAGTTTCCTTTTCCCTTCGACTCAATACCTGAAATATTTGAGTAAATGGGGTGAGCAAACAACAACTCAGTGAATATAGTTCTTGATATGGCAATTATATACATTTAGAGAAATATGACATTTAAAATCATTTCAAACACTTATTCAACACATGCATCATTTAACGAATATATTATACATGTCAACAACATAAATTGCATGAGTTTTTAATAACACAATGCACAATCTCTCTCCTTCAAGGCAAGAGAGCGAGTCTAACCCTTGTATGGCCGTTACAAGGTAGCCACAGCCTCTCATTACCCAATTCACAGTCATTTCAAGTATCGCAACCCTTGTTAGGACAGGCCTACTGGCAATGAGGACTCGCAAAACCTCATCCGAGTCTAATTCCTAACGAAATGACATCATTACAAATTTCAATTGCTAAAATCAGTTTGTATGATCCATAAAACTCAATGCATTATATATAAATATAACATGCATACAATCAAACATTTTATATGCGTATAATGTCATACAAGAACCAAATCAAGAAAACTATACTCACAGTGGTTACACGGGGTTTCTAAGCCAATATATCTGAGCAACAATAAACTTCATTGCTTCCTCAAGAACATTTATCCATGCACAACTCTCAATTTAAACACTGAAATGAACCATAGACTATCATGAGAATCATCATTTATCATATCTTTAGCTACTAAAAATATCAAATCATATCCAAAAATCACGATCTTAGTATCGAAACGTCCGGAATTCAGTTCTCTACGATTCTATGATCTCAAACCGAAGTTTCATTGGATTCACATCACTGTTCACATCACTGTTCATGATACTATTCATATAACTGTTCATAGTACTATTCACATCATTGCTCATATCACTGTTCACGTCGTCACTATTCATTTGAAAGATGTAAATTGTACTAAAATTGTCAAACGGTCTCCAAAAATCATGAAATTAGCATCGATGCACTCGCAACAGTGCATTCTACCATTATATAGCCTTAAACTGACGTTTCATCGAGAATGGTCTCCAATAGACACTCTAACTTGCAACAGCCATACAAGTTCCAAATGAACACATAAATAGAATCTAACTACATATTCGGGGTCCCTACAGTCTAGGGAGTGTTTTTCTACCTTTCTAGCAGATTTTCATTCACATTGGGTCAAAACCCTAATTGGTGAAAACGCCATAAAACGGCTCCCACAGCAAAAATTACTCCGCTAGAAAGTTTACATCTAGCTTAGATATCAATTTTACGAAGAATTAGAGTGAAAATCACTTACCACGAGTCCCGATTTCGCGCGAATCCCGCGTTCTCCCTTTTTCTTCTTCTCCTTCTTCTCGGTTCTCTTTCTCTCTGCTTCTTTCTTTCCAGCGACTTCTTTTCGTTCGTTTAATTTTTTTTTTATCTTTCCATCTAAGTATTGTTTGGTGAACAGTACCCGCAAATAAACAATATTTTATTTTATTTTATTTTTTCTTACTTCATTCCTCCTCCTCTTCACTCAATCCACATGAGACATACACGTATTGTAAATCGATTTCTCTTTAAAATCACATTCCGAACTCACTTTTGACATGTTCAAGTTTATTTGTCACATATACATTATATGTGTATTATACTTTTCAATATACGTATAAGTCAACCAAATATATTGATTAAAAGCACGGGGTGTTACATCTTGCCTTATTGACTCGCCTATGACACCATGTCATAACTTGCATGGTCTAAGTTTGGATCTCATGTGCCCCAGCCATTATGCCCACATCTAAGACCTTATTGAGGTCCTGGTTATCTGACCTTGTGTGTATTCAGCAAAAAAAAAAAAATGAATAATTTGATTTAATAATTATTGGTACCTATTAGCAAATGCTTTAGTCAAGGAAAAAACACAATTTCTCTTACTAAAACTTATACTTATCTCTGTGATTAGGTGTGCCCTAAACTATCTTACGAAATATCACATAATATTTTTATATCATAGAGCATCCCTTCACCCAAAATTAGGGCCAAACAAGTGAGATTTTCTAGCCGACATAGGGAGCAATGGAGAAAAAGGGACACCCTGCCTTGACTTTAGCTTATTTTATTTTATAAAAGAGCTAATTCTTTTGTAAAAGTTGCATTTCAATCTCTATTTTTAAAATAATATGATACATTCTTTCTTTCTTTTTCGTTCTTTTTTTCTTTTTTGAGCTCCATCACTGTGAGGAGGTATTAGGCTTATTCTTGAATTAATCCCCTCACCGCTTAAGGTAAGACAGTGACAAAAGTTAAACCTGCAACCTTTAAGTTTTAAAGCCATTTTTTAACTAACTGCACCAACTTCATGTTGGTAACAATATGATACATTTTAAACTACAATGTACACATAACTAATGAGTCATTAAGACCAACATACATAGATCCCAGAACAAGTGGTCAAACACCCGTAAAATAAGAAGGCTCTGATGAGTTGAGTTTTATTAGTTATTTTACATGTTAATTTGTTAAATTTTTAGGTTCATTTAGTTAGCTTTTAGGTGTTTTTGCATGATTAATATATTTAGTTGTTTTAGATGCATTTAGGCTTTATCTTAGGTTTTTATAAGTTTTTATTATGAATAAATGACATTTTCATACGTGTGAATATCATAGACGTCATATGTTTTGAGTGCATTTCATTATAATTTAATTGTTGAATCAATTGCATAGGATTTACACTTGTTTACATTTTGTCTTGTGGGTAAATAAAGAGTCCAAAGTGGTTTAAATAAGGCTCAAATGGTGTTGAAAAGAAGTCAAGTACACATGCAAGAAGTAGAGTAAGAAAAGAAAGAAGTGCACAAAAATGTGCACAAGCTGAGATTGGATGCTGCAGCGCTCAAAAAGGAAAATCATGCATGAATAGTCATGTAGCGCCGCGGTGCTCAGTTGCGTAATTTCACCCATTATTTTGTATTTTGGCTATTTTTGCTTATTTTTTGGTATTTTCAAACACACTTGTATATAAGCTCATTTTAAGATTTGTTGAGGGGAATCTCTCACATTCTATTACATTTTAGAAGATAGCAATTAGATTTAGAGAAAGAGGAGCAAAAGAAGGAGTTGCAGGTCGGAGAAGAAGAAGAAGAAGAATGATATCTCACTCTTGAAGGGGGTTTTTCTAATTTTTTTCCTAATTCAATTTGTTTAAATGATTTCCTACTTGAATCTTGCATCTGTGGATTGGTTTATGAACTAAATAGATAATCTAGAGTTTTGATTTAGCTTTGTTGGATCTTGTGATTGAGTCATTGTTTATGTGTTTTTGAGCAATCTTTTGGGTTATTTATGACTCTCTATGCTTAATGCTTTTAAATTGCTGATTACTCTTTGAATGAACATAGATTTGATTTCTTACACTCAGAGAGAGGTGTTATCGAATTGGAACAAGGAATTTGTAACTTAGGTTAGTAGTATCGAGTCGAGAGACCTATGAACACTTTTGAAATCATTTAAAATGAATCATAGATCTTAATACATGCTTAATTTATTGGTTGGCGCTCGAAAGAGGGAATCGATAACTTAAGGATAGATTTTCAAATTGAAAATTGACGATCGAGAAAGGTATTTGGATGGGTCAAGATTCATGATTTATAAATTCTAAAAATTAATTGTTTAACACAATTATTAAAAATTATAAGATACACCATAGTGAGATCTAAACTCTAGATCTATAAATTCATTAATTTCTCTCTAATTTTCATTTAATTTGCATTGTTTTCTTAAATTTTGTTTAATTTACATCTCTACAATTAAATTCTCTCTTTTTATCACCTAAATAAAACCACTAATTATTATAAAATTGGACATTTTTAATTGTGAAATTAACTTTATCTGTGGATACGATAACCCATTCACCATAGATATTATAATTTGATATTCGTACACTTACGAATTTAAACATACCACATCAGGCTCCTACCCACAAAATTTAATATTGCCCTTTAATTTAATAAACTTTGTTTAGTAAACCTTGTACCAACTAAAGTGACATTTTTACTGTAAAAAGTATATTTCCTAGATTGGCTTTATGCCTTAACAATTTTTTTTTTTTAAATTTCATATCAAATACATACAACATCACATATGTTTTCCCTTTCTCTTTGGTAACCGGGTAACTAAGTCAACTTATGCACATCAATTAATTGTTGGAGGCAATCCCTAATGAAAAAAAAGAATAGCATCCCCTAATGAGTACGTAAATGCCCCTACATGCAATTTACAGTGTAAAATTTCTTTTCTCAACAAGACTCGAATTATTGTCCTTAGATATTATAAGTACCAGCTTTAGCCATATTGTGATCTTGTTCAATGGCCACTTATATTTCACCTTACCAAAGTAACGAAAACATCCAAAATGAAAACCAATGTGAAAGACAAGAATCACCTAACAACAGCTACGTGTCTTAATGTCTTTTAACAATAATTTACTATAATTAATCAACGATGTCAACAAAGACCGATCCATAAATATTATACCTATCCACAATTAATCTACACGCTCTTTATCTTTTGCATACCATGAATCACATGTTAAATGGAATTTTCGTATGAGAGCCCACATCAAGATTTTTTTAATATTATACAACTAAAATAAAAATATTACACTAAGATATGATATCCTACTATAAAAAAAGTAATATTACACAAAAATCTAATGTCCAACTATTAAAAAAAAAAAAACTCATATTACACTAAAATCTTATATCTTACTATTAAAAAACTAAAAATCAATACAATTAAAATAATAAACAAATATATTGGCAAACAGTTTAAAGGCAAGATTCGATAAATAATTGAATAGATGGAAGAATTGGATTCGATGAATGCACCAAGGAATATTATAAGATCCCAAATGGATATAAGAATCAGTCAAAAATTAGCCCATATTTGCAATTTTTTCAAAACCAATATATAATAAACATTTTTAATCATGGCCAATAATATTGAATAAATTCACATGCTAATCACGCTTGGACCCGCAGATGATGAAGCAGAGTTAGATAAGACCAACGGTTGAGAATCTCACATCTTCCTTCCAAATAGTTAAAATAAGACTTCCAAAAAATATTGACTTTTCTAAAGTTTATATCCAAAAAATAAATAATAAAAAAGGAATTTTTTTATTTTAAAAATAAAAATAAATCAAGAGTCTTAAGATGAGCCTAAGCTGCTAACCTGCGCGGAACCCTCTCAATTCGCCGCCATTGTTAATCAGCAAGATCTGCCATTAAATTCGTAATTAAGATACAAATTAAGATCAAAGCAAGCCAATTACACATAATCCGGTATTAAACACTAGTGCTCGCAGCTCCAAAAACAAAACACAAAAAAATCAGAATATTTAGGTTATATAACAGATAAAAACCCTAATTTTCCACGCCACGTGCCGATCTCCATAGCTAAACAACACATGTACAAGAAGGAAACAGAGAAAGAGAGAGATTTTCAGAGAGTACAGCCGCAGAAGACGAAGAAGAAGCAAAGCATGGCAGCTAAAGCTAAAGACTCGAACACTGTAACGAAGGTCCACACAACACTATCGACGATCGAGAAATCCATTTCCGGCCAACACCGGAAAGATTGCGGCGCCAATCTCGATGTTATGTAGGAGAAGTTCAAGTCCGGCCACCGGAACACCGAGATCGATATCGAGAAGTCGAATTCGGGCCACCGGAAACCTCCCGCCGTCCAGCTCCGCCCCATCTTCAAGATCTTGCCTCTGTGAAGTGGTATCTCTCTCTATCTCTCTGACGCTCAGGGTCTTTCCCTATCCTTATGGAAATTGTCGGGGGTCTTCTAGTGAAGTTTAATAAGTAAAATAATTGATGAAAATGACATTAATGAGCAACGAGGCGCATTTAACTCATTAAATGATGCTCCCTGCGGAACGTGACGTTACGTGTCCATTCATCGTAAGGCTGAGGTCGGATATCCAGATAATGATGACTGAGCTGTCCACTTTTGATTTGTTGAGAAAATGGAGCGTATCGTGTACATTAGAGCACGCACCTTGCACGAATGATTTGCTGGCGTTTTGAAATTAAGTTGGATATATCACATGCGTGAGTTTCGGAACTCTTTAAATATATATATAACAACTCTTTAAATATCTGTACCTTCTTGTCTCTAAAGTTTCTGGGAAATAAAAATAAAAATAAGTTCTACACGCTTGGTGCTAATGCACTCGCTTTCGAACTGGAAAGCCTAGCCTTTTAGTTCATATTATTGTCCCACCATAAACCCTAAAGACCAAACGTGATCAAATTCAGTGGAATAGCTAATATATATATATGAAAAAATATATATTCCTACCAATTGGGTTTGGCATTTAGACCTGATTCGATTTTTAAATTTAAAAAATGTATATTATAATTACTATTAACAAGAACTCAACTCGACCAGCAAGGTGTAGATTTTCATATTTTTAAACACAGTGGGTCTTAAATTTAAGTAAAGAAGAAGCTTTTTGTTAGGTAGTTAACAGCTAGCGTGAATTTTTTGTCCAACCAACCATGACATGAAATACTATTATCAAGTAACATTCATAAATATAAAATATAAATAATAATATATATTAAGGTGTTCATGAGTTAGGTTGAGTTGGATTAGGTCAGATTGAGGCCAAAACTTAATCTAGCTCAAACAGTTTTGGTTGGTAAATTTAAAATTTAACTCAACTTAATCTATCTTCCAACCCAACCCAACCCAAACAGTTCGGGTTCGATTTGGGTTGGGTTGGTTTCATTAGGTTGAACTTAAACTTCGTATTTGACATATAAGTTATTAATATAAGAACTTTAATTATTCATTTATCATTTAGATTTGCTAGTATTTTTTTTTACTATTATTTTGTAACGAATAGTCTGTTAATATTACATGTCAGTAGATAGTAATAATAATTTATAAAATAGCAGCTCATAAATTGAAATTGTATATATTAATAGTATAGTAATTATGTGATATGTATATCGATATATATATTATGGTATAAACTAAATTATATAGTACTAAATAAGAATCATAAGATACATATAAATCTTAAAAAAATAACGTCTAAGAGGATCTTGTAGGATTTGAACACTTACTTCGGTTTTAGTCGGTTTAATTGAATTCTTAGGGACTCAATCCGTGGCCCAGCCTAAACTGATCGGATTGGATATTTTAAAACTCAACCCAACTCAAATAACTTATTTAACCTAATATAAACCAATCAAAAAGTTTTGATTCGGTCTGATTGATCGAGTTGATGAACACCCCTAATATATATATATATATATATATATATATATATATGATATAAATGAAGTAAATTTCTAATAAAATTGTATAATTATTAGTAATGTATTTTAACTAAGATCAAATTGCTTGTCCAGACTCAGTTTAGATATACTTTGCCATATAGTGTGTAAATGTAAACCACGTCATTATAACACTTAAATTCTCATTCATTCAAATGTCAATGCATGAATTTTTTGCATCTCTTTATGTTTCAATTGGACATCGCTATATCTTAAAAAACAAAGAATATCAGTATTGCGTCTTTTTAATGTTTTTTGTCAAAAAAAGTATCGAAATCTATTATTGTTATGTGCTAAGTATGTTCCACATATTGAGTTGAGTGTGATGTTTCGGCATGGATACAAGATGAATATACCCGTATAATTTGCAATGGGTAGTTAGTCATATCTCTACCATTTTTCTATTTATAAAATGAGCTAGTGCATATGTTGTATTCAATATCCTCATTGTGATGTCTTCAAAGTATTGTATATAACTAAATGTTTCCTTTTTTCATGATCACAGTGAATTTGAGTTGGTATATTCTTTTCTAGAAAGATTTTACTCTTGACTACAAGCATGACTAGGTAGTATTAGACCTAAGCCTGCAAGCCTTTTTTTTTTTTTTTATTTATTCTTCAAGGACAATTAGTCCGAAGACACAACAGTCAAAAATTCATCCATAATATGATAATTAACATATAAGATCAAGATGAATTCAGACAATAAAGGCCAAAATCTACAATTAGGGTCCAATACCCACAATTATATTATAATTACTCTTTTCAAAAGATTTGAACATCTCACCAACCAACCGAGCAAGCAATTGTTTACACGGCTAACGCCGATCCACGAGCTATATAAGTAGAGTATCCCAATAAGATATCCTTTCATGTTTCCTAATATAAGTTCGTAGATGTTGGTCGAGGGATCAAACTTGAAATTGTAACAATGAACTTGATTGTTATAGCTCTATTTAACTTGTTCAATTTTACACTTAATAATTTATTATTTATAAATAAAAAAAATAGACATATAAAGATCAAAACAATGTGGATCAAGTGAAAGAATAAAATTTAAAATTTAAATAATAAATGGCAAAAAAGAAAAAGAAAAAAGAATTGCACACTAGCATGATATATGAAACATACAATATATGAATAAAAACAAAGTAAAGCTATGCTAATTGCAATATAACCCTAGCTACCTACCTAGCTTGCATAAGAGCAATTAGTCTATAATTTGAAGCACCAAAGCGGCAGCAGTAGCAGCTATTCATTTCAATTACATTCCTACTTTAAAATCTCATTCATCTTCTTCTTCTTCATTTGTCTCTCTCTCTCTATGTGAGCAACATCTGCAACAAGTAAGAGAGAGAGAGAGAGAGAGAGAGAGAGAGAGAGAGAGAGAGAGAGAGAGAGAGAGAGAGAGAGAGAGAGAGAGAGATTTTGAAGCAGCAAACAATGTCTCTTCGACCGACATCGAGAACTGATGTGCGCAAGAAATCTTACAAAACCGGCGTCGATGCAGACGAAGCGCGGCGAAGGAGAGAGGACAATCTTGTGGAGATCAGGAAGAACAAGCGGGAGGATAATCTGCTCAAGAAACGAAGAGAAGGTCTTGCGCAATCTCAGCTATTGCTTGACCTCTCTCAGCCCTCTCAACACCCCTCTTCTGTTGGAAATGATAAAAAGGTTCAATTAAAATTTCTCATTTTCGTATTCACTAACCTTTTTTTTTTAAAATCTGATTCTGTCTATTTTTTTCGTCAATTTGTGCTTCTGAGTTGTTGTCTTTAGGTATTCAATGTTTTCTAACTTTATTTAAGGGTTTAATGTTTATATATTGTGTAGCATCTGTGATGATCTGGAGAAAGAAAAATGTTATAAGGAAGAGAGAGTGAGAGGAAATGGGGAAAATAAGGTGTGAATATGATGCAACTTTCTGGTGTTAATAAACATGTTAGTTTTAGGTTCCGGTGTAATTGCTTCGGTGCGTGAGAGATTTGCGTTACGTCGAAGATTGTGTTCACAAAACATTGATGTTTGAAACTAGGAAGCAATAGTTGTTGTTTGATGACAAACGTGATAGGTTTGGTAAATTTGAAGATGTTCAATGCTGGACCATGTCTCCTTTCACATTTATTGTTTGAAGGCTCTATGAGAATCAGGAAGTGTGTGTGCATGTGAATTATCATAAGAAATGCTCACTTCTCACAAGCTTGGCTAACCCTAGCATAGTGACAAGATGGCAATACTACGCAGATCAAGTTGGGGCGCCACTATGTCAGTATTGCTGATGCTGATGCTTGTCGTGAATGAAATAGGTTTATTAGTTTTAACTAGACTATATACATATATTGGAGTTTTAGTTGAAGTCTTATTGCAGTGTTTTAGTTATGATTAGAATCAGAACTCCTAATTATACGAGTAGTTAAATTCATTGGTTTGGAGTTTTATAAGTAGGTTACTTTGTGATGAGAATAATGCATGTTGAATGTTTAACTCGAAATATGTAATGTTTATCTCCAAGTCCGAGCTTCTCTTCCTTCTGTTCTCTACTTCTGTTTCACACTTGCATGAACACATTCCTGCTTCTTTTCCGTATCAAGTGCCCCATTGTATTGCAGACAGGGTGCTGAAAATTCTTTCAGTAAAACATGAGCAATGGCTATGAACTAGTTTTCTAAAGAATTTTCGAATATATTTGGTGATGAAATTAAAAGCTAAATGATTTAATGGACATATTCATAAAATATTTGATCAAAAATCTCTTTGTAATTTTAATTAGTATTTGATGTATTGAACTTCACATGAATGTTCATGAAAAAAAAAACTTTACATGAATGTATTCTAATTCTTGATTGACTTGATTGAACAAATTGAAATTTTTAATGAATTGTTTGTATTCTACGACCTGGTATTTGTAGTGCTCGGGAAAGTGTAAAGTTGAAAGAATTTTTTGAAAAATTGAGTATTGTTTATTGTGTGTTCCCTCCATTGTTTGCTTTGCTTTAAATAATCCAAGTATTACATTTGGTATTTTGTCAATCTGGCAGCTGGAAAGCCTTTCTGCAATGGTACAAGGAATATGGTCTGATAATCCTGCGTTGCAGTTGGAATCAACGACTCAATTTAGGAAGCTTCTATCGATTGGTATGTCTAGTTTGCACTTGATGTCCTTTTGGTGTTTCTTTACTGTCGGGCTGAATTTGTTCATCTTCTATTTGCAGAGCGCAGCCCTCCGATTGAGGAGGTAATCAAAACAGGTGTTGTTCCTAGGTTTGTGGAATTTCTTGGAAGGCATGATCTCCCTCAACTGCAAGTATGCAACATTGTATTCCATTGGTGAACTTATTAGAGAGGAATTGTGTATTGTCAGGACATCTAATTCAGCCTTCATTTGTAGTTTGAGGCAGCATGGGCACTAACCAATATTGCATCTGGGACATCAGAGCATACTCAGGTGGTCATTGATGACGGTGCTGTTCCTAAGTTTGTGCAACTTCTTGGTTCTTCAAGTGATGATGTGCGAGAACAGGTCAGAGACGGTCTCCACTTTAATCTATTTGTTATTTCAAAGCATTTATTTCTTCACATTCTAAATGAAAGTTTGATGAAATATACTGGTCTGTTGTGAGTCTTGTGACCAAGCTTATAATTTTCATTTAATGTCTCTTGAGCAGGCTGTGTGGGCCTTAGGTAATGTTGCTGGTGACTCATCAGCCTGCAGGGATCTTGTTCTTAGCCATGGTGCACTGATGCCGTTGTTGGCTCAGCTAAATGAGCATTCAAAACTCTCCATGCTACGGAATGCTACGTGGACTTTATCCAACTTTTGCCGTGGCAAGCCACCTGCACCATTTGAACAGGTGGATAATCGTATAGGTTTTGTTCTCTGTCTAATAAAATTTCGCACTTTGTTGTGCCATGGATTTAGAATTATTTGTTGATGTCTTTGTCTTGTTTCAGGTGAAGCCTGCATTGCCAGTTCTTCAGCACCTGATCCACTCAACTGATGAGGAAGTTCTTACAGATGTTTGCTGGGCACTATCTTATCTTTCTGATGGCACAAATGACAAAATCCAGGCTGTGATCGAAGCAGGAGTCTGCTCACGACTTGTGGAGCTTCTGCTGTAAGATGCTATCATCATGATCATGATTTTGTCTTGCAGATTATCCTGATTTCTAGTTGCCTTGACTAGATATGGTTATTTGCACAAATTTCTTGTTTCTCTGTTGTTACAGAAATTACTGGAGTATTTTGAATTAATGCCCATTACTATAAGAATATTTAAAAACATTGAAATTTCCAGATCACTTTTGATAATTTTGATTTATCTTTCTCTAGTCATCCAGTGCCTTCAGTCCTTGTACCTGCCCTTCGGACAGTGGGAAACATTGTCACCGGTGATGATATGCAAACTCAGGTATTTATTGTAAATCATACCTGTAGTGACTAGGACATGGACATATCTGTCAATATCTAACAGGATACAAATTGTCAGATTGGTGGTAAGTAGAACAAATGCCTAGAAAGCAGGCGGTTATACTCTTCCTAATTATAATAAGTTCAACTAATAGATTACTAAATGACAATAAAAGAGTATTATTTGCAATTTTTGTTCATCTCATTATGGTACATCATGGGCTTTTTCAACAGTTACATATATAAAATATTCTGATTTGAAAAGATGGTACTTAGCTTGTTTGCTATACTTTGAGGCATTGTAGTCAGTCCATTTGCTTGGTTCTATCTATTTATTATCTTAGATGAACTATGAATGACTTTTAAATTTTATTGCTTTTATCATCTTATGTTTTAGTTTTAGTTTATTGTTTAGCCATTTTATTAGCTGATCCTATGTAGTTGGGAAAATGCGTAGTTGAGTTGAGTTGAGCCATGTTATTGCATTATTTTACCTACTTTATTAAAAAAAAAAAAAAGGGCAATAATCATGATGGCTTGGCATGAAAATATGGTTTTAAAGCATGTGCATGAATACATGTTTATGAATAAATGCACACTTCTCTTCTTTTTTTGTTTTCTCTCTTGGATAGAGTACTAACCTAAAGTATGTTTTTCAGTTTGTAATTGAGAATCAAGTGCTTCCTTGTCTCTATCAACTTCTTACACAAAATCACAAAAAAAGCATCAAGAAGGAAGCATGCTGGACAATCTCAAATATTACGGCTGGAAATAGAGGGCAAATACAGGTAAAATACAGACCACTTTTTTGTCTGATAATGCTTTTGTGTATACATGTAGAAACAACAATTCAGAGATTGCTACAATAATTGCATTGCTATTTGCTGTATGTATTCTGGACAAATATGGCCAACTAGGCTTTTTAAATAATTTGACATTTTTTTCCCATGTCTATCCATGTTATAAACTTGTTGACCATGTTACATGTTCTGGAGGGGAATGGAAAGAAAATATTACTACCTTGTAAGATTAGCCTATGGTGCAAACAATGTTATCCCTGTTTCATTGCTAAGAAAAAAACATATGATTGTCCATCTTGTTTGTTGCATATTTATATGTTTTAACATTGCAAATGGGTGTACTCTTAACATATTTTTTTTTCTCTTTCCGGATGAGTTACTCTGACATTAGGGAAAAATAGGATACTTAAATTCTAGCTTTATACTGTTTGTTGTGAAGCAGAAAACATTTTAACCATCCTCGTGTTATTTCTTTTGGAACAGGCTGTCATTGATGCCAACACTATCTTCCCCCTAGTTCAGCTACTCCAGCATGCTGAATTTGACATCAAGAAGGAAGCTGCATGGGCCATCTCTAATGCTACCTCTGGGGGTTCCCATGAGCAGATCCAGTATGCTTCTTATTCACATTCTGTTCATTAATGTTCTTTCATTGTACAAAGTATTCTTGTATGGATAGAGCTATGGGGAAAGTGGGTTGAAATGGATTGAGCGAGTGCAACACCCAGCAATTAAAAACTATTAGGAATCACCTTGGTACAAGTCTCTACGGATCTCTAAAGACGGAAAGAAATTGAAAAATGATGTAGATATAACTTGCTAGAAGTAAAATAAAATAAAATCATAATATTTATTTAGTTGGCGTTTGGTAAATCTAATTCTAAGCTCTAATCCTCTTGAAGTCTAAATAAAGTAGAGGTTAGTGAAATTTAGCTTGTTTGGCAACTTTTAACTAACCTCTAAAAGAATTAGATGTTAACAAGAATTAGAGCTTTAACCTCTACTAAAATAAGCCAATTTTTTTTACTTTTTCAATTAGTGGTTTTTCCTCTATGCGGGAAGCGGAAAGTTTTTTCAAAAAACCCAAAAATACCCCATCTTTTTCCTTCGTATCTGGTTAACGCACAATCTACCCATCTTTTCCACTGTTTCTGGTTAACGCACAATCCTCATCGTGTCTTCTTAATCTAAACTTCCATAGCTTTTGGTCCTTATTCTAAAGGTCCCAACTTCTTCTTCTCCTTCGTTCAAGGGGCATCTCGCCACTGCAAGCAGAGGCGTTAATGGCTATGCAAATGGGTTTATTCCTCTTTGCCTTGAGTTCAAACCTCTTTGGCAAGAATGAGTTTCAGGTATTATGAGTTAATGGTCGCTGCGATGCACAGTTGGATCATCGCTGACCGGAGTGCTCGGAAGCTCAACCAGGGAGAAAGCTCAACAAGGTCGCCCCATGAAATCGTCAAACTTTCTCTTCGGCCCGATTCTTAGATTCAAATTGGGTCATATTCATGGTTTCATCGAATTGGAAGCCACAATTCCCATCATGATGGCAGTGATGGGGATTCATTTGAGGTTGTCCACGGCGGAACAACCAAAAATGGGCGAAGATGGGAAGGATCCCATTTTATAAATATATGTAATTTCATTTAATTTGTTTTATGGGTTAATTTTTATTACTTTTTTCTTTAATTTTGATTTTAATTTCATCTACTTTCTTTTTCTAAATAACTAATTGCACCTTTTATTTGTTTATATAGCGGGTTATGAATTAAGAAGTAGTTTTAATTATTATTTTTAATTAAGTATTTTTAATTATATATTTTTTTCCTTAGAAGCAAGTGATGTTTTGGATAATTCATCGTATTCTGTCTTTTTAGCATTTATTTTGTTTAAGCAAACTTATTTGTAGCAATGATTAATTTAAAAATAAAATTAATTTTTGAATAAAATGATAAATATAATTTTATTAAATCAGTTTTACAATATTTGAATTAATTCTTTTGTTCAAATAATTACCATGTATAAATAATTATTATTTTTAGAGTTGAATTCAATATAAATCTTATTATATGATTAGACAAATAAATACATTTGTTTTTGTAAAAGACACCAAATGCCTTTCATTAACGAGATAAAATGTTGGTTAACAAACACCCTACCTCTAAAATAAAATGAAAAGTGAAGGTTGAAGTACTCCTTACCCAAGGCAATGTTTTAAATAAGGTCTAATTCTAATAGAGCTAGAAGAATAAGAGCTAAATTTTTAGATGTAGAGTTACCAAATGGGCCCTTAACATTTTAAGGTTGGGAATCTCAAGATATAGGTGCCTACGGCCTAAAAAATAATATGGACATAGATGGAATTGAGTGGTGGAATGAGATTGTTTGCCAACCCCAAATTGTTGGGATTGAATGTTTAGCATCATAAGTCCTGGTACTTGCACAAACCATGGGGTTAGAGTCTTATCCTGAAATTGTGTCCCCTTGGCTCCTTGTGTAATCCTCTTCTGTTCGGTGCCAGGAAAGGATATCATTTTCTGAATCTGTAAAGGAATATACAACTTTAATATTAGCTTTTACTTTGGAACTCTTAGATCATGAACCGTTTCTTACTACCATATTTTTATCATGAAAATGAGAGTGTGACAGTTGGCTTCCGAGACCCAGATGCTGTAGTTGCCACTTTTCATTTATTAGAGTTGTTCTTAATGCGTCAGCGCGCTAAAGTGAAGAATCTCCCATTTTGCAGGTATTTGGTAAGCCAAAACTGCATCAAGCCACTTTGTGATCTTCTTACCTGCCCAGATCCAAGGATTGTGACAGTGTGCCTTGAGGGTCTTGAGAACATTTTGAAGGTTGGAGAGGCTGATAAAGATTTAGGCAAGAATGGTGGAGTAAACATCTATGCGCAAATGATTGATGAGTGTGAGGGGTTGGACAAGATTGAGAATCTGCAAAGCCATGACAACAATGAGATTTATGAGAAGGCTGTGAAGATTTTGGAGAGGTATTGGGCTGAGGATGAAGATGAAGAGCAAAATCTTCAAGATGGTGTGAATGGTGATCCACAAGGCTTTGAGTTCGGAACCAGCCAACCCAACCTGCCTTCAGGTGGTTTCAAGTTCGGTTGAAGCTACAAACTGAAGCTATATTCTTACATTCGATTCGTTTTCTTTGTGATGTCAAAGGTTTTTTCTTTTCTTCTACTTCAGTTGAATTCTGCATTTGGTATTTCTTCCCTGGTGGAACAAGGGTTGGGAATTTTTGTGGTCTGGTTCATAATTTTTTCCTCCCAGAAGAGAAAATGAACATAGTTGACTTGTAGTAAGGTTCTTTTGAGTTTGATTATCATTAAATTTGCATTTCATGGAGAATTGTTTCCCCATTTCATTCAAAATACAGTGAGTTTGGTGTTTTTTTAATTTCACTACTCCATGGAACTTCAAATGAATGGTTGGTCCATAGCTATTGCAAGAGCTGCATGCATGCAGATACTGATGTACGAGTTGAATTACAGATTCTCTGGTAGCAGAAGCTGACTCTTGGTGTTTTTTAGGTGAATAGCAAATGAAGAAAGTTCTGGAGTAGTAGTGATTTGGACAAAATGCGAAATGTTGGATGTTGGATTGGATTCGTGTAGATTTAGAACAAGTCTTGTTTTTAAGAAATATGATTGTGATGGTATGAACAGAACAGAACTGTTGGCCATGTTAAATGCTTAGTGGCAAGGCATTAATTAGGATGGTTAAGCAGATGGTTTTTGGGCATATTTGTTAGAGCTTCTTCTGTTTACTTGTTTCATTGAAGAGCAGCAATTGAATAAAAGGAATGTTTTTGATTATTTGCTTTACTGAATAATAATTTTTTTTTCCTTCTCCAAAGCAGAAGTTTTTCTTCTTTTCTCCCAAACAAACAGGACAGCCTGAGGCTACTAGCTTACTAAATTGCAAGGAATAACTAGTTTTCTGCATCTTAGTAAAACAGTAGAATTGATTATTTTCCTTTTATTATACCAGAAATGTATTTTTGTAATCAATTTGTCTGCATAACATTTAAAACAAAATTCGCAAAAACCATTGATCTCATATTGGGCGTTTACAAAATGGCGCAACTACCACCCTTTACGCTCTTGTTGGTTTATTCAAATGCTACTTAAAATTTTGATATTCATGGTGTAACTTAATCATTGAAGTCTATTTTACCAACTGGTGACAGTTCAGTTGATTGAAGAACTGAGTATAAGTGGAGTTGAGGTTCAAGTTTCGAGTTCGAGCCTGAACGTGCTTTCATTTATCCATTTTTGTTGGGAGGGTCAGTCCAAACGCCTTTACCATGCCCGTTTGAAAGGATTAATCTCGTTTAAAGGGAAGAAGGATACTTCTTGGATGCCGAAAAACAATATCAAATAAAAAAAATTAAGGTCTATTTCTCCTTTGTACGAAACAACCAAGATTTCAAAAAAAAAAAAAAAAAAATCCAATAAGCTATAGGACAATGTAACCAAATTATTTAAAAAAATCAATAAAACAAAGGTATTTATTAAGTGGCAAAATTTTCAGTTCCTATCGAATTCTAGAGCTACGATGCTAATAAGTTACCTACGTGGTGATCTCAATCTCTGTAACTCCTGATAAAAATCCGTAATGTCGACTGAGAAACTCGTTTTGATTTGATCATGCATTTGAAAGAAGGATACACGCTACTGTTAAAACCCCGTAAGCCTCTTTCAATCCCCTTTCTCCTCAATACAATTATAACCCCAGTTGTTGATCTCAAACAACAACAACCACCTGAATCGACCACACCACCAATTCTCAAAGAACCCCAAGTCGTAAACAGATTGAAGCGCGAGAAAGACATAACACTAGCTTTAGAATATTTCAAATGGGTCGCCAATTCCAACTCTTTCAAACACACCCACTTCACCTATCAAACAATGATCCACAAACTTGGTCTTTACGGCGAATTAGATGGCATCCAATACCTTCTTCAGCAAATGAAATTAGACAGAATTACTTGTTCTGAAGATGTTTTCATTAGTGTCATTAATTCCTACAAGCGAGCTGGTGCAGCTGAACAAGCTTTAAAAACTTTCTACAGGATACAGGATTTTGGGTGCAAGCCCACTGTGAAGATTTACAACCATGTTTTGGATGCTTTGCTTAGTGAAAACAAGTTTGGGATCATAATCCCAATTTACAACAACATGAAGAGAGATGGGATGGAGCCCAATTTGTTTACTTACAACATTCTTTTGAAAGCTTTGTGTAAGAATGATAGAGTTGATGGTGCACACAAGCTGCTTGAAGAAATGTCTAGGAAAGGGTGTTGTCCTGATGCTGTCAGCTATACTACTATAGTATCTTGTTTGTGTAGGGTTGGGAAAATGAAGGAAGCAAGGGAGCTTGCAGCTGGGTTTCCACCTACTGTAGCTGTTTATAATGTTTTGATTAATGGGTTGTGTAGAGAATTGGGGGGAATAAAAAATGCATTCCATTTGTTTGATGAAATGCTGAGTAGAGGTATTGGGCCTAATGTCATCACTTACAGTACATTGATTAATGCTCTATGTGAGGTAGGGGATGTTGATTTGTCTCTTGCTGCTTTGGGCCAAATGTTTTTGAGAGGATGTAGTCCTAATATCCATACTTTTACTTCTTTAATGAAAGGGTTATTCGGGAGAGGAAGAGTTGATGAAGCTTTCGATGTGTGGGATCGAGTTGTCGAAGAAGGATGTGAGTTCAATGTTGTTGCTTATAATACCTTGGTGCATGGTTTATGCTGTAATCAGAGTCTCAGTATGGCTGTCTCTGTTTTGCATAAAATGGAGGAAAATGGGTACCTTCCTAATGTCACCACTTATAGTACGCTTATTAATGGATTTGCCAAAGTCGGAGACTTAGAGGGTGCAACTGACATGTGGAATAGGATGATAACAAGTGGTTACCACCCTAATGTTGTGGTGCTTACCAGCATGGTGGATGTGCTTTGTAGGAATTTCATGTTTAACCAAGCTTATCAACTTATTGAGAACATGACACTGCAAAATTGCCCACCAAATACAGTGACATTTAATACACTTATTAAAGGTTTATGTGGCAGTGGAAAAGTATATTGGGCAATGAGGGTTTTTGATGAAATGGTAAAACATGGGTGTTTACCTAATGTCACAACATACAATGAGTTGCTGGCTGGTTTCTACAAAGAGGGTAGCCTCAGTGAAGCCTTTGGGCTTCTAAATGAAATAGCAGAAAGGGGGATTGAGTTGAATCTTGTGACTTACAATACAATCATCAATGGCCTTGGTTCTGCTGGTATGGTTGAGGAGGCTATGCAACATTTGGCACAAATGGTAGTCAAGGGAGTTCATCCTGATTTGGTAACATTTAACACATTAATTCATGCCTACTGTAAGCAAGGTAAAGTTGAATCTGCTGTTGAACTCATGGGGAAAATGGCTGCTGGTGGTTGCTGCCCAGGCTTAATTACATACACTAGTATTATAAATGGGCTTTGTGGATGGTTCAGCTTAGAAGAAGCCATGATTTTTCTTGTCAAGATGATGAAAGAAGGACTTGCCCCTAATGTAGCAACATGGAATGTTATGATAAGATGCCTATTTAGCAAGAAGGGTTCTTTAGAGCCAATTCACTTGCTAGAGGATATCCTGGTGAATGGATAAACCATGTGGAGCTATTTTGAGGTAGAATATTTCCCAGCAAGGATGTAACCTCATAATTTTTTTGGCAAATAACTGGACATTTTTTTTCTGATTGTTGAATTATATTTATATAAATAACAATCTGACGGACCATATGGTGTAGGAAACTTTGAAGATGGAGGGCACATTAATGTTGTAGGCCAACCATCCTGTACATGTATCATATGTCTTGCAGAAATTTGTAATTTGTCCTGTTTTATGTGCAAGTTAAGAAATCAAAGCATTTATTTCTTGGTTTAGAAGATCTGGATCCAGTAGGAATGCCTAAATTCTAAACACTGTTGTAAGGCCACAGGCATTTTTTTTGACATTGTAGTAGTATAAACAACTCTACTCATGTTTGATTCTCTTTTGAGCCTTTTTTTTTTTTTTTTTTTTTTGAGCAGAAACAAGATAATTGCTATAATATGGTTTCTCAGAATTTAAGTAATCTCATTCTTACTTTTGTCATGATAGCCTTATTTTTACCCTTTCATGGATATCACCAGAAGAAAACTTCCTTCTAGGGATCAATCAAACAATTTTTCTTTTTTCATGGATATCACCAGAAGCACTTATCTTAGGTATGTTGAGAGGGAGTTAAATACAATCAAGGCTCTCTAAGATAACATGAGATTTTACCTCCATAGTAAAGAAAATAACAATAGGAAAATCCAAATACAAAATTTGTACCTACTTTCTCAAGCATAAGCTCTCTTTTTCCCTTTACTTACATGAGTAGATCCTTTTTTACTATCTGTTCCTTCATCATCTTCGTCGTCAATAAAAATAAGATCCTCTTCTTCAATGTCATCACCATACCCAACCATGTCTAACTCATACTCATCATCCCAATCCTCCCCATCGAATTCATCATCATCATAATTCATATCTTCCTCATCATCACTCGTACTGTTTGCTCGTAGAGTGTGGTACACGGGTGGTGGAGGGCAATCCTCGGTTATTGCCTTGTCCCTTTTTATTACAAGGTGCCGAATGACCCTCTCGTCTTTGTCCAGCAAGCTCTTGAAATCATTAATCCATTTGGCTTCCAACTCAAAGTTCATCAATACATAGTACGCATTTTTTGCTTTCTTTATCTTGTATGCTAATCTTCGGAGACCCCAATCATTAAGTCTCCATATCTTCGCCTTCTTCTCCTTCATAAACTCTGCAAGAAATTGATTAAAAAAAATTGACAGTTATTAGAAAGCATGAGATGCAAAACTAAGCTAGGTCTACAAAATTGAGCCCATTATAACCTGTATGACTTGGAATTTCAGTGACACGTACATACATATTTACAAGTTGATAAATAATGGTCAGTGCAGACACGTATACATTTGTGCATGAACAAATTATAATTAGTGTTTTATGTGAATATGCAAAAGGGATGAACATGTCAGTCTTGGCTGCCTTAAAGACTGTCCATTCTGTTAGATTTTAGTAGGACAGAAACTCTTTAAATGGAATTCTAGAATTAGCTCATCAATTCAAGTCCCATTTCATCTCAGGAAAGCGTTTGGATTAGATTAGCAAGTTAAAATTATGAGTTCTATTAATGTAAGATTAAATGTAAGTTAACATCACGTAGCATGCTAAGCAAAGATATATATTGTTAGAAACCACTAAACCCAAAAGCTATTGTTGATAGGTAGGGGCTTAACAAGGCATATTAAGTTATATTAGCACTCTCCCTCACGTGTAGTGGTGCAGCCCCATCCTGCATGTGGGGAGACATAAGAGATAGAAAAAGATTCAATACTGCAAATGGGAAACATACAAATGCAAATACTAACAATGAAACTTGCACCCAAGATTTCTTAACAAAACCAAGGATTTGATATCATGTAAGAAACCACTGAATCCAAAAGCTATAGCTGATAGGTGAAGGCTTAACAATGCATATCAAGCTATATTTGCATATATTAATGTGTACGTTTGAAGTTCACCAAGAGTGATTTGGCAAGGAAATAAAGAGGATGCAGAAGAAATGTATTAAATCTCATACCTTCAATTTTGGCCTTCACGCTGCCAACCTCTTCCACAAAGTTTTCGTGAATCAAATAAACCAGTTCATAGTGTCGCACTGCAAAACATAAAGTTAAAGACATTAATGATAATGATTTCAGTTCACACATTCGATGATATATCTACAGCGTCAAGAATTTCTTAAAAATTTGATCAGTTATCAAACTGATGACCTTGTGACATTTAGTTTTAGGATCTAATTGTAGATGAGGTTTTAGTGAAGATTCTCTTTTGACTTTTCTGTGATATAGAGGTTGGGTGGGCAAGGGGTACCCTTATCAAATTGGCAATGATGCACTCTAAATAAGAGTCTTGCTATTGTAGTTTTATAGCCAAGTGCTTTAATCAATACCAGCTGGACTTTGGTGTTTTTTAACTTTTTATTTGTAGTCATCCTCTCTTAATAAGCAGATAGAAAGCCCAAAAGAAACAGAGTAATTGATGAAGAAAATAGGGAATAGAATGGAGAATGAGAAGAGGCATACACAGCTAATAACTAAGGGGCAAAAGCAACATGAGGAAGATAACCAAGCTTCTCAAATCATCCAATAAGACAAAAGCAACCATGGATAAAGCAAAGAAGCTGAAAGAAATAAACCAAACCAACCCTCTGCGGGTGCAATCGAACAAACAATAATTAAACAAACACAGAAGAGGAATTTGAGAATGCTTACTTCTTTCAATATTCAAATCGCTTTCCAGCTGGAGATTCAGGAACTCATAAAGCTCTTCTGCATATCACCAAAATACTTTTTATCAGTTGAGTAACCATTGAGTAAAGCAAATGTTACATTCCTATAAGAAAAAACAACTACAAACAAGAACTCTTTTGAAGATAATCCCCCCATCACTGACCTTCTTCAGCATCTGCAAATTCAGGCACAAGTCTACCGTCTTCTTGAACCTGCTTCTGCAATTAAACCCAAAATCTCACCTCAAAATCAATCTTCTAAGTACAAACAAATAAAAAAAATACACTCCACATCCAAACAAGCCACAAAATCATCAAAGCAAGAAGAAAAATAAAAAAAAAAACCCAAATTTAATTTATTTATTTTTCCTGTTATCCTAAAAACAAAAAGAAGATTAGAGAAAGTGCATAACTTCACACACACATAAAAAAAAAAGATTCAAAAATTCAAAAACTTCTTTACTGTACTAGCTAAAAGTTCTATACAAAAATCATGGGTGCTTTCAAAATCACCTCTTTAAGCAGCAGGGCTTCGGGGAAGGGACCGGTGGTTTCATCAGGCTTTGGTATAAAACTATGGGAATCGCCCTTCTTCTTGTTCTTCTTCTTGCTATTAGCTTCTGCAACCACTAATTTTCTGCCTTTCACTTCAACAAAGAGCTTCTTTTGAGTCGAAAATTGGCGCAGAAAAGAGCCACCCTTTGCAGGAATTAAGGAGGAAGCTTGGGTTTTTGAAGCCCTTTTGCTGAAATTGGAGGTTTTGGGAAGAAAACATGTTGCAGAGGAAGCTTGCATTAGCACCTCCATGGAAGTCGGCACTGCAGAGAAGCCAAAAAACAAAAAAAAATCTCAAGAGAGAAGTCATCAAGAATGAAGATATAGTTGTTGTTAGATGGCTCGTCCGAACTTTTCACCCTCCCGTACCATTCGCGAGTTATACGTTTAAGCCTTTCTCCCTCATGTATGTAGTCCCATTTTAAATCGGCCCAACAAAAAGCTACATATCTAATCTAATTCAGGTATATACACGCACATTAGGTATACATATATATTTACATAAATATCTGTTGCTTAAAATTATAAGTACACAATATCGTAAATAAGTAATATAATTATAAGTAAAAGTATCGTTTTCACATAGATTTGTCCTAATTTTTATTAAATATTAATATCAATTCAATTTGATCTTATCTAAACAAATAAGGGTGTAAACAACCCGACTGACCCGACCCGATCCGACTAAATCCGACCATTTCGGGTCGGGTCGCGGGTTTGATTGATATGTCGAGCTGGTCGGATTAATTTTTTAACAACTCGACTATACCCGACCAGACTTGATTTCACTCTTATAAACAAATAATAAAAATAATAAATATGAACTCTAAATTCGGTTGCAAAACTAAAACAATTAAAATTAAACCACTTAATCAATGAATTACTTAAACCTAAGATTATAATTTTTCCTTATATTTCACTTGGATTCATCTACTTATTTTTCAATCAATTAATTAATTCGAAGTTGTTAATCAAGAATCTAATTTATCTACAAGTCTCTTTCGATGATCAAGTAGAAATACCTTGGTTAAATAAATTTTTATATTTCTATGAAATTTAATTTAAAAACAAGATTCATTAATATTATCTTCTCAATGATTACATATGTCGCAAAAGTATATGTCTATCTTATGGTGAACTCAATAGTTTTCGCCCTTTTGATCATGTGTTATTTTAATCAAATTAAAATCTAAAATCCCTTTGTGAAGATCATAAAAATTCATTAAATCATCTAATTAGTGATTAAGTAATTAGAAACAATAACAACAGATTAAAATAAACAACTCTAAATAAATTAACTAAAATTTAATTTCATTCATAAAATCCAAGATCCATATAAGTTTCAATTGAAACCCTAGAAAAGAAAATTACTCTGTAACTAATTCTATAAACTCAAAAAACAATTAGGTTCAACATCAGGAAAGAAGGAGAAATTAATACAGGGAATAAAGAAAGGAAAATAAACTAGCATGACTTCACCAAATCTTGATCTAGCTCTTCACACCGCTTCAATGTTGTTCTTACTCTTTTCAATGCTTCAAAATCTTTTCATGAATCATCCATTCTAAACTCCCTACTTTCTATTTATAATATTTAAAACAAAAAGGAAACAAAATACCCAAAATCCGCACTAACAAAATCCGAAATTAACTCTGATTCCCCGGAGCCGCGGTGCTAAGAGTGGGCGTCACTGTGCCCAGCCACGGCTAAACGCATATTTTCTTCATCACTCGGCGTTGCAGTGCCCACCCACGGGTTTTCAACATTTTTTCCATCACTCGGCGCCGCGGCGCCCACCCACGGGTTTTCAACATTTTTTCTTCCATTTTTCACCTTTGCTTCACCACTTCAATTTCACTTTGATACCTACAAAATAACACCAAAAACTAAATACATAAACTATATAAACATCATAATATACTATCATATCACACTAAAAACCATATAAACACCTACACTAAAATCAACCTATCAATATCCACTAAAATCAACCTATCAATATCCCATTCAGAAGTAACCAAAGTTTGCCACGTGGTAGCTCGCCTAGCCCACATTGCCCACCTACATCACCATCAAGGTTCCTTTAAAGTAGGTGTTCATAAGTTTGAGACAACTCCGTATATTTGTTAGATTCTTGGCTACTTCGAATTAAGGGTATTTTGAACATTTTGATATAGATTAGAATTTTAACCTAATTTGCTCTTCATTGTATTATAGAGTGCATGTGAGAACTTTGGATTTATGCAAGAGACTTGCATTCTCCCACTATATGATCAATGTGAGACTTATCACATAACCCTCATCAGAAATATGAAAATCTTATTGTTTAGTTTAATGATGATCATGTAGACCCTATTTAACTCTTGAAAGATAATATAATAACAATAACAATAATAAAATAGAAGATTAATATGGACACTGGTATACAAGGACGACACAATACAAAGTGGAAAGAAGAAAAAAGACATTTTTTTACAGCAAATTAAATGACAAGTGTATAAGATATCCACCAAATCAATGAATGGATTTATAATAATTATTTGGGTGACAATATAAGCTAAGAACAGACTCCTTGCCATATTTTCTATAAGCTCCAACCATAGCAGCTAATGAGTGCATGCATCACCAACACACCACTACTGTATAAAAGAGTAAGTAACCTCCTGATAGAATAATGTTCAGCAACACCTGGAACCTTACTTCGTCTTCAAAGTTACACGGTTATAGAGTTCATCAATTTTCACCTGAGCAAGATAGAGGAGAGAGCTCTAGTCAGATCTTAAACTAGTGAGAAAGAAAAAGAAAAAAAAAGATAAAGAAACAAATCTTAGATTCACCTTATAGTGTTTAAGCAATTGATTTCTTTTCTTCTTCATGGTTGGTGTCACCAAGTCTATCTTTTTGTCAAAAGGCTGGGGATCGGTAATTACCCCTCTGATATATTCAAATCCTTTCATCTGCTTCAAACAAAAAAAGTATATCAGAGTTCGACGAAAACAGAAACAAAAGGAAAATTGTGAAAGTCCAAGACTATGAATGTGATGTGATGTAATCTCTGATCACTTTCATCTCTTCTATTCTTCTTTCATTTCAGATTTTCTTTTGCGGGTAAGTTTGTCATGATTTCAGAGATAATGATAGATAATCTATGGTAAATTGTACTTAACCCGTAGGGACATCAGAATATACCTTGTTTTTTTCAGCTGTAGACTTCAGCTCAAGAAGAATAAAATCCTGCAGATTAGTGAACTTACATAGGTCGTTGAAGGAACCTTTATAACCATTTATGTCTGCCCATTTCATGGTGTTTCTTTCATTCGGTACAACCACCGCTACCAACATAGACTTGAAGCTATCTCCGTACACCCAAATCTTAAACACAATCACCAAAGCAACTAGTTAGATCCCTCAACAAAAACAAAATACCAAAAGGCGAAATATCTATAATGATGAACTTTAAAAAAAAAATGATGGTGGAAGTGCTCACATCTTCAACAATGGGAGTAAAACTATAAACTTTCTCTAGATATTCAACTGCGATGTATTCTCCCAGGGAAAGTTTAAAGATGTTTTTCTTGCGATCAATAATCTTCAGAGCACCACAAGGCAAAAATTCACCAATGTCCCCTGAGGAAACCAAGGAGTGATAGAACGTTGGAAAATGGGGAGGAGATACATAATACACTTGGACTTGAAGCAATAACTATGTTTTTGTGGTTCAACCTGTGTGGAACCACCCATCTTTAAAGGCTTCCTTTGTCAGTTCAGGATTTTTATAGTATTCAGAAAAAATTGTCTTCCCCCTCATACATATCTCGCCACGTGGAGGATCCCCAAGAGGGTCGTACCCCATCTCCGGCACCTCCTTTAGGCACACTTCGGTATATATTGATGGAACGCCAACAACTCCAAGCATGCCCATTTCGTCTGGGAAGCCAAGTGTAGACACACCACAAGTTTCTGTCAAACCTGGATGAAACAAGACATACATGGTTAATTGGTTACTGAGCCCAAGCTTTATAAAAGTGTGCATGATGCAGAGTTTAGGACATCCGAACAAAAATAAAGGTGCTCGGATACTTAAGGACATCAAAAAGCAGAAGTCTTCTTTACCATAGCCTTGGACCACAAAAGAACAGGTAGTGACGCGCAAGAATTCTTCTAGATCTGTGCTCAAGGCAGCACCTCCAGATACTATCAAGCGTACCCTTCCACCTAACTTATCCTTAACCTGCACCAACGATAAGAGAGTTAGATTACCCTGAAATATTTATTAGTCATTTACAGGTAAATTGAACAAAAAAAAAAATCTATAGCAATTAGATCAAGTAACCATTAAATCACTTTCATGGGGGATTGGCAGCTCTAACTACATATAACATAGGACGAAACTTGAATGTGTTTGATGCAGCCCTAAGTCCTAAAGGACTACTATGTTTTGGAGGATAGTTATACACACATGAGATCCATGCCGCCTAATGTGAGAAACCATTGAGAACTCTTATATTTTGTCTTTTCACATTCGACCTCCAGGTCTTAAATCAATTTCAGAGACAGAAGTACTAAAGAATCAATAGCACCTTTCGAAATGCTAGTAAGTCTGCCAATGGAGATGCCTCTCTATGCTTATACCCTTTGTTCATCCAACCAAGCTTGCTGTATTACAATAGAAAATTTGTAATCATACAATTGCAGTACTTACATATAAGGATTAGATCGAAACAAACCAACTTACTGTTTGTAAAGAAAGCCAAAGATCCACCTCCTTAATGGACTTAGCTCTTCTAGTGTTTTCACGACACCTGAAACATGCAATATTAGCAGCATTACATCAACAAACTCCCCCAAAACAAAAAAAAAAACAAAAAAAAAAGAAGAAAGAAAAATGAATTGAACTAGACATGCCTTCATGCACTCGTTCAAAAACTCTAGGAACGCCAGCAAAAAGTGTTGGCTTCAACTCCATCAAATCTTCCCTCAAGGCATCAAGATTCTTCAAATGATTTCAAGTCAGAGAACTCAAAATGTAAACGAAATCATAACACAAGGAAAGAACAATTTAGTTTTTAATTTGCATCCCCAATCTAAGCCATTGTTATGATCAAAGTCAATCAACCTTTAGTTAGCCATGAAGGCAAAGACTAACTAAATGGAAAGTCAAGGATAAAATTCTAGCGTTGAGATTTTAGAGGGAACCAACTATATAAATTTTCATGTGCTAAGTATAAAAGCATAGAAAAAGAGTTCAAGAAGAGTACCCCGTGATAATAGCCAACAGAAGCACCGTTATGAAAGAAGTACTCCTCAATCAGGCGATCAAGGATATGAGCAAGGGGAAGGAAAGAAAGATAGACATCATCCTCTGACATCTAATTCATTGTTCCACAAATAAATGTCAGTATAGCAAACACAAAATTATGCTAGAAAAAAGAATTCATGGAACACATGACCAACAGAACACTAGCTGGAACTACAGTCATTTGATAAATGATCATTGCATGGCTTTGTTTGGTTAAGATACATATAAAATATTAGACAACAATATTCGTTATTAAATTTAAAAATCTGTAAAAACAGGGAATATTTGCAGCATTCACTCTTCATTTTGTTGGCCTTAATCTAGTGACCTATATTAACTGATTTTAACCATCAAAAGCGGCACATAAAAACATTCTCCCTAGAGTAGCTGTTAAACTCTGTTACAGCCATTTCTGTACATTCAAATGTATTAAAAAATGATTAAATTGAATGCCTTAATGATCGCAGGACATGCATGCTATGGCTACTTTTGATAAGTCGTATGAACTTTCGATGGTTCAATCTTGTTCAAGTTTCATTTTGGGGGACTAAAAGAAAGATACACAATTGGCAAGTCAGTGACTAAAGCCTAGTTTTTAAATTTTAATTACTGCTAAATAAAACAATATCCATCAAACTAAATAATGCAATATATATATATATAAACTATTCATATCTCACTATAAGATCAAGAAGTATATTTCTAGTGCTAAAGAGTTCTGAACTAAAGGTTTAATAAACATGGTAGGAAGGGTGGATTACACCAAGCCTCTTTCAAAAGCATTTTTCTTTTCAACAACTTCCACTGATAATCAGGTGTTACAATTACCTTGTCGTCAAACTGATCCATAAAAAGATCCATTCCATGTGCATTCATTGCCAAAGTTTCATGTGTCAAAACGACACCTTTTGGCTGTCCACTAGTGCCACTTGTGTACATTATTGTGCATATATCATGAGGCTTTGGGCATTGAAGATCTGCTGGATTTTCTTTTCCCTGAGGACAAAGGAATACTTAGAATAAATTGAATAAGGAAAAAAATATATATATCAGGAGAACAATCATCAATTCAATTGGTCATTCAGACTGTTAAAAGTTAAAACTTTGTTCGGTGTCCTTAAAAGTGTAGAAGGGTGAAAATTTAGCATAAATCTGCCTTGATATCCATCAAGTTTCACCATCTTAAATTCCAGTCGATGGAAAATTCCACAGTCAAAATCAAGATCCAATATTTATCAAAATAAGACATTAACTTGACATGAAAATGGTCATCCTCGATATGATTTAAGGGTTATACTTATACATCGTCCCTTCTCTAGACTTTGTAACGGTGGGAGTCTTGCACACTGGATACATTCTTTTTTATCATATTGAAATTTTCTTTTTTTTAAAAAAAAAAAAAAGGTTGCAGTAATGTGATTAACATCATCATCATGTTAGGAAACTTACCAACTGGAGGAACTCATTCCAGGAATATGGCTCAGCTCCATAATGGGTTACATCATTTTTCAGTTCATTCGTCAATGAAGTAAAGCAAACAATCACTGAGACCACAAAGAAAAAAGTGGAGAGAGCTTTTAAGAACATCATCCTTCAGACGCTTAAAAAAAAAAAGAAAAAAACTGAATTTTATGAAAAAAATTAAAGACGCTCACCTTTCAGCCTTCTAGAAGATGAGTCGCAATCTAAAAGCTGCAAGTAGGAGATCAAGAGAAGCCCAGTTAGTAACAAGTAGCTGGTGCACCTCATAACAGTAGTTGTGCTTAAAGTAATTCAATGAGCAAACACGTTGAGCTTATTTAAAATAAAAATAAAATCAGGCATCCTCACTTGTTTCACTTTCTTTTCCTGGGCAAAAACAAAATCAATTTCTGCATGATCTATTATAAAACTAACAGCACCAGGCCCTGTTACACAAAGAGAGTAGAGTATAAGCTAGCAGGGAAAGGAACATAGAACAATGAAAACAACACAGAGAAATTAAAACTTAGTAAATTGGATAGTTGGACCTTAGCACCCAGAAGTAGATTGAAAAAAATAGTTTGAAACAACCAAAAAGTTAGGATGTAGAGAAGTGAGAAACGCTATTCAATAGGTTCCATCCAGGAGATATTGTTCTAATTGATTATTTACCACCTTCATATCTCCAAAGAAAAGTGCATGATTGGAATTTGGCACGAGTCCAGGGACAAATCCATGATAGCATGGCAAGCCTGAACAACATCAAGACTCGATCACAATTTTCTTTCTATCCCATTAAAAGTTAGGCTCTAACCAACCTCTAGGCTGTGCTAATATCACCCAAGATTAATCTTTGACGTCCTTAAAGGAAGTGAAATTATCCCATGTTACAACAATATCTGATCGGTTGCAAGAACATCATTGAGTTCAAATAAAATTGAGAAAGAAATATAGAAACAAAGAAGCACAAAAAATGGAGCGGCAATTTAGGAAAAATTACCAAGGGTATCATAGAGGGGGACGCAGATTAGACTGTGAGCATTACAAACCTGGAAATGATCCAAAACACTTCCATTTCTTATCGTAATTAAAAGAAACCGCATTTCAATACTTCTTTAATGACAAAGAAAGGAAGAAGTGCAGAGAGAGAATCCAAACAAACAAACCTCCATCGCTACAATCCATTGGGGGCAGTTTGCTCCATAAACCCCAACACGCATACCCTGCAAAGAAAGATACATACAACTTCAAGATGAACGGAGCGAAACAAAGAACCAAATTGTAATTCCTGCATGTAGCA
Organism: Paratinospora sagittata; assembly: GCA_035771175.1. Classification (NCBI taxonomy): domain Eukaryota; kingdom Viridiplantae; phylum Streptophyta; class Magnoliopsida; order Ranunculales; family Menispermaceae; genus Paratinospora; species Paratinospora sagittata. The sequence continues at coordinate 1,452,193 of CM069607.1, read as the reverse complement.
AGCGAAAAACCAATATGCTTACAGGTTCAGCACCAAATTTCCGCAGAGCACTACCCATTTGCATAACCTCCTCATAGACCTCCTTATATGTTTTCCACAAGTAAGGCCCTACCTAAAGATTCAACAAAAAATTAGTTCTAAAACATATCTTCAATAGCCAGAAATCTTAAGCTAGAAACTATAAGAAAATTTTAAAAAAATAAATAAAATAAGAAAGAAGAATTGTAACCTTTCCATCAACAACTTCGCGCGAGCCAAGCATTTTGTTCTTAGGGTACTTCTCTGCTGAATTCCTGTACTTCAATGGTATATGTTACTGTCAGAGTAACAAATTGATTATAGGAGCAATAGCCTTCCCTCTAAAAGCCCATCTTGCATACATATGCTTTATTTTATATATATAGTTCTGCAATTCAATGTTCATAAAAAAACATGCTTGTTAATTAGTAATTGAATCTATTCAGAATTATATACCTGAAAAGATCCCATGAGGTGCCAACCTTAGGGTCTGGTGGTGGGAACTCATCTTTAGCCATAAGATTCCGGTAGACTGGACCGACGGAAGGATCGCCGTCTCGCCCTTCACGGCCACTCTCTACCTGAGCAGAAAAAACCTTCATTCTATTGAACTATGAATGTGGTGCCTGGACATCCAAAAATCAAACAACACATTGCTTCTTATAAATACAATCAAATCAATAAGCTCTAAACCAAAGTCAATGAAACTATTAAAACAGCAAGAAAATAAACCCAAGTCTTAAACCAGATGCCATGGCATCAGGTAGTGGAGAAAGAAAAGTCATTTGATAGACCAAGTAATAACAGGGGACCCCAAAAAGAAAAGAAAAAAAAAAAAAAGCAATCCAAACGGACCCTACAAACTGAAAGCCTAAAACTGAAAGCTATACTACCACAATCCAAAAGAAGGGGAAACAAAAAAAACTATGTACTGCACCCAATTAGCCCAAAACCCAAAATCACCATTAAAACATCCAAACTAAAGCTTGCCCACAAAAAGAAAAAAAAAAAATGCATACTAACTACTAATCCAAACAAAATCATGGGTACTAATCCTTCAAGTTCAAAAACACAAAAAAAAAAAACTTCTAAATCATCAGAGAAAAGCTTACAAAGAAGAAGACGAACTGGGAAAGAACCTGTGTGTGAGGTGTGAGAGGTCTTTTTGCTTCTTTTATAGAGCATATTGGCATTAATATTCTGCCGTTTAAATGAACAGTTGAACAGGTTTTGAATTTATTGCAACAGATATCTTGCTTTCGATCGAAAAGCATGCTTTATACTATAGTTTGTAAACTGTATCTATCTATCTACGGAGTCTCTGCGCTTTATTTATACTTTATATGGCTTGGCGTATCGGAAGATGATCCGAAACGTAACGCGAAACGAAATTCCGAAACTCGTCACCCAGCTAGCAGGCGACTAACACCTGTGCCGTACAGAAATAGATACGCGTTACACATCAGTGTCGGGCACAATGTTTTTCATGTAGCTGAACGCCCATGAGCACTGTTTTATTTTATTTTTTATTGAATAATATTATATTGACATTTAAAATAAATATTTAAAATATTATTGAATTGCCTTACATTAATAGTTGGTATACGATTCCAAGTCTAAAGTGATGTACTCTTCACGTCTCATGTCATTTTAGTTGATTTAATTTATGATTCTTTCTAACTTTTTTAGTTGCTAATTACAAATTTAGTTTCTCTAAAGAAATAAACATTAGTTGTTATTTAAATATCAACTATATTATTTATGAACTAATTAATGTCAGCTTCTTATTGTATATATAACAAGCAATAGAGTCATTGCTACTTTTTTATTTTTTTGGGGGGTTAATGTAAATCATACACTTTAATAAATTAGTGTATAGTTAATGAGATAATACAAATGTTTCAGCCAAAGTATAATTCTAGAATATTATTTGAATTTGTCACGTATGGACCAAATCAAAATTTCAAAGAAATTTGCATCATTTCAAAATAAATTGACCTGTATTAAATAAGGAGAAGAAAAAAGAGAGATAATTACATGGCTTAGTTGATATTTCTATGCTACGACACTTTCAATATGGTCTAATTCATTCTTCACCGCATTAATGGACAGAATGGTCTAAACGTTTGAAATGGTTGGATGTCATTATTATTTGATTAATCACAATTGATTATATTTGGTAAGTCATATTTATCATTAATCAATAAATATTTGAGTATATATATATCAATCTGACAGCAAAATTTGTTAATTGATACATCCTGTCACATAGTTTTAAATGTTTAGCTAGGCCAAATTAAATTTCATGATTAATATATGTAGATATGAGGACAAAATTATCATAGCTTGTGCATTAATTTATTTGGATGAAAAATAGCTAAGTTTTCCTATTTTAATGATTCTGAATTTTTTTTTTACTGTCTAGTAAATCTTCATGTAAGACTATAATTTACATTTCACCTTTTGCAAATTGTTAAATTTATCCTTTTGTATTAAAATATTCGGGTTTGATTTTAATAAGGTTAAAATCTTATATTTCTTAAATAATTGACTATTTACTATAAAAAAATGGTCTATGTTTTAATATGTAATTTATCTACAAAAATTGGGTTTGTTCTTTCACTTTTCTTTTAGCTCATTGTATAATTAATAATAATAAAAAAACTCAAATTTTCATAGTAAAAATATTTTCATTATATAAAATAAAATATTTAATTTCCATAAGACTTATAATTGTCACATAACCATTCTCAACAAAACAATTATGATGAAAATAATTATATATCTATATATATGGTTGGGCACGGCCCATCTCTTAAAAGAGATTAGTATTAACTTGGTATAAATTATTTATTGAATAGCGCTTGTAAAACATAAATACATCTAAACTTTAGTTTGATAGACTAGTAGGGGTTTGCTTTCCACGTATATATTATATTGATCACCATAGCATGTAAAAGCTATATATTTTGAATTACATGTCCATCTTTAAATAAAATTAGAGACAACTATTAATTAAATAGAAATTTTGGTGCACCAAACTGATCATATTATTTATATATCTTGATTCCCTAGCTCTACAGAGAAATAATAAGATTGTAGAGTCTTTAAATTAATACTAACCTTGCAGCCAAACACCTCCAAAGCTAATGCCTTCAAATGATTTCAAGATATTATTACATGTAACAAATTTGGAAAGTAAATTATAAAATGAAATTGAACGATTCATTAGTATTCGTTCTCGTTCATTTATGTTGAGAAAGGACACCTATCCATTGCCAACTATTTATACCATCGTGATCCTTAATATTATTCTTCTATAAATAATCATTTCATATCTTCACGATAATGATAAAGTGTCAGCTTCTCTTTCATAATCCGTATATCTTGGCCACATATATGAATGCTGAAATAATGAATAGTAGTTGACGTTTGTACAGCTGAAAGTAACTTTGAATGTGACTGATTCCTATCCCAACCGATACATATTTAATTTAGCGCTGAAATAACTACCATCTGTCTCACCTACCCACCCTCCTATTTATCTTACTTCCCACTTCTCCTTCATGGTTCATGCCATTGCCCCTAGGATTGTCAAACTTCCATAAAAGTCTATCTATACGGGCTCTCTTAATATACAGACGCCTAAATAATCACCAGTACCCTAAAGTTTGAATTTCCTATATATCCTATTTAAAGTCAAATGTATAAAATAGAATAGTAAACATGTCCTAATAAAAATGATTTCAATAATCAACCCTTAAAACTTGTATACGAAGACAACCTCGGGACTAAATTCGTCTTTATTGAACCAACCAATGGTTAGTTTAATATTACACTTTGTACGTATAAAATACTTTGCTAAAGTGGCATAACATCCCATTAAATATGTGAAATGCTTGTTAGTAAAGATAATTTAATGTATATCATATAATGTCCTACTTGCTTGTATGCTTCATCTAATTGTACCGTCAAAGTTACTTTAGTAGTAGTCAATGAGTTTATATATATGCGATGATTTCTAGTATATTTATCAACAAACATATACACTTAATGTACACAATTGATGATTATCTTATTTTTAAGTTTCTTTTGTTTAGCCCCATTTTAATTAAAACTTTTTTTTTCTTCAATTTAGTTCTATCTTATCATGTGACATAATATTGTCATCTTAATACTCATGAGTTTTATTATATGTATAGACTTAAAATAGGGCTGACCTTGATTATTTAGGGATTCGGGAGGGGAGGGGCTTTTTTTAATTTAAAATGAGGTCATTTTATTTTTTTTATAAATATTTTAAATACATTTAAAGTTTCAAAATTAATAAAATAAAAAATTATAAAATTGAGATTTTAAATATTTAATATTTAATATAATTGTTATATATAAATATTATTTTTAAATTTATTTATTTTTATAGTACGAAATTGAAATTTTAAATTAAAAATATTTTTATCTTTAAAATAACACTAAAATAAGATGTTTAACTACTTAAGAGCCTGGGGCGGTCGTCCTCCGGTCAACTTAAAATAATGTACAAAGCAGAAGATAGAATTAAAAAATAAAATTAGTAAAAAATAAGAGGCCAAAATCTAGGTGGTCCCTTAGGCCCAGTTTGGTTTCTAATTCAGGAATTGTGTTATAGTTTTTAAATAGTACAAAAAGCAGGAAACGAGGGTTAGTCGTTTTCTAAGTTTCTAGCACCCTAATAATGCCTAGCAGTTCAAAGCATCAGTCCTACATTCCAAAAGCACTAACTATTAATGGTCCTTTATGACATGCTTTAAATTTTAATACATTGAAGTCGAATCATAATGTTTTTTTATTTAAATAATAAGTCAAATATTTTGACATTTAAATTTTTTTTTTTAACATTTTAGAGCCACGTACTAATTTCTTGTTGTGGAGGCCCAAAGATAGCCCAGGGCCAACATATTCGGGTTGGATCTGTGAGCTTTTGCTTTTCTGTGGATTCAATGGTGGCTATAGTCCAAAAACCCTAGATTTTCTGGAATTGAAGCAAATAGTAGTATTGTTTCAAAGTTATTTTGAGGTTGGCAAAGATAAAAAAATTCTTCTGAAAAATAAGGAAAATCACTGAGAATTTCATCAACAGAGCAACAATGCAAGCTTTGAGAAGAAAACTAGTAGAGAAGATCTCTTCCTGTCATGTACGAAACTCTCTCCCTCTCTTTTTCTGTAACTTCAAAGCTCAAGCTTCCTTGTATGATTTTTTTTTACTACTTTGATCTCTTCTTAATCCCCTGTTTTTGGTAAATGAATTTCTATCCAATCTTCAATTTGGGTCAAGTAGTACTGTGGTTATCTTGATTGCCCACCTGGGAATTTTTTGCATAATTGGGGAAAAAATCAGTTTTTTTTATTGGTTTACATTCTGATTATTGATGGAACTTCCTGAACTTATTGGCAAATTATTTTTTGTTGTTGGAGAGTTTGAAAAGAATGTTAGCGACTTCACTTTGGTGAGTTCGTTTATGCTATGGCTCTAGGGAAGCTTTCTGTGTTACTTGATGATTGTTCTGAATAATTGGATGGTGGGAATGCAATGCTTTCTTAGTCATTTTTTTGCTTCAGTGAGTGACTATTGATGCTGATTCTATGTTATTGGGAAAGGCTTTGTTGAATTGGGTTGAGTTTGATCAAGTTGTTGCTACCACTTTATATAAAAGTTGAGGCCTTGTTCATGTCCGCTGATGACATTGTGTTATGTTACTTATTCTATCCATTTATTATTGTATTTTAGAGAATTTATCATTTTCATGTTGTATTTTGGTGAAGGGATAAGTATATAACAAGCTAATAAGCTGATGTATATGTGTTGTAATGTGAACTTTAGCTCATGTTTTGATGGGAGAAGTTGTAAAAAGTACAAATGGTGGTTCATTTTTTTTATTTTTTTTTTCTTGTTCTTGTAAGATTTGGTTGTAATTGTTGATACATTTGGTGACTTGAATTTTCTTAGAGGATCGGTCACGCATATTCCACCATGAAGATTTTGGATGTGGGGCAGCCAACTGCTGCGTCTCATCCTCAGGTGATTCCAATTTTTAGCTTGCTGGGATTCTTTTTTTATTTTTATTTTTTTTCATTCGCTAATACTAGACAACTGTGGTTCAATCAAATCATACATCTCCTTTTTCTGACTATGCTTTCTCAATATTTCTAGTTACTATCAGAAGGAATGATCACTCCTGGAATCACAGCTGAAGAGTATGCATTGAGAAGGAAAAGATTGTTGGAGTTGCTTCCTGAAGACAGTTTAGCCATCCTTGCTTCTCCCCCTGTGAAAATGATGACTGATGTTGTTCCATATACATTCAGGCAGGATGCTGATTACCTGTACATAACGGGCTGCCAGCAACCGGGTGGCATTGCAGTTATTAGTCATGAATGTGGTTTATGCATGTTTATGCCAGAATCAGATCCTAATGTAAGCCTGAAGTTTCTGTTATAGTTATAGAAACTATTTGGCTCAGTAAACTAGAGTCTTGTATTGAGGGCAGCTCAGTGCACGAAGCTCCCACCCATGCCAGGCCTCGGGGAAGGGTCGGACTACTTTGAGTCTATTGTACACAGCCTTATCCTGCATCGCAAGATGCTGTTTCCTCAACTTGAACTTGAGACTACCTGGTCGCATGGTGACAATTCTTATTGTTGCACCAAGGCCCCCATTCACACTGAAGTCTCTGATTATCTAGGTTGTCCAATATTTCATGCACCTCTAAGTGCCTTAACCTTGCAAGCTAGCATTTTGATGAATGTTTAGCTAACAAGATTTATATATTTCACTTTGGCTACAATGCTCTTGTTGTAGACATCCAATATGAATCTTCTATATCTCTGACTTTCCTTATAGATGTATGTGAAGTTTTACCTGAGTTGTTCACTTATTCACAGCTGCCATACCTGTTACCAATTCAAAAAAGAAAGCGACATAAATAAATAAGAGATGTTGTATATGTGAGTAACGACTTGTATATTATTTTTCAGGATGTTACTTGGCAAGGTCATATTGCTGGAGTTGATGCTGCTCTGGACACATTCAAGGCTGATAAAGCTTTTCCAATTAATAGAATAAATGAGGTGAGTCTCTCTCCCTCTCTTCACACACACACACTTTTATAGAAAAATAATATGTATGTGTGTATATATATTGTCATTTATTTGTTTTGGGTCAATAAGCATGAGGGTGATGGTTTAACTCCTAAGTTTGGTTACCTTTTGCCAAAAAAAAAGAAAGAAAAAAAATCAATAGAAGAGGAAGAAGAAGAAGAACATAAATGGGAGTATCCCTGGATGGATATTACTTTCATTTATTTATTTATGTCCGCAAACCAAAATGTACATATGTATAAGGACGCATTTTTTATGTCATGTTTCCATGTTAATACTTCATATTTGACTTTTGTATACTGGAAATAGTTGGGGCTTTAATTTTGGTAATGTCACTGCAGATCCTTCCAGACATGATCAGAAGGTCATCCAAGCTGTTCCATCATGTGAAGACTGCTTTACCATCTTATATGGATTTGGAAGCCTTTCACAAGGCATCTTGCAGTGGAAGAGTGAAGGATCTTTCCATTTATACTGATGAACTGCGATGGATAAAATCACCATCAGAACTTAATTTAATGAGACAATCTGCATCAATTGCTTGCCAGGTAGGTCCTTTATCCAATTTGAATTTGCAGCATGATCTGATGTTCATTTGCTTGTTCTTTTTGGTATATTAAACGGGGACTGATAAACACTATGATGAGATGCGCTGACGGAAATATAATCATTAGTGTATCACCGTGTACACATTTTCATAGTATCTTTTTAACTATTCTGATAGTCAAGAAGAACTTTCCTTCTTCAATAAACTGTTTGTGAGACTTAGAAGATTATACTAACAATCATAATAGCTTCTCTACTATTTCTGAACAACGAAATCAGCCCTTTGTCGAATGCACTATTTTTTGAACTCTGGTGTTTTACTTGATAAGGACTCAAATATTATACTTAACACTCTATTTTTGGAAAACCGTGTTAATTTACTTAACACTTACTAAATTTACAGGTTGCTTTTGTTATGTTGTTTAGTATCAATTTTGCATGGATGGTATTCTCTAAAAATATTATCACTTTCTATTCCTTCTTTTGGTTAGGCTCTTCTGCAAACAATGTTGTTTTCAAAGAGATCGCCTGATGAGAATATGCTAGCGGCTAAGATTGAATATGAGTGCAAAGTCAGAGGTGCCCAAAGAATGGCGTAAGCATTATTTATTTTGGGGTGATGCAAATATATTTCTCCACAATGTATGTGGCCCATAATGATTGTTATCTTTCTAAATTATCTCCTTCCTCCTTGGAAATGTAGATGCAATGACTGTGGTTAATGTATAATTCCTGAAAAATGAGACATTTGCGTTTTATGTTAACATAAATATAAGAATCCCAACATAAATAGCATGAAATTGATGAGTAGGGATGTTATTATGCCAAGTAAGGTGATTGATTGAGAGTTTGAGACCAAGAATTTTTAATTTATCTTTCCAAGATATGATTGTCTGGATTATTCTGGATTTTTTTTGGACGAATAGGAACTGTTAGAATTAGGTTGTATGTCCTTTTGAGTGGTAAAATTGGAGCGGTAGAAGAATCCATCTTGTGATGCATTTCCACTCTAAGCGACTTGGGGGAGAGGCCCGATCTTGGTTTTATTTAATTTGTTAACTGAAAAAGTTGTTATCAGTTAACTTCTGGAGATTAGTAAGTATTATCTATTAACTTTTGTTAGGTTCAATCCAGTGGTTGGTGGTGGAGCAAATGCTACTGTCATACACTACTCTCGAAATGATCAAGAAGTAAGATAGATTATTTCTATATAGTTTTTACTTGCGATATCAAGCATTTTTTTTTCTTACATCAAATTTCCCTGTTCTATATGTTTTAGATTAAGAATGGAAATCTTGTTTTGATGGATGTTGGATGTGAGTTACATGGATACGTTAGTGATCTGACTCGTACATGGCCGCCATGTGGCAGTTTCTCGCCTGCCCAAGTAAGTTATCCATCTTGTTTCAGTTCTTGGAATAGCTTGTTCAGCTCAAAAAACAGTTTATCTTTGGAATATTCTGTCTTTGGTACAGTGGAACACGTATTTGTGTTATTCTTTGATGATGCTTTTGGGACTTCTCTGATAGTTGGATAAATAATGCTTACTGATTTCAGGAAGAGCTTTATGATCTGATTCTAGAGACGAACAAAGAGTGTGTTAAGCTCTGTAGACCTGGTACAAGCATTCGCCAAGTGCATAATTATTCAGTATGTGAAACCTATTCTGACACATTTGCTTTGTTCACGAGAATACTCTTCACTAAACAATTGTCCCCAATATGAGAAACTGAAGTAGACTTATAAGCTATCTATCACCAACAATGTTTCATTTCAATGGTTTCATAATGTGAATGCATTAAAGTAACACTTCTCGTCCTGAAATTATACTTGCATGAAACGTTATGCTGGACAGTGCAGAGAAGATCGATCATGCTTGGGTGATGGCATACCATATATTGAACTTAGAAGTTACGTAGGAAAGAACCATATAAATTATTGGGACTTGAGCATGTCTATTATAACTTGGAGGAGATAAAATCCAATGTTCTAAGGGGTTATCTGCTGTCCATTTTTTGATTTACATATTGGTGCAGGTAGAAATGCTGATCAAAGGACTTAAAGAGATCGGAATCTTGAAAAATGGTCGAAATGTAATTCAAGCTTACAATCAACTGAATCCAACTTCTATAGGTTTTTGCTGGCATCCTCTATTCTGCAGAATGTGATTTATGAATAATAGCATTCTACAATGTCAACTGCAAGTTACTGGTGATTATAAATAGATGGACATATGCAACCATTTTGTTTTGCACTATCATGACACACATTCCTTCTTTTTGTTTCTTCGTTGAGGAACCAGGCCATTATCTAGGAATGGATGTTCATGACTGTTCAAAGATTAGTGTTGACCGTCCCTTGAAGCCAGGTGTTGTAAGTTATTAATTCAAACCTTCGGAGATTAATATCTTTTCCTTGTTTTTGATGTATGATTTTTTTAAAGTATTTTACTTATGCAGGCTATTTATCTTTGTAAATTATTTAGAACTATCTCGCTTTGTTTGTCCTATCTCAATTACAAGTTAAAAATCTCCTTTCTTAAATCTACGGTTTTGGAAGGAACTATTGAAAGAAAATAATAGAGCTAATGCTAGTGTCTTCTTCTTCTATCTCTCACTCTCTTTTTGTTCTCTTCCTTCTGCTTTTGCTGTGTTTTTTTCAAGCATATACCTTACCGAGAATTCCCTCATGGACAGGTGATAACAGTTGAACCAGGAGTTTATATCCCATCTTCCTTCGATGTTCCGGATTGGTACTTACCTCATTAAATAGTGTTTATATTCTAATATTGATTAGTCTGTGATGTATAATGTATTTTTGCATGTTTTTTTTTATGTTTTTTATTTAAGTTTTTTTTTTAGGAAAGTTTTTATTATGGTAAATTTATATTTTAGTGGTAGTTCTAGATAGTTTTTAAAATTCGTTTTTATTATTTAACTGTATTAAAAAGTGTTTTAGAAGTGTCTAAATAGAGTTCTAATAGGAGTAGGAAGTTGCTTTTATGTCATAGATAGGTCAGAAAACTTATTTTTAGGTGTTTTAGGTAGTTTAGAAGTTATTTTAGAAGAGTCATCTATATAAGGAGTTCCAATTACGAATTTTAAGAGATAAATATAATTTTTTTTTCTCTTTGAATATTTTATTCAATAGAATATATATTTGGTTTTTTTTTTTGAGTATTTTTGTTCTTACTTCTGCGACAAATCTACATCAGTTTGGACTGGAGACTAAAATGGATTCGTGTCTGTGTCAGTATAATATTTGTAATTTTGTATTTGTGCCATGTGCAGGTTCAGAGGCATCGGAATAAGGATTGAGGACGAACTCCTTATTACTGAAACTGGATATGAGGTATAGTTTCTAATCAATGAAAACCAGTACAATGAAGCTCTACTGCCATAGATGATAGGTTAATGCCAGTAAATTTCTATAGTCTATTCTTGGAATTCTAATAAAAGACTTCTCAACTAATACTGCAAACAGGTCCTTACGGGGTCAATGCCCAAAGAGATTCAACACATCAAATCATTGCTAAACAACCACTGTGATGGTGAGAGGATTGAAACCCAAGGTAACATGAGGGCTGCATCCCCTTAAAAATCCTTTGTATTCCAACAGAATACAAATGTAGGTATGCGGGAAATGAAATATAGCATATTTACAAGAAAAAAAAATGAACTATGCGCTCATTCTTAAAATTTTCCTTACATTACTGTATCTTCTTTGCTTGTATAATCTGATTGTCTCGTCTTATGATGAGAAGAAAAAAAAAAAAAAAAAGGTACAAAGATCATTAATTTAACAGATTGACAGTATATTTGGAAGGAACTTGTGTAGTTTTTACTTGGAATCACTCATTTTTTCTTTTTTACCAACTTGTCTGATATTTCATTTCATTTCATAAGGTCATCTACAGCAGCAAGTCCCCTATAATTTGAACATCATGACCACTCAAATCTAGAATTTGTCATTTGCTGCACATGCTGGCAGCTGGCTGACCACTTATCAAATTTGTTGCAACAGGAAGTTATTAGCTCCGGCTGCTTATACAGTGGGTCTTCATATTTTGTAGTTAGAGACAATACCCACCTAGGTTACATATTCTCTAAAGTGACCTAGGTTGCTTGGAAGACTTTTACATATTCCATGTAGACTAGTTATACACACATGATATTTTCTCAACATATACACAGTCTCTTGATGGGATCCTGCTTCTCTCTGGTAATAGCTAGTAGGTTCCAACCAAATGCATGGCCAGACTATTTCTTGCCATAGAAGGACAATCCCTACAATTTTTTGTTATCCTTTCATGGAAGTTCAACGTAAGACTTATCAATTAAGTTAGAAATGGTTATGCTAAAGGATCTAACTTATGGCTTGTGTGCACAAAGCACTTGGTAAAAAAAATAGTGTTTATAGATAAGCTGTTGAAAGTTGGCTTGCCAGGACATTAATAAGTGTTTTGTTTCACTATAAATTTTGTTATACATTTTAGGCAGAAGCAAAGCTTTCCTGATGGGCTAAAAAACTGCATTGAATTGCCGTTTTTATCGCCCCAACTAAACTGGCACAAAAGATATGATAGGTCATGTTATTATTTATATGTAACAACTAACAAGAATGACAAAAATTGTGATGGGTAGGCTAATGAAATGGTGGATGTACCAGTGTTTAAGCATTAATTGAGTTTTGCCAATATCTTGGGTGGATGGCTGTGATGAAATCTATGATGGAAATTATTTGAGTACATCTTTTAATGCAGAAACTTGATGGAGATTTTAATTCAATGGTTGTAATGACTTGCTTATTTATTGCTAATTAGAAAGTTTGTTCAAGGGTCTTGGGATAAGGAAAGGATAGGAGTATACTAGGGTTTACTATCAAGATAGGTTTTGAATTTAAAAATCTAAACTTGATGGTTTACAGTGGTGGAGTTCAGAGGAGAGTTCAGAGGCATAAAATTTTATTATAAAATAAATTTTAAGTTCGAGCCTCTTTATTTATAACATGTCGTCTTTAAGTGTTTATGGTTGTGCCTTAGGAGATTAGTGGGAGTGACTCCCTTGATGCCCATCACTTAAAAAAAAAAAAAAAATCAATCTAATGTAAGTCATAAAAAAGAAAATTCCAATACCTTCATTTTTATTTCATTTCATAGCTTGTTATCATACTTTAAAATCTTGTCCAACACCTTCATCATCAAATCTACTACGAGATTTACACATTGATGCATAATTACACTATGCAATAAATATATCATAATTGCTCGTGTTGTAAACACCAACCACCATTTTAAAATAAAAAATAAATAAATAAAATAGATAAAAATCCTCCATCTTCTAATATTGTTGAGAATCCCAAGACACTACATGAAATTGGATGAAGCTGATGATGTAGAACATTCAAGCCAAAAACCTAACCAAAGGGACACAATAGGGCTTCTAATAGACCACCACCTACCCTTTAATGCTGCATCGTTTTCTGGGGCTTTTTACATGATTACCCTTAAAAAAAAAAATTATTTCACAAATGCCATTCATACAAAAATATTGTCAGGATTACCCTAATTTACTGTTTATAGTCCAGTCAGCGTGCCAAATAAGCGCCACGTGGGCGCGGAGGTGGCATATTTTTAAAGTGAAGGGAAGGCGTCTTTTGAAAAGACGCCTTCCCTTCATAGTATTTTTTTTTTTAAGTGAAGAGAAGGCGTCTTTTCAAAAGACGCCTTCTCTTCACAATTTTTTTTTTTTAAAATGAAGGGAAGGCGTCTTTTCAAAAGACGCCTTCCCTTCAAACCTACGTATGTTTGGTTTTATATCAGCGCACCTCATCTGCTTCAGTTCAGTGGATTTGAAATTCGGCTAAGCTAAAAATCAAAACAATCTATCTAGCACGATTGGCCACACGTCCCCATCAAAGATGGAAGATTGAAGAGGAACAGTGAAAAGCATGTGCTGAAGGAGATAAAGAGCCTTTGATTTGGGCTGAATCTGGAAGAAGGAACGAGCGGTAAATCGAGATTATTCTAGTTTAATTTGGCAATTGGCCAGCAAAATTAGAGGTTTGTTGATTGTAGGGCGATGATAAAAGCAAACTTGGAATAGTTAAACCTGACATTTGCAGGTTTTTTTTTTTTTTTTTTCTTAGTGATTATTTGATTCACTGAGGGAAAGAACAGTAAATTTTGTTCATAATTAGTTGTCTGTTGATGGTAATACATTCAACAAAGTTGTATGGCATCAAAGAAACTAACCGCAACCCATATGAAAAAGGAAGATAACAGAGAACTACTCTGGTTGCTTTCTTCTCCGGTGCTTCATTGCTGCTGACAAAGAAAACCTCAAAACCAATTCCCAAAATCTAATTTATAACTCAAACTACTAAATGGAATTTCCAAGCTTCCAACTCAGAAAAAAAATAATAACAAGAAAAAATCATAGAGTAGTCTACGAAGAACAAATTCTAAAGAACGAAAGCTAAGTGGATCTGCGCCACGCCATTTTTGTGACGATGAAGACGGATGGAACGCCTGCAAAAAATTTTTTTTGAAGGAAAGGGAACAAACACTTCCCTTATGCAAAAAAAAAAATTTTAAGTAACGGAGAAGGCGTCTTTTGAAAAGACGCCTTCCCTTTACTTAAAAAAAATTTTTTAAGGGAAAGGCGTCTTTTAAAAAGACGCCTTCCCCTTCATTTTAAAAAAAAAAATTTATGAAGGGAAGGCGTCTTTTGAAAAGACGCCTTCCCTTCACTTAAAAAAAAGGCCACCTCCGCGCCCATGTGGCGCTTATTTGGCACGCTGACTGGGCTATGAACAGTAAATTAGGGCAATCCTGACAATATTTTTGTATGAATGACATTTGTGAAATAATTATTTTTTTCAAGGGTAATCATGTCAAAAGCCCTCGTTTTCTGTCAATCAGTGTAGGCTCTTGGTATTTAGCAATAGCTACATGCATGCACATCTAATGCATTCATATGGTGATCGATGATGATGTGGAGCTTTGAAAAAGGCCTTTCACATGTTGACAACCATGATAACTGATAAGCGCCACACCTCTTTAATTTTTGAACTTTCACTTGCCAACCATCGCATTTATAGTACACGAAACCACCATTTTGTCACTTCATTCACCTGCCCCCCTACTCAAACAGTGCCTTTCCAAGACAAAGAACACTCAACCATGACCTACCTACATAATAATCTTAATTCCTCACCCATAATGTTCTTTGAATGAGATTTTATGTGGTATTGGATTAAATATTTATCTTATCTGGGATTCAAAAGGAAACATAAAACAAAAAAAAATTGTTTTTGCAGGTGAAGTTTACCCTTATTAAAGAGTTGTATTATATCATGGTTTTCCAACTTCCAAACATAAAACCCCAGTTCCAGTGGTTTACTTCACCTCAACAATTGAAACATCATGGGTATGGCAGAGATTAAATTAAGAAAAATGCTAATCTCTAACAAAAAATGCAACTAGGGATAGTAAAACTACACATTCACGTTCATTAGATATTAGTGATGTATGTAATAAATGATTTAATGAGGGTGAAGGTATAATTGTACGTGTAGTTACATTTTGTTGTAGTTAGATTAACATTTCTCATTAATTAAAAACCTGGTGATTTGTACAGAACAGTTGAGGTTGAGGACAAGGAAATTCCAAGGGCATGATAGGAAATTACTCCTCAAGGCCTTAGTAAGGGTTTTAATTGGTTCACGTATACTGCTCTATATAAACCCTCCTTGGAGTCCTAGATTTCCATCATTTCTCAAAACACTGAAACCTTAAGCAGGAGAAAAGGGTGAAGATGTCTCAAATCACAGAAGAGATTAAGGCCAAGGCTGAGATTTGGCATGGAGATGAGAAAGGTCAAGAGAGAATCAAATTCTTTCTTGAACAAGTGGAAATGCCAAATGGGCTTCTCCCCTTGAAAGACATAGTAGAATGTGGATTTGTAGAAGATACTGGCTTTGTATGGCTCAAACAGAAGAAGAAGATAGAGCACAAGTTTGAAAAGATCGGAAGGCTAGTCTCTTATGGTACTGAAATCTCTGCCTATGTTGAGAAGCATAAAATCAGGAAACTTAATGGAGTGAAGGTGAAGGAGCTCTTAATTTGGCTCAATTTGGTTGAGATTTATGCTGAAGATCCTCTCCTCGAAAAGATCACTTTTAAAGTCCCAAGTGGTCTCCATAGGACCTTCCCTGGCTCTGCATTCTGGATCTATGAAACCAAGCAAATCAAGGAAGCAAAGGAAGCCAATGAAGTGAAGGAAGCTAAAGAAGTGAAAGAACCTGAGAAAGCGAAGGAAGCATTAGTAGCAAAGGAATGAAATAGATCCATACGTTAGCAGTTTTAACAGAATTTCTACTGTTTCCAAATTGATGTTCTAGTTTTTATGTTTGTTGCCTTTCACTAGTTTTACTTTCCAGCCCAAAATAAATACCTAAGATAGATGGGCACCAAGCAATGATAGTTTATGAACTTCCTTTCTTCTATATAATTTCAATTAGAAACATACTTATGTTTATTAACATGGAATTCCAGTCCTAGTTAATGGGTTGGGCAGTTTCATTTAATCTTCATTCATGTAGTTTCCTTCACAAGCAAGTCATGACAAATGTGTTATGCAAATCGTTTTGGATATGCACCAGAAAAATAAATCTACATGGATTCTCATTTTACCAAGTAATCGAGTAAATCCACTTATAGAAACTTAGAAAGCACCCTTAAAAATGTGTTTCTCTAGCTATTCATGACCCCAGAATTGCTGATAAATACCTGTAAGCAATTAAGTTCCTTGAAAACATTGGATTGCACAGAGTTTAAATACAAAAAAATTGAAAGCTAATGCCCTTTCCTTGGGCTGGGGCTTCCACCCTTCATTAATAACAGGCATTGAGTTGACAGTTGCACCCTTCATTAAATAATTGGACAATTATTTAACAATATCAGAGGACACTGATGGTAAGTTAACAGTGATGCAAGAGACAGAGCGTATAGAAGGTGATAACTGATAAGTAGGTTAGAAATTAATGGAAAAGGGTTTCGTTTAATGTCTCATTCAATATCAACATCTTCATAAAACATATTAATCTATATGTAGTACTTTTCAAACAAAATAAAAATCTATAGGGAAGTCACCATAGAAATTTCTTCTTCTTTTCTCTTTCATTTCTTTTAATCTCACAGGTGTAATAGTAGAAAGGAAAGTGTTAATCAGTCTCTTCATTGCCTTGGTGTTTGGGAGAGTGCCTTGTGGCAAGCTTGTAATTGGGTGGCTTCCTCAAAATTTAATGGGTGGGGTTTTCTGTGTCGGATTGGAGGAGATGTTGGGCTAGTTGTGTTTTGTAAGATGGTTGTTCGAGGTGTGGTTTGTGGTTTCTTCTTTATTTTTGTTGCTGTTGGGGTCTTGTAGTGCATCTCTGATGCCCTGTATTGTACATAATTCTTTTTAATACAAGCTTTGTTTCCTCTCAAAAAAAAAAAAAAAGGTTAATCTAACTACACAAAAGTTCAAATATACGTCCACCTTTTGAAGCTACAAGTATTCCATTCTTTTTCAATAATTGTTACTAGCAAATACTTATTTTTATATGGAGTACTTCAACCAGCCTAAACTTTAAAATACAAAATCTTCTTATAAGTTTTGTTTCTACTTTTTACTTATCGAAGATAATCGTATCTAGGAATGTCAATAGATCGGCTTAAACCATAAAACTAAACCTTTAATTTAATTTTTTAATAAGTTCAATTTTAGTTAGGTTTAGAAAAAGTATAACCCGATAGATTTGATTCGGATTATGATTTGAAGTTTTGAAAATCCATCTAAATCGAACCGAATTGATTATAAAAGAAAAAAAAAATTATTATTTATTTTTCAATGTCTAATATTTTTTTGTATGATATAAACATTATCTTAAAAATTATATAATTATCTTATATAGTAGTGGCCAATATTATTTTTATGATATGAAAGAAAAAAAGAAATTGGGAATATGTAATGGCCAATATTATTACTCCACTTATGCAAGTGGCGTCTTCTTTTAGTATAATAATTAAATATAATAAAGAAGAGGGGAATTATATATAATGGGATTACTAATGTTGATGGGTTTACTAATGACATATTCCCAATTTCTTACTCAAATAATTAATTCAGCTGTCACACCGAGGAAAAAGACACATATAATTAACCCAATCTTTCGGTCGTAATAAATGATTCGATCGAGAATAATATTATAGCCCACTAATATCTCTAAAGTAGAGACCTTATAGAATCGACAAAATTTATCAATCACCAATTACCTCTGAAATTGATCATCATACATCTAGAGAATAACAAAACATTGAGGGAGCCTAACCTGAAGATCTGATATTCAATTGTCCCATCAACATTAGAGGAGTGCTTTTATATATTTTTATAAGCATTCATTTTCAATACATTATTCATTAAGTACTGTTTTTAAATCATACGTCAATATATATTTCGAGAACATGTAACATATATTATAACTCTAAAAAAAAAAATACACAATAAAACTGTGCGTTAGAAATGAGTGTTGAAATTATGTGCACTTATCATTTTTCAAAACATTATTAATAAATTTATTTCCTTTCTACAAGTCTTATGAATGTTATTATATTGAAGTTCAAACCTCTACATATATAAAGCTTGTTCTTTTTATTATTATTTTGTTTACCGATTTTTCGGTCATCTAGAGGTATGCGCATGTCAGAACGTACAGGCGCATGCCAAAACGTTCAGGCGCAATGCATGCCCGAACGTTCAGGCGCATGACAGAACGTTCAGACGCATGACAGAACGTCTACCCTTCGGATCGAGATTAGTCTTCACGATTTATAGATGCCTCTCCCACTCAGAATTTGACCAAAACAAAGCTCGAACCCGTGATCAAATCTCTCAACCTACCTCAGGATCCGCTCCCTGTACCAACAGACCAACCACAATTGGTTATAAAGCTCGTTTATCATAAGCCCTTTGAAAAATATTGCAAAAATAAATAATAATAAATAAAATTAAATCATTGGCTTAATCAAGTTATAGCTAGGAACGGTAGATTATTTGACTATATATAATTATAAATAGTTATAAATTGGTGTTGGCCCGAAAATACAGGATTTAAACTGTCTTAATTGGTGTTACGTTTACTTTTTTTAAATTATTCACATATCTTCAACAAGAACCCATAGATCAGAAATGCTAATTAATTATTGAAGGCCTACGATATAGGCTTGGGTGACAACTACAATATCAAACTAAATAAATTAATAACTATTGTTCATCTTCATCATGCCTCAATACACTCATCAAGAATTTAAAAAATGCAGCTGGGAACCGCATTTGGGCACCTGAATCTGAATAGAATTTTTCTAAATTAAATAAGGTCATTCATGTCACCTGCTGCCTAGATAGACATTAACTTATGATCAACCAAATATAAAATACTTAGCCAAAAAAACAAAAAACAAAAACAAACGTAATATATATCACGTATATATATGTTATTGGATCAACTAATCACCCCTCTCAGATGATATTATAATATCCAATTCTCTGCACCACATGGTCAAATCAATCTGATAAATTGGTGCACCAAAGCCCTTAAAATTGAAGGTCAACAAATCTGGGCTGAAAAGTCTATTAATAAGCTTCTATCAAAGTTCTGAACTAGAGTATATATATCATTGAGGTGTCGTCCTTTGACTTTAGTTCGATTTAGTTCTCAAATTGGAAACGGACCAAATGAACCAAACACTTAATTAAATCGAACAAAGTCAGTTTGTTTCGATTTAGCTTAATCACTTTAGACATTTAACCTATAATAATAAAAATATATTATTTTATAATTATCAGGGGCGTAAATGATTTTGGGTATCTCCCTCCTCTCCAGGAGGTGGGAGGTTTGAGTCCCTTGTGTTTGTGTGTGTGTGGGGCGGTTAGTATTGGGTGTGTATTATGACAAATAAAAAAAAAAAAAAAAGTAAATATAAGACAGCTGGCGACATACAACGAACAGGTGTACTAATTTTAATGATCGCAAGCCTAACATGACACCTTTATTGTAGTGGTACCACTGAAAACTTTATACCTGTTTATTGCACATTAATCTATCTCTGATCCAGAACGTTCGCATAATTGGAAAGCTTAATTTGTATACAACTTAAGAAATATTAAAAAGAATCCAAGTTCCAACCAACTCTGTAATTGATAAATGAGTTATGTGACACATTTCTATCTACTAACATGTTGCCGACTTGTCATAATTTTCTTTTAAAAGACTACCAAACACAGGTCCACATGATTCTTCAATTAAAATCGATATCTAATCAAATCCACATAGGTTTGACTAACTTTTATCAAAAACTCCAACTTCATATGAAACCAAAATGAATTGTTAGACATATCTAATCATGTTTAAGACAAATCTGAACAAATTATTATTATTATTATCATTTTTTGACAGGAAACATATGTATTGTATTATATAAAGATGGCTGTGTTAACAGCAAGTAACTGTTTTGAGAGGATGAGATATCATTTGAAAACACAGTACAAAAAGTTACAAGGTCATTATATCATCTCTGAACAAATTATCTAATGGAAGATAGCATATTTATATAATTTAAAGACTTTGTAGGTCAGAAACTAAATCCTCATAAAAGGACACAACATTTATGAGCTGTTTTTTTTATTCCAAAACTAAGTCCTCATGCTAAGCACCTCCGTCACATAAACAGCCCATCACAGAACTAGACTTCTGAAAATTTCTCTTTAAGATCAGATCCAGTTCATATTCTGTATTTCTGTCATCTTATGAAAAATGATAAACAAGTTTTATATTCTAATGACAAAGGGTACTTACAAGCCTCCCAGTATAGCAATCTGTGAATTATGGCATATTCCCATACAAGGACAGTTTCAAACAAGTTAGCCTGGAAGAATGCTGATCATTTCCAAAAATTTTGGATGAGGAACTTCTAATTCAGAATCTCTATTTCATGACTACAAAAATATCAATCCAAAGATGACTAGACAAAAGTAAGGCAACTGAACTTTCACCTCAAGATGTAGGGACAAAGCTTGCAGCTCCATTGCTACAGGATATCATGCAAAAATTCTCACACTTTGTTCAGATTACAACTTCAACACCTGTGACAAGATTTTGGGTTTCATGGTTTTCAGTTTATGTCAAAAGCTGCCACCAGAGAAAAGGAATTCAGAGTATTGAGAGGTCATACCTGGGAAGGCCTAGACCACTTTCCATTGATCCAATCCTGGTGAGCCCTCAGTTCAGAATGTTTAAACTCTAATTCCTCTTTGCTTTCTTTGAAGTAGACTATGTACTTACGGTCACTAAGTACTTTTGAAATCACACCTACCCACCACCCATCATTGTACAGAGCATCGACTTCTTCAAGACGATTGAAACAGTCCACATGAGGAACCTCAGGAGGGGTAGGCCTTATGTGCAGAGCATCTATCTCTTCTTTCAGAAGTGCAGTCTCATCTTCTGTTTTCAGGTTCTGATACTCCACTAGGAACTTATGCTCCCCAACTTTTTTGATAATTTTTGCAGCAAACCAAGCACCAACAAAACCATCTTCATCACTGCTTACTTCCACGAGTTTTCCCTCACTAAATTCTGTTAAATGTTCAGATGGCTCCTCATTCTGATTGGTCCCCAAGACAGAAGATGTTCCCTGCAAACCAAGATATAAGAAAAGGCACAAACAAATAGAACTCAGAAAATGATACAGAAACTAGGACTATAGAAACAGCTTTCATTGCAGAAACTAGTTTAGTTTTCAAAACATTTGTTGTCATACAAGTTTTTGATGCATGATGGATATTAAAATAATGTGCTGTTAACAGCTAATGATTCATGTTCCAGTAAATGGAGTTGGGATGCAATAGGTTACGGTAGATTGACAAGGAACCTAAAATTCTGAAGCTTTGTCTCGTGCAGTTTTTAAGTATGCAAAGATACATTCCTTCCTAATGCTTTAGTCACATTTACTACATGCATAACATAAAGGACATTGACATGAAACAGCTACAGAGTGTAGCACAAGCAAAAGCAAGAGAAAAATAGTAGAGCACATTAAAAATCTTTCAGTAGACTAGAGTGAGTAAGATGTTGTATTAACATGGAAAATTCCTAGAAAACAGAATGTTCCTGTTACATGCATTTCAGTGTCATGGAAATGTATGCATGTTTTCCAAGCTTTCTGAAAGAAAGCCTCTGAAATGCTGAAAATGCAAATAAATCTAATAGCATCTAGTATAGCATTCTACTTATAGTACAATCAAAAGATTGTATCAATCTCTTTTTTTTTTTTTTTTTTTGAAAGAATTTTTTTTTGAAAGAACTTCTCTGTGATGATACGAACCTCCAGATTGTCAATTGACAGTAAGTATTTCCATATATCTAACTTTTGCCACAAATTTGAGCTAATTCTCATCTAAAGAAAAATTTTACTCTTGCTTGATAGCTAGCTATTGCCCTAAATATAACAGTTGAACAAACAACTAAATAGATCTGTAAGATAAAGTTTAATAGATATGTTCTAGAAAAAGTAACATGCCTACATAGTATTAACACAACTATTGATCCAGAGAAAGATCAAGATTCTCATTGTATTCAAGATCAAACATTCAATAATTATAATAAAAAAAACTACCAGAACAATGCTAATCAAAGATTCCTCAAATAATTAACCAGAAGAAGTCCATTTCCAGCAAATCAAAATTTGAACAATAGAGCAAAGAAAGAAAGAAAGAAAGAAAGAAAGAAAGAATAGTTTGTATCAGCTAAAGATCACCTGAGGCTGTTGCTCTTCTTGTAACGGCGGAAACCACGAACCGTCGGCCCATTCCCGGTGAATCCTCAGTTCAGACTGCTTGAACTCGATCTCCTCCTTGGAACCCCTGAAGTAAACTCTATATCTCGAGTTCTGCAGAACCTGAGTCACCACTCCTTCCCACCATCCATCGTTGTGAAATGCGTCGACCTCGTCGCTGATATAAAAAACTCGATCGGCCTCCCGAGGGGCCATCGGCCTCACATTAACAGCATCGACGAACTCTCTCAGCGGCTTTGACGTCTTCTCGTCGGCCACGAGCGTGTGATACTCGACGAACACCTTGTTTCGTCTTGCATTCGATCTGAGCACGGTAGCGATGTACCATGCGCCTCTGAGACGGAGTCGTCGCTGCTCACTTCCACCACGGTTCCTTTGATGAAGAAACTCGTGTTCGCCATTGTTGCGGAAATGATGATCGACGGAGAAGCTCTGGTTTTAGTTAGATCTTTTTTGTTACATTTTTTTTTTTTTTTGTTGGGAAGTTAGGGCGGGAAGAAGATGGGAAAGATTGGAGTTTTAGTGAAATTTGAAAACCTAGAGAGAATAAGAGAGATGCCTAGAAATAGGAAGCTACTAATAAGCACTGAGAACTGAGCGCTGGTTCGTTCATCTTGACAGTTCGAGTTCTCTGTTTCTTTGCTCGATTTGGCGGGAGAGGTACAGAAGAGAGACCGTACTTACCTGTTCTGTCCCCATTAATGAATATTCTTATGGAGATTGGAGAAATGAGGAAGAGATAACTATGAAAGTTAGGCGTACAAATTAAAATAAGGAAAATGTTATTTTAACCAAAAAATGCAACATCGTGTATAATTATACAACCATAGTCATTTTATTATTGTGCTACATGTGTTCGACTACATACACATTCCATGAATATGATAATTTAGTTGTATATGTAATTACATTTTTTCGTAGTTAGAATAAAAATTTTCGTAGTCATTTTATTATTATTTTTATTATTATTGTAATAATAAATCGACCATTATTGCTATAGAATCATTGGTAGAAGTACCACATTTAGATGATAAAATTGCATTTTAGATGCAAAAGACTGTGAACGTGTCTTACACATCTCAAGCATACACAAGTATAGCAATGTGGAAGGCATCTCAGATCGTATGGTAATTAAAGGAATGTATGAGAATAAAAAAAAAAAGAATAACTATATGTTTTTCATTTATCATTCCAACTTGTGTATAAATATAAATGAAATATCCCCTACAAAAATGGATTGTTTCTTACATCACAGCAAAAGAATAATTATGCCTTCAAAATATGACCATTACTGAACACTACAAAAAAATAAAAATAAAAATAAAAACCTGACACTCACTAAATTACAGATTGGAACTGCACATCAACTAGTGATGAGCAAGACAATAATCCCGCGAGTTCGTGACCTATAACCTCAAAAATGATGATGAATCTGCTCCTACAGAAATCGTCGAGCTATTGGGGTATTGTTCTGTCAAAAGAAGCAAGAAACGAAGGAAAGGCCTTCGTGATATTCAACAAGACTAACGAAAGAAACTGCTCTCACTGTATTAGCAGGCTAAAAATATTTAAGCTCACAGCAAAAGCTGTAATCTTACCTTCTTCTGTGGTTCTTCTCATTCTCACTTTCTCAGCACTCTATCCGAACAGCCCCACTTTCTGAAGATACAAATTTGGGCTTCCTGCTCACTTGCTCCAAGCACTGTATGATGTCTCCTACCTGGAAATCATCACAATCACGTATCACAAGACCGCACTCAGTCCCCTTGGCAACCGTCTCTACATCTTGCTTCTCCCGTTTTAACGATGCACAACATCCCTCAAAGACAACCTCCCCACTCCTCAAAAGCCTCATTATTGATGACTTGGTGAATTGGCCATCTATAACTTTGCAGCCAGCAATCTTGACGTCCTCTCCCTTTGCTTTGCTTCTACCCTTGAGCTCAAAGATGTTCAAAACCTGAGCCTCCCCGGCTACCTGCGTTTCTAAAATCCCCGGGGCCTTTTCTACAATAAAGTTTCCCATGTCCTCCAAAAGGTGGTAGATAACCCTGTGGTGTTTAATCTACAAGAAAAGGAAAGCAATATTCATGATCATTAATCTGGGCACCAAGAGGAATTCAAAGGTGTCACCATTCCCGACACCTGAACTACTGAAACTATGTATATATAAGTTGTGAGTCTCAAAAACAAAATGCCTTAAAATGAATTCGCAATATGATGTGAACCAACATGGGGTTAGTGTGATGGCTAGGAAGCCACATCAAGAAGCAGGAGTCTTAGAGTTCAAATCCCACCCAAAGCAAGCCACTTCATATAGAGTTTCCAGTGTGTGAGGATAGGGAGGCTTGCACACACCTAAAAGGGACTAGTTGGGTTCTCTAAGAAGCCGAAATACCCTTGAATATAAAAATATATATAAAAAAGCACAGATAAAAGAAACCTGATCAAAGCACAAAAATATGGAAATAGAAAGATTATGCCCTCACAACTGATTGTTAGACTATAATTAATGATAAGGCTTGGAGGTCCCCAAGGAAAATAATACCAGTTTGCAAACAAGATAAACTATAGTCATCCTACAGGGAGTTGCATCAGGTAACTTCATAATGTAATGTTTTTACAAGACCAACCTCTTTGCAGGCCTAGTCTCTTCAAATTTCAAAATCAAGTTCACTGAAGAAGTTCATCATTTTCTGGGTGGTTTTTTAATTTTTGCATGAGGAAATCCATGGTGCACTAAAGACAGCTATCACTAAAAATCAGGCAGCAAAACCCATAATACACTTGACAAAGATAACAAAGCGAAAGATGCAACTCAGCAAAACTGCACTTTTTCTTTCTTATACAGCCAAAGCATAAAAAATTTCATGAAAGCTTAAAGAAATGACCAAGGGAAATGCGGTACCTTTACATTGGCTCGATTTGCTGCAAGAGCCACAGAACCTGGTGGATTGCGAATATTGAACCCAACTATGCATGCCCCACAAGCTTGTGCCAAGTCCACATCAGACTGCGAAATAGGGCCAACACCAACATGGACTATATTTACAAAGACCTGGAAAAGAGGTTGAATAAGGCATCAACAGTCTAGAGAAGAAAGAAAATCAATTTACAATTTCCAAACTTGTTAAATTTACAGAAAAGAAAACCACCGGTAACATTTTATAAATGGTAACAGTAGCAATTGGGTGCTTATATACAATAGTAAATTGTTTTTTTTAACAAATTAGATGTCATTCAGCTTAAGAAAATCAGCATCAGGCAAAATTAAGAACATTTTAGTAACCATGAGCATATGCATCTGAAAGGACACAAGAATTCCATGCTAAATCAGATAAACCAACTTCCAATGATATGGAAGACTCCCTGTACTAACTTAGTATATGCACATTTATATGGTCATGAGATCAATGTAGTACCGCTTGGACGGGCTACAACTGCCATAAAAATAATCTTACCATAAGTGGAAATAGTAAGTTAGCTACACAATCAGGATCCACCACTGGTATAAGCTTTTGGTAAGCAATGAATTGTGAATTGATCAGTCACAAGAAACAAATGTTTGCATACCTGGGGGCTGTTTAGACTCTTCAAAGCATCAGTGACAGCTTGTACAGAGCCCTGAACATCTGCTTTAATTATAATTGGTAACTCAACCCTTTCAGGCACATCTTCTAATTCATCAGGAGTTTCAACCCTCTCTTCTTCAATCTTCCTAAGCCTATCTTTCTCCATTTTTTTTTTCCTGCCAGCACTGAGCATCCTCGCTCTCTCCTCTGAATCCACGACGGTTATATCATCACCAGCCATGGGAAGCCCCCTAAGCCCTTCAATCTCAACAGGCATTGCAGGTGGTGCCTTCTCGGTCACCTTTCCTAGCATGTCCCTTATAGCCCTTATCCTCCCCCATTCAGCACCCACAACCACATGCTGCCCACAGACCAAAGTTCCTGCCTTCATTATTGCAGTAGCCAAAGGGCCACGCCCTCTGTCAAGTCTTGCTTCCACAACATAAGCTTGAGCAGGCCCATCCACACAAGCTTTAAGATCCATTAACTCGGCTTGGAGAAGTAAAGCTTCCTCCAACTTATCCAGCCCAGTCTTCTTAATAGCAGAGACTTCAACCACTTGGACATCTCCACCCATTTCCTCTAACATCAAGCCTTCAGAAGCAAGCTGATTCTTTACTCTCTCAGGGTCAGCAGCTGGTTTATCACACTTGTTAACTGCAACTACAATAGGAACATTAGCTTCTTTGGCATGGGACATGGCTTCCAGAGTTTGGAGCATTACACCATCATCAGCTGCTACCACAAGCACCACTATATCTGTGACTGCTGCACCTCTTGCACGCATTGCACTAAATGCAGCATGACCTGGGGTATCAAGGAATGTGATTGATGCACCTGACGTCATCCCCACAACAAATGCACCAAGATGCTGAGTGATGCCTCCAGCTTCCTTGGCTGCCACAGATGTTTGCCTTAAGGCATCAAGAAGTGAAGTTTTACCATGATCAACATGACCCATTACTGTCACAACTGGTGATCTAGGTTGGATATCTGCACCTTTATTGGAATGAAGCCTTCTTACATTGGCTCCTACTTCCTGTTGGAATAATTATTTTTTTTTAGAAGAAACAAATGAAACTTGTATTAATATTTGTAAGTAAGATGTACATTCTTTTTCACAAGAAATGAAAAGTATATTTTCCAGTCATGCATGATGTTAAAAACAAAATAACCTTCCTACTACCCAAACCTACTCCTGTTCAAAAATGATTATACTCCCTTCCCGCATACATACAATTTCCCCAATTAAGTACCCAATCCGACCTGTTGGAATAATTATATTAGTAATATGCACAGGCATGGCATATTGCATTCCAAAAAATCAAAATCTCAATGAGGCACCCAATTAAATATCATACTAAACATATTACATGCTTTTTAATAGAAAAAAGAAAAAAAAAAAGCCAAAAAATAGTACGAGGTTTGGCAGTACACCTGACGGTTGAAGAAATAAATAGAAGAGAACAGTAAGGTATAGGTTTTGGTCCACAATAAATCAAAATCAAGATAGCTGAATTCTTTATACTTGTTTATGCCACTGCTCAACAGTTGATAGGAGGCAATTCAATAAGGAATAGCGATTAATCTCAATCATATGTCGAGTACCTCTATATATTTCTCTTTCATATGATATGGCCATTAAAAAGTTTTTTAAAAATTATAAAATGAATTTATAGAACGGAGTACATAATTAGGTCCACCATTTCCAAATTTCCTTGGAAAACTACCTACCAATGAATCCTAATCGGACAGGCTACACCACGTGTCAACAGACTGACTTTATCCTAAACAAATAGATAAGAAATAAATGAAAAATAGAACTTTCCCTTTGACAAAACTCCTCATGCTAAAATATGACATACCATTGCAACCAGCTCTGCAACATCTATGCTGATAGGGTCAAACTCTGAGTCAAACTTTTCCCCAACATTTACTAGAACTTCTTGCAAAGAAGAAATGGATTCACCAGTACGCTTTGCAAGCTCTGAAATAGTCATGCCTTCAAAAATATCAATTGTTCTATCAGGCATGGATTTCGCAATTTTCTTTGGTTTAGGAGCTACATATGGAGCTTCAACTGGTGGTTGGTTCCTGTTGTCCTTTTTCACATATTTCTCTTTCTTGGGAGCCTTTAAACCAAATGATTGTTCATTTCTTCTTCTTGCCAATAGTTCCTGGCTTGCTTGAAAACACCTATAACATATCACAAAAAGGACAATTCAATCAGTAGGTAAACATAGGGAAATTATTTCAGAGAAGCAAATCCTCTTCCTATGACCATCCCAAACATGGCACAAGCCTCATTTGTCGCTTTGAGATGATGATGAAGTCTTGAGACCACCTATATATGTAGATGGTTGCCATTATTTGGCATGAGGACAAGCATAGCATGAAACTGAAAATGGTATTCTTCTAAAGTACATGAACACAGTTTTCCAGCGAAAAGAAAGCTATAAAAAAAAATAAGCATTACTTTGGCTTAGAATGTACAAAATGAGACAAATACACCCAAAAAAAAAATCAAGTCTGTCAAGAGGAATACAAAAATCAAGAAAAAAGGGAAAAAAGACGAGATCAATTTACCGTATAAGTTGTTTAGTTGAAGCCATGCCATTTCCAATGCATTGTAATGAGGGATTGACAGTGAGTCCTGCACTAGAAACAATCAAAAAGTTCAAAGGCAATATTCAGAATGCTGGTTACTAATTATTGAAACTCAAAACATTTTCATGACCAAGAGATCTTATCGATGTGAGTTAAAAAAATAATAATAATAATAAAAAATACATCTATTTAATAAAACAAATTTCAAAACTATACATTTGTGCATGTAAAATTTAGAGGCAATGTAGAACTAAAGTGGGTTGGGTTAAGTAGAGTAGTGTTTCTAAAGTATTATAACTATATGTTTAAACACATCTTAAGGCGCAACATGTGAGCCCCGCCTCAAGACGCGTGCGTTGACAACACTGGAGGATAACACTATGACCACACATAGTAATAGCACCACTAACAAAATCATTTTTTTTTTTTTTTGAGACAGTGGTATCCTAACAAAATCACTATCACAACCACTATCACCACAATTACCCCCATCCTCCATTTTATGTTGTACCTTCTAATATATTTTCAGTTTCCTATCAAAAGAATAGAGGCCACTGAAAATCAAGGTACACTTAAGATATATTTCTCTCTCCTTGATCGTACATGCCAAAATCTTATCGCCTCCTAAAACTTAATCAACTCATGAAGCATGAAGCAATCTCCATCACGTTTCATCCCTATGGTCAATGTTATCAAAGAATCTAATATACTTTAGTCAAAGGAACACGCTCTTAACTCCAAGTTTTGGCACAATTCAGATAAACCATTTACTTTCATAGTATCAAGAATTACCAACTAAAGAAGCAGGTAGCTAGTTACACAGATAGTGGTTCATCTTAGCATTCATCCGAGATATGATAGGCAAAAGGTCCACCCAAGATAATTTTCAGTTAGTTTTAACACTATGCCTTGAATTGAAAGAGTAAGGAAGGAGATAGGTTCTTCATCAAATAAAAAAAATAAAAAAAAGGGTAGCCTAGTGCAGGAATCTCCCACCTATGCGGGGTCTCGGAGAATGGTCATACCACATTTGGGTTTATTGTACACAGCCTTACCTTGCTTCACAAAAGGCTGTTTCCAAGACTTGAACTCTTGACCTCATGGTCACACGGCAGCAACTCTTACCGTAGCACCAAGGCTCCCCTTCAGATAGATTCTTCATATTAAAAGAAAAGAAAATAATAATAAATACAATCCCAGATAGAGTAGAATGGCAAAACAAAGTACATTTAGTCCACCCGAGATAAGGATTTTTTGTTCTTGACGTCATTTTGATGTTGCCAAAACTAGGTCTTCGCTCCAACAAATTACATAAAATTGAATGCCAACTCTAATTTTTAACGTTAGTTCTGTTCATTATAGTGTCAAAGTGAAGGCCTTGCTTCATATATGTTCTCAAACTTAGAGTGCAAAGGCCTAAAATTGAATAGTTATCGCAGGTGGGCAGAGATTTTCCATGAGACCAGAGTCAATAGACCAATTTAATTTTCATGTTTTCCCTCTTGGGTTTTCAGTTTTACTTCAACCTCTTTGTGAACTCATGCACACTTATCAAACAAAAAATATACTCTTCTTACATAATGGGATCTAACAATCAAGTCCTCGTGCAAAAAGCCAGGACCTTATGCAAACATACGCACAGAAAGAGTTACAGCAATATATGAGCTGTAAAATATTCATGATCTTATTAATAATTCACAAATAACTTAAATTCCCAATTTCTCAATATTCAACTTCATCTACAATTCCTTGTAACCTAAATGAGAGTGTGATAGTTGAGATAATCTCTATCAGGAGAAAATAAACCAGTTTTAAATAGATGTTCATAAATTACCTGATATTCTTCCTCCTGATGCAGAAATTGGTTGAGCATAATCTCTAATAGTACTTGAAGTCAAAGCCCTAATGATACTAGCATGGGTAGCCTGAAAATCAAACTCAAGAGAGACCTTATAAGCAACATTGTCTTGCTATGAACCAGCCACCAAAACAAAAAAGTAATTATGCTATCTAAATAAATCAGAAAATTAGTCAATATCTTTTTGGATGATTTGGACAGCAGGTTGAAAAACTTTGTACAATAATATATAAAACTCACCTTTTCCCTTGTCGCTCTCCACGCCATTCACAAGTATATCAACTGCTAAAATAAGCAAAAAAAAAAAATCAAAATCAAAAGTAACTTGAAAAAACTGATACTGACACTACAACAGATTAGTGCATGTGAAAAATGAGTATAAATTTTAATAAAATTAGCAAAGGAATGATATTCCAGGTAAATAAATATAGAAAGTAGGGCAAGATATGCGTGCCCGAAGTCAAGTCAACTTGATGGCATAGATCAAATTCTCCAAAAAAGCAATAAGCATCCATGTATGTATTCCATAGAAAACTCAAAACTGTTTATGTAATGGATTGAGCTAATTCCCATTAGCCCCTATTCCTTAATCCAGTTTCCAAGTTTAATGTAAAACTTCAAGGTCACCAAACGAAATTTGAATTCATGCTTCATGCATAGAAAAAAAAAGTTCCAAATTACTGAATTTTCAAAATGTTGCATTAAATAAATCAAGTTCACAAAGAACTTACAAAGCGAAGATTCTACATCAAGCCGTAGTAACACTGGGCTTCATATGACTCCAACCTTGCTCCTCCACAAGCTCACTACGAGGAGAAAAAAAAAAAAAAATCTACCATTAGTGGAAACTTAAGGATCGAATACAGCTAAGTCGATATTCAGTTATAGAAATATTAAGTATTTCATAAACTTCAACAAGAAATTTTGTTGATATAAACCCTACAAGAGCACACAGTCCAGCAATTCAAACATCTCACACTGCCAGAATAGTACCTCGAAATATCTTATCTTTGAATCCCTGAATCCCCCAAATCAAGTCGACAAATCACATTCAAAAAAAAGAAAAAAAAAAGACCTAAAAAAAGACAATTGAAAGATACAATTGCAAAACTTCATCAAACAACTTCATTCGCAACTATAGCTCCAGCGATTTAACAATCTAACATCCAGAAAATTATATAGATTGGAATTTTTTTTTACTTTTTTGTTACAGAAATATCAACCATTCTATTCGATTGATTAACATAAAAACAAAACCCCATTTCCTTTAGTACAATCCTCACTTAGCAAATCATACCTTGTTCCTTTCTGGTGGCTCTACAAATATAGAGGAAGAGAGAGAGAAAGACGCACAGTAGTCGCAACTCGCAAGCGTTGCAGAAGCTGTTCGCGAAGAACCTTATGAGAAGAACCTTTGTCGAGACGATGTTCTTCAAGGGCGAACCGGCCCCGAGCCGTTTTATAGAGGCTCACGGTCGAATGGTGCCGCCATTAGGTCCGGTTGGTGCTATCTATAATTCACATGAATAATTAACATGTAAAAAAAGTAAATATAATGCACATCTAATAATTTTTTTTTAAAGATATTCTCATTGTATAAGATGGTAATAAAAATATTTATGACAATATATACATCATAAGAAGATATTTTAATATAAAAATAAAATATTAACAAATTAATTTTAACCTAATTCAAATTAAACTTGATTATAACCAAAGTAAACTGAACCATATGGACGAGTTTAATTCAGTTTCACAGTTTGAACTAGCCTGTTAACTCTTCTAAAATAGGTATAACTTTCAAACCCAAAAAATAATGAATTCATTTTCAAAATTACAGGTAAAAATAATATTATAGCTCATCAATTTCACAAAAAAATTGTAAATCAAATTAATATTCAATATATATTATTAGCTACGTACAATAATAAACAAATAGCAATGACAATGCATGTAATTAGTATAAAGAACAATATGAAAAAATAGCAATGGTAGATAAGACACTCCGTCATAAACTAATACTAAAAAAGTAACAATAATCTTTCAAAAATAAATAATAATAATAGCAATAAAAACTTAAAAAAATTATATATGAAATCAACTCATCAACGATAGTAATTTATAAAAGAAAAATTCACTAAATGAAATGTTCATTAAAAATTTAAATAAATAACAATTAACACTAAATGAAAAGAATAACTGTCCAATTTGGATGATTTGGTTAGAATGTAACCATCCAATATTTGATGGTTGCGTTACGACGATGAAGGATATTTAGAATGAGGTGATAATTTTAGCTAGTTTATGGTTAATAGCCTTTAAGATTAATTGAGACTTTCCTATCAATAGTTAACTTAAAAATTGAGAAGAGTGTTTGAAGTGATTTTTTACATTTTTTTCTATGTGTGGGGTGTTGAATTAATTTTTTTTTCTGTGTGAGATTTTGAGTACAGATGGTTAAGGTCTGTATTAAAGATGATCAAGGAGTAGAAGTTTCATGATCGAAAATCATGTCACCTTAGTCGCGTTCACTTGGAAAGAGCCACCAAATATTTTTGCAGCTTGAACGAGGATTAGTCTAGTTGTAACGGCGGGACATCATGTGCAAACCAAAAAAAAAAAAAAGCGAAGAAATAAAATAACAATGGTTAAAGGCTTCACTGTTTGAAGGGTCCGATGAGCAAATGCTCGCAGAGGAAACAACAGAATCCGTTTTGTTTTCTATATGAAATTCACCAAAACCAATCTCTCTGCAGCATTCATCAAACCACCCTGGAAACGAAATTACATTTCCAAACCAACCTTAAATCTATCAAACTTAGATACCCATTTGCAGAAATGCCTAACTCAGAAGAAATTCAACCAAGTTTACTCTCAAATGATCGTTTCTGGGTTCATCAGAGACACATTCGCCGCAAGCCGACTTCTCAAGTTCTCCACTGATTCTCATTTCATCCATGTAAATTACTCACATTGCATTCTTCTACACATCGAAAGCCCAAATGGGTTCATTTATAATACCGTAATGAGAGCTTTTTTACTAAGAAATTCTCCTCATTCAACTATTCTCCTGTACAAATTAATGCTACAGAGGAACGTTCAACCCGATAATTACACTTACCCAATTGTAATTCAAGCTAGTTCTGCAACATTCTCAGTTCAAGAAGGAAGAGAGATTCACAATCATGTTGTAAAAATGGGTTTTGGTTCGGATGTTTATGTTCAAAATACTCTGATAAATATGTATTCTGTTTGTGATCAAAATATGAGAGATGCCCGGAAGTTGTTCGAAGAAGGTGTGATTTTGGATTCAGTTTCATGGAATTCAATTTTAGCTGGGTATGTTCAGATTGGAGATGTTGAAGAAGCAACCTTGATGTTCAATCGAATGCCCGAAAAGAACGTAATTGCTTCGAACTCCATGATTGCTTTATTGGGTAAGACGGGTTGTGTTGGTAGTGCGCGTAAGCTGTTTGATGACATGCCCGAGAGAGATATGGTTTCATGGACAGCTATGGTGTCTTGTTATGAGCAGAATGAGATGTTTGAAGAGGCGTTGGTGATGTTTTCATTAATGAATAGCGAGGGAGTCGCACTAGATGAGGTTGTTATGGTTAGTATTCTTTCGGCTTGTGCAAACTTGGGAGCAATCAGGGAAGGGAAGTTGATTCATGGGCTTAGTATGAGAATTGGAATTGATTCTTATGTTAATTTTCATAATGCATTAATTCACATGTATTCTAGTTGTAGAGAGATTAAAGAATCACAGAGGTTATTTGATGGAAGCCAGCTCTTGGATCAGATAACTTGGAACTCTATGATCTCTGGGTATTTGAAATGTGGATCAATTGAAGAGGCAAGGAAATTGTTTGACAACATGCCCGAACGAGATATTGTGTCATGGAGTGTGATGATATCTGGTTATGCGCAATGTGATCGTTTCTCAGAGACTTTGGTAATGTTCAATGAGATGCAAAGACGAAAAGTTAAGCCTGATGAGACTACACTAGTGAGTGTGCTTTCAGCTTGTGCCCACTTAGCAGCTCTAGACCAAGGCAAATGGATTCATGCTTACATAAAGAAGAATGATTTAGAGATTAATTCAGTTCTTGGTACAACTCTGATTGACATGTATATGAAATGTGGATGCGTGGAAAATGCATTGGAGGTCTTCCATGGGATGGAGGAAAAAAAAGGAGTTTCTACTTGGAATGCTCTCATTGTGGGATTAGCTATGAATGGATTGGTGAATGAGTCTCTTGAGAAATTTGCAGAGATGACTAGCAATGGAGTAGCACCTAATGAGATTACCTTCATGGGTGTTTTAGGGGCTTGCTGCCATGTCGGGTTAGTAGATGAGGGGCGCCGATACTTTAAGTCTATGATCCAATTACATAGGATAGAACCAAATGTTAAGCACTATGGATGCATGGTTGATCTTCTCGGGCGTGCAGGTTTGCTTGAAGAAGCAGAGGAACTTATCGAGGGAATGCCTATGGCACCAGATGTTGCAACTTGGGGTGCATTGCTTGGGGCTTGTAAGAAACACGGAGACACTAAAATGGGGGAAAGAGTAGGAAGGAAACTTATTGAGCTTCAACCTGATCACGATGGCTTTCACGTGTTATTATCCAATATATATGCATCGAAAGGAAGGTGGGAAGATGTTATGGAGATCAGAGGGATAATGAGATACCAAGGTCTTATGAAAACTCCTGGTTGTAGCTTAATTGAGGCTGATGGCGTTGTCCATGAATTCCTTGCAGGAGATACTAATCACCCTCTTATGGAAGAGATTGAAAAAATGTTGGATGAGATAGCTATAAGATTGAAGATAGAAGGGTATGCGCCTAACACAAATGAGGTTGCTCTTGATATTGATGATGAAGAGAAGGAAACTAGTTTGTACAGACACAGTGAGAAGTTAGCCATTGCTTTTGGGATTATCAGTATAAGCCCACCAACACCAATAAGAATAATGAAGAACTTGCGAATATGTGGGGATTGTCACAATGCAGCCAAGGCTATCTCCAGAGTCTTTGAACGCGAAATTGTGGTGAGGGATCGCCACCGGTTTCACCATTTCAAGCAAGGGTCTTGTTCATGCGGGGATTATTGGTGAGTATTGTGTGAAAGCTCAGATTGATTCCTTATGTTCTTTGGTTGGGAGCCTCAAAATGAGACCACTTCTTTAAGATGAAGTGTTTCTTATTTACCAATTAAGTGTATTCAAGAAGTCATACAAAGCAACACAATTGTTATTGGTTTTTCTCATCAGCAGCAACTACGATTGATTTGATCCAGCGTGACAGATTAATTAGGAACGGTGTGTAGACAAAGTAGCAAGTGCTTGTCCAACTGATTAAACCCTGCAACAAAAACCCAAATTTCAATCTTGAACAGAAGTGCTTCCAAAAAACATGAATAGAAGAATTTGCATTATGCTTTTGATTTGATTCATTACCTGGCCAAAGACTTCAATGTTGGCTTGAGGATAATACCAAAGATGGAAAAGCCTGAAGATGAACCACAGAAAACCCATTAACACAGTGTTCTTAGTTTTTATTCATACCAACCCACTTAGCATTAAGTAGAGGAGGGCCTTACTTGATTAAGGGAATCTCTGCCAAAGGACATCCAAAACCTACTATACAAGCTAGTGTGAACCCAAGCCATGTTCCATCTAGGAAAAGCCATGTAAATTCTGCCAGTGCAAACAATATGTAAGCTTCAATGTTGTCTGCCACTCCAGCTTTGTACATCTCAGCACTCAGTTCAGTGAAAATCACCAGTACTCTTGATTCAAACAAAAAAAAATAAAAAAAATATCAGATTATGTTCAGGGAAGAAAAGGCCCTCCATTTATCATCACATATTTTTAGTTTATTACTTTGTCATTTTCTGTGATTAGGCTTTTGTGAATTTTGTGATATTCAAAGGGTCTATAAGATTTGAATTCTGCTCTTATAGAGACTCACATTAGTGAAGCTACTGTTCTCTCCAAGCTACCTTTCTGAACTTTAGACTTGGAAGAGGAGACCCTTTCATCCAAGAACAGTTGCAGTAACCCAACAGTACAGTAAAACAAGCCAAGAAGAGGAGGGACCTGAGAACATGAAACAAACACATTTGAAATGAATAGTCTGCTGCAGATCAAGTGAAACTTCTAAAATTCGAGACTGGGAAGAAAGAGTAAAAAAAGTAAAAATACCCAGATATTTGTATGAATTGGTCCAATATCTATTGACCCATTTTGGTATATCTGAAGGTTAACTCTTGAATGAATTCCATCAATGAGAGTGCCCAAGAAGGAACCTGAAACAAAAAGAGAGAGAGAAATAGGTGGCCAACTGCCCCTAAGATTGGCTTTGCTTTGCTCTCTTAAGCTGCAAATTGGTTTACTCAGAGTTGAATGAGATTTCATATGGTGGTGGAGATGATTAAGGGACAGAGGGCAGTAAGATGAGGCTCTCAAAGCTAAGAGGCTTTGCATCTCTTTCTCCCTTTTAGTTTCAGCTCTGGCAGTAGATAACATAAAAGAACTACACCCATTGATTCTAAAGCCAAGTGGAAGGCGTGCAACGAGTGGCTATAATTGCTTCATCTCAATTAGTACTGATATTATATTCAATTTAACCACCATTATCAACAATTCTCCATCTTAAACCCAAATTCAATTATTTATCATAATCATAATCATATATCACATAATTTTTGTCAAATTAACTGTCTATTAGTTTCAAAAGCTACATCTTGGAGAACAATTCATAATTTACTTTATGTGTGTTACAGTCGAACCAT
This sequence comes from Paratinospora sagittata, assembly GCA_035771175.1. Classification (NCBI taxonomy): domain Eukaryota; kingdom Viridiplantae; phylum Streptophyta; class Magnoliopsida; order Ranunculales; family Menispermaceae; genus Paratinospora; species Paratinospora sagittata. The sequence continues at coordinate 1,414,758 of CM069607.1, read as the reverse complement.
TGATTCTAATACTACTTAGTAGGTGGTCTGAATCTCAATTAGTAATCATATTATATCTAATTTAACCGCCTCTAGGCTAATTTATGGGATTTTATTGAAAAAGTGTACATACTAATAACGGTGAGATTCTAATTCATGTAATAAATATATCTCTATTATTTCAGTCCATGATCATCAATCTCTTTCTTGTGCCCTCTCAGGTTCTAATGCTCAATAGTTGCACAACTCTCGGGAGTGCAGGACAAAAAGCACCAAAAAAAAAAAACCAATGTATTTTTATAATTTTTAATAACTCAATGAATGCCAAGGCTTTTGGAAGAATTGAGAAGAAAAATTCAACAATGGCTTCTCTTACCGCAACTGGGTTGGTAAAAAATCCATCAATTCTGCATAAACAAGCCCCTAAATCTCGTCTAAATCCTTCAGTTGCTTGTTTTAGAGAATCTAGAGTGGTTTACAATAGATGGGTATTTGTCAACAAAGAGATTAAGGCCTTAAAATCCATAGAAACGAAGGCAACTGGTTCTCCGGGGCTCTACTCTTCTCAGACATTCGGGCTTACTGCAGAGAACGTTGACTTGGTTCTTGAGGATGTTAGACCTTACTTGGTTGCTGATGGAGGAAACGTCGATGTGGTTTCTGTTGAAGATGGAGTCGTATATCTTAAACTTCAAGGTTGGTTTATTCTTGCCCTTCTTCAATGGCTTCTCTAATCATGGATTAGTTTTTGTTTTTTGTTTTTTTTTTTGCCTTAAAATAATTTTATTTTTATTATTTTGTTTCCAAAAGTTGAGATTTCGGTTGTTACCGATTTGGGTTGGGTTCAGATTATGGTTTTTTATTGGGGATTTCTTCTGATTTGGTGGGAATTGCTGCTTCATGAAGTTCTTGTTGGTATTTTGATATATTTGGAACAATTTTAGTTTCTACGGATCTTATGTGAAGATCTTCTCAGAATGAAAATGGAGCAATCTATCATAGATTCATGTGGAGAAAGGGTGTTTTGAGTTATGTGATCTGCTGGGTTTTGCAATTGTTCATACAATTGCAATTGATCACAGTAATCATTTCTATTAATTTTGTGCTAAGGATTATTAAATTAGACATAAGATATATGTTGATGATTTAAAGATCTTCTTCAATTGTTCATAAGAGCATTGAATTGGGCTAAAACTGAAAACCAGTTTCAGGATTATGTAGCTATTTCATACATATATGTAGTGGCTTTAATTTGCATAATTTCAACAAAGGCTTTTCATTTTGCTACAGCTAAACACCTAAAGAAAATCGACTAGATATTTAGCAGTTTTCAAAATAGAACGGGATTCTAGGTAGGTTCTTATCTAATTAAGGATGCATTTGAGGGAGTGATAACTAGTACTAGGACAATCAATGGGAAACAAACCAGTTTTTAGTTATAGTAGGATTGATGGATGTGCTGATTTGAGAAAACATACTTCATGTCAACTGAGCTTTTAGCTCTTATTTGTTTACCATATTAATGGATGTGCTGATTTGAAGGAATAGAATAAATGATCCAGGTTCAGTGGTCTTCAAGTCGGATAGCAAATAGATAACCCTATAACTAATCCAAATATTACCTGCCCTTGAGGTTTTCAAAACTGTCCATGGAGAAAATATTAAATGTTTTGCCTGAAATTCTGGCTCTACTGTTTTTTGCTAGTATTTGGAGATTTCTAAAGATGCGGGTTCCCTAAACCATTGAAAACATGAGCAGAATGGATCTCATTGTAGTGGTGAATGAACAAACTTCAGTTCACTACGTCCTTACTGTTTCTTTTTTCCCATTTGAAATTTTTTCTTGTTTTAGGTATTAGAGATCATGATTTGAGTTAACGATGCAACTCACATTCTTTTTTTGGTCAAGGATGCAACTCATACTTTCACAATACTGCAATATGCGTTACACTTCATGATATTTTAGACAACAGGGAAAGAAATCAGTTATATCATTTCTTAGTTTCTGAAAGTGGTTTTAGTAATATGAGTTGAGTTTGAGTTTATGTATAGATAGATCTCTGTTGTGTAAATTACAAACTGCTGATACCATAATTCAAGGCCAAAGATTGATAGTGAAATAAAAATGTTGTTGTGACAACCCGTTAGATGAGATGATGATAGCTAGACATTGCTCAAGCAAGTCAGATCAAGAATGAAAAGAGCTAGTCAGCTCAATGCCCAATTTCTGATTTCCAATTCCCTAATATAATTCCTTTAAAAAAAAATCCGTAATTTAATTGATTTCATAAAGTAGATGAATGTGTTTGCTTTTTATTTTCGCGTATGCATTTTTCATCTAAACTAAGCTGAGACTTCATGAAGTTTACTGTTTTTTTTTATTTTTTTATCTTTAATACAATATTTTGTTTCCTCTCAAAAAGAGAGGAAACAAAAGAGACTTTATGAAGTTCTGCAATTGTTGTCTATAGGAGCATGTGGAAGCTGCCCTAGCTCAACAACAACCATGAAGATGGGGATTGAACGTGTGCTGAAGGAGAAATTTGGAGATGCTGTTAAGGATATTCAGCAAGTCTTTGATGACCAACAAAACAATGCTTATACTGTTGAGGTGAGTCTTCAATCTTCATGACTATTGTCCCTTTTTTGTTTTAGACAAAAAAAAAGGGCAAGCCCTTTAATTTATTAGCCTACTTCTAATAAAAGACGCTTTGTTCTTTCAACAGGCAGTCAATGGCCATCTTGACGTACTCAGACCTGCCATCAAAAATTATGGTGGAAGCGTGGAAGTAATATCTGTTAATGAAGGGGATTGCCTTGTTAAATATGAGGGGCCCGAATCTATAGGAGCAGGAATCAAAGCAGCTATTAAGGAAAAATTCCCTGATATCGTGAATGTCACGTTCACAAGCTAGGCTTTGCTACTGCTCAAGAGCTTTGGAGTCTTTTAGGGAATCAATTTGTACGAGATTTGAGTTGATACATACAATACACATATACAGGCATAGATGAATGGAAGAAATGTATGTTCATGCATGCTTCTTGCAGAAGCAAACCCGTGTGTTTCATCAAGATGATTCTTATGTTCTCTTGTATTTGATGTTCTTGAGTGTACCATATTATAATCTTGAAGTTTTACTTCTTGTGTAAAGCTTAATTACAGTTGATATACTGAATTCTTGTGAAGAAAACATGGTCAAATAACTATAAGCGAGCATTTCAAGACTACTTCAGATTCACCTGTGAGACTCAAGAATATAATGGCCCCTACATTTTCTAACAAAATCTACTCAATGCATTCTTTTATTTAGAATCTATCCAAAAATAATTTTGTTTTTACTCTAAATATTTAAGACATTTCATTTCATTGTTTATGGTAACTAAATATTTTATCTGTTTGATCCCATTTAACCTATTTTGATCATTTAGGTCTTGTTTGATATTTTCTTAAGCAATTTTTTTAGAGAATTTACTCATATTTGTTTGATTATGTATAAAAAAATATTAAATGTAAACATAAACATAATTATTAATACTAAAAAATCTTGATTGATTATCTAAATTCAATCATTATTTAGTGTGCTTAACTGCTTATATAACATATAGTTGTTTTGGTTCAGTTTGTCACCATCCAAAAAACAACCTGTTTTGTCAAATATCACTAAGCATCTCTACCATTTATGACTTTGAGTAAACCTATGATCATACCACTGTCAAGATTCAGTTTTATACTTAGAAAAGCCAATTACCAATCCAACATTTACTCTTCACTCGCCCACTTCACCACCCATCTGCAGAATAGCAGGAGTTTCCAAATCCAAACTTCTCTAATTGCAGACAAATCCATTTTATTTCAACTGGAAAAATGCAAAAACATGACTCAATTCAACCAAATCCATGGCCTAATAATCACCACTGGCATGTTCCATAATGTCTTCACTGCAAGCCGCCTAGTTGTGATCAGTTCCTTCTCTTTAGACCCTCCAAACATCCCCTTAGCATGTCTTCTGTTTTCACAAATCCAAAGCCCTGATGTATACACATATAATAGTATAATCAAGGCCACTTCACAAGCTTCAAACCCATGTAATTCCCTATATTTTTACAGCAAAATGCTACACCAAGACCTCCAACCCAATGAGTACACTTTTTGCTTTTTATTCACTTCTTGTGCTCATGGATTGGCTCTTCACGAGGGCAACCAAATTCACTCTCATTTTGTGAAGCATGGGCTCAACATAGGTGTCTTTGCTACCACTTCCCTTCTATTTATGTATGGTGAATGTGGTGATATTCCTAATGCGAATCGAGTATTCGATGAAATGCTCCACAGAACTGCAGTGTCTTGGGGAGCAATGATCGACGCGTACATAAGCCATGGGTTTTTGGTTAATGGGCTGAGATTGTTCTTGGAGATGAGAAATTTGAGATTTGAGGTGAGTAATGCGACATTGGTTAGTGTCTTGTGTGCTTGTGCCAAGTTACAAGACCTGGTTTTGGGCAGGATGGTTCATGGTTATGTTGAAATTAAGGGAATCGAACTCAATCTAACCCTTGGGACAAGCCTTGTTTATATGTACTCCAAATGTGGAGCTGTAGGTACTGCAATGGATGTGTTCTCTGTGTTGCCTGCAAAGAGTGTGGCAACGTGGAACTGCATGATCAATGGGTTGGCGATGAACGGACGAGGAAATGCAGCCATTGGATTGTTTCGAGATGTGCAGAAAGAAGGCGTGAAGCCTAATAGTGCAACTTTGATAGGGGTGTTGCATTCATGTAGCCATGCAGGGTTGGTGGAAGATGGAGTTTCATACTTTCAGCACATGAGCGATGATTATGGCGTGACGCCTAATGTTAAGCACTATGGTTGCATGGTTGATTTATATGGTCGAGCGGGGCAGTTCGATATGGCTCTTGAGGTCATCAGAACCATGCCAATGAACCCTGATGTTGTGGTATGGGGAGCTTTACTTGGTGCTTGCAGAACTCATGGGCATGCAAGGTTAGGAGAGCTTGTTGGAGCACAAATAATGAAGCTGCAGCCACATCAGATAAGCGGATGTATGGGTCTTTCTGGTGTGTATGCCATGGCTGGAAGGTGGGATGATGTGGTGGGAGTAAGGACAATGATGATGAACATGGAAACCATGAAAGAAGCTGGGCTTAGCATGATACCTGCTTAAATTCCTGAAGATCAAAAAGTAAGGCAACATGAAATGGCCTTGCATTATCTACCAAAACAACCAAAAAATACTGCTGTGGCAGAAAGAGTTCTTTAGTCATTTGAAGCTTAGTGAGTCAATCTTGGAAATGTACAAGATAAAAAAAAAACTCCATTGCGAAAATTCTTACATAATGACAATAACCTGCAAGCATAATTAAGCCCTTACACAATATAAGGCTTGGACTGCAGTCGGTAAGTTACTCTTTACATCTTGTAGGGGAGACATTTTTGAAGTACTTACAATGCGCAAGGATTTCATGTAACTAAGTGTGACTTTGAATAATCCATGAAAATGCACAGTAAATACCAATATTTAGTGTTCCCAACTAAAGCCCCTCTTCCGAGTTTTGAGACTTTGGAGACGGCACATGGAGCTGCAAGTGCCTTGCTTTCTAAGGAAACAACCAATGGAGGTCTTTGGCTAGACTGGACCACCTGGTGTATTGGAACATAAGAGAGGAAAAAAAGTGTGTTACTAGATTTATATTGGCATACAAAAGGAGGAATGTTTTAGAGGCTTCTTCTTCCTATGATAGATTAGAAGTTTTGAATAAAATGAAGTTAAAATATGAGAGAACAGAAATGTGCATGCTTTAGGTCAAATTGGAATATTATGGCTGTCTACAATAGGACTATTAATGGTTTTTCATTACCTATGAATATATGTATCTGAGGCTTTTATTTTCTAGCTCTCTTAGTTTGAGGAGGGGATGGTGGTGCATCCGTGAATCTTCCAGGAGCCTAGAAAACCAGAAGATATAATTCCATAAATGCCCAAGAGAGGTGGAGCAAAGCTACACAATAACAAAACCAAAAGATGAAAAAAACACCTTGCGCTTGTGATCTCGTTTGCCAACTCTTTCACCTGAAATCTCAATGTGGAACAAGATTGTCAAAAGCCAAGCCAGATGGTATAGCAAAATCCAATGTTTCATGGTATTTAGTTACGTTACCTCCAAAGCTAACAGAGTCAGGAACAAATGATCGATCTTGATCCCCTCCACGTTGTGAGCGCTGTTAAACAGTTGCAGGCTCATAAACAAAACCGATGTGCATAAAGACTATTGCTCATATGTTATCACAAGCAAGGCTTCAAATATCAATGTCAACAGTCATGTCCAACCACCAGATGTGTAGACATGAATATTGTCCCATCAGTTAATAATTCAAAGCTTTTACAATATAATTCTTCGAACGTCTATCAATTTCAACAAGAATATCAATGCTGGTGTGAAATAAGAGACTCAACGCACATGTATCAATCAATTTTGATAAATAAAGCTAAAAATTTAATACCATGAACACATGCCTGCTTGAAAAGTCACATCAGAAGCAGAAGTATATCAAAGACAAGTTACTAGCACACACTACAAATACTTACTTTTGGAGTGCCCGGTGTCTCGGTGTATGAATTGTCATGGTGAGAGGTTGCTTCAGCCTCCTTATATTGCAACTGAACATCAAAAGCAGTACATCAAAACATGTAGCTAGAAGAAATTAATATCACGGGAGAAAGCAAACATACACCACATGCATCCAGATCAGATCAATCTACTTTGCTTTTATTCATTTTATGGTGCATATGCACCTTGTCTTCCAAATAAAAGAGTTCAGATACACTTGGGTGTATGGAACACCACTTCAATAGAAAATTTTGTACATAAGTAAAGTAACTAAAAAGTGCACTGAAGCACACAGAGAAAGATGAAATCATTAATATCTGAAATGTAATCAGGGACCTTCAAGGATAGTGAGCAAGTGTAGATTCCAAAATGCAAACATAAATGAAAAATAATGCAAATTACCTATACTTAAACATAAAATCTTCACTTGAAAGAATAAGAATATTATTTTAATACAAAAGCCACAGTTCGATCAATCTGGTATGCATGGTATGAATTACACAAAGATTAGAAAAGGCAAAAAAAGTTAGCGCGAGATAAAACTTGATGTAAAAAATATAAGGTGAACTTTCTTTCTCAATTAAACCAGAAGTAAAATCTATTAAGAAGTTTATTTATATAAGGAAATAGAATGTAAAACTATGCCCCACAAAACAATAACCTGTTTCTGGAGATTGAGTAATGTCAATATTTCTCTCCGCAATTCAAGATGCTCAGCACAAACTGCTTTGGTTGGAACCTTTGGTTTTACATTAACCTGAAACAAAAATAAGGATCATTTAAAAAAAAAGCAGCAGTTAAATATCAAATATTGACTCACAAAGGACCTGAATAGAAATCATTAGCATTCATGAAGAATACTTCTCGAGACTGCAGATAAGCAGCCCAATAATTTGATTAAACTTAAGTTAAGAGATTATTCTGAAAAAAGTATGGAAAACGTTCGGTTAATAGGCCAAAGAGGTAAATAAGCATACCCTAAGATCTTGTAAAGTCTGTTCAACTCGCTTAACAGTGCGAAGTCCAGCAGATGAGCTTGCAGCTTGCACCATTTTATCAAGTGCGTGCGTTCTCAAGAATACCCGGAGCTGAGAGTTTGCATATCAGTCAGACATGTAAATTAAATTCTTGCATTGTTAATGTATAATGTTGAAAAATTGAAAGTAAATACTATATACAGAATCTTACAGTTGGAAAAAAGTGACAGTTTTTGAAGGCAAAGGAAAACAATTAATAAAAAGAGCGAAAAAAAATAAAAATCAACAGCAACAGAAAAAGTTTAAGCCAACATTAGTCACTATGATTGGCTCACCATTCGAAGAGAAGCTGGAGTAGAGGCACTATCTGCTGTTGATGTTGGAGGTGCAACAGTCACAGGTTGAAGTTGAGCGTTTGAAGATGGTGATAATTCAATAGGAGTCTTTTCATTACATTCTGGATCAACACTAGATGTCGCGGCTAACTCAGGTTCTTCTGCACTCTGCAACATAAAAAACAAAAAAAACTAACTTAAGTATTTTATCCGCAGAAGATTGAAGATGAGAAAAATATTCATTTATCACTGTGGAAGTTACAGTTTTCCAGTGTATACACTAGAAGGTAAAGACGGTGTGAAAAATAATGACAAAACAAGTTGTGCTGTCAAAACCAAGCCTGAATAAGATAATGATTGCTGAAGTTGATGGTACTAGAAATTGTAACATCAAATAGAAATGACTCCAGCTAGAATGCAGAAATTATGAAAAATAAAAAGGGAGCAATGAAAAAAAAAAAAAACATTAAAATTTACAAATACAAAATGCAGAAAATTTTGATAGACTATATACAAGAGGAGATGAGAACCGTCACATTTCTATCAAAATCCAGGTCATGTGGGCTACTACAGTCCAACTCTGGTTAAAAAAGCTAGCTGAACAGTTATGTGCATACCAAACAAAAATTTTACAGGTAAAACCAAGAGAATGTTAATATATTTAAAGAAATTGCAAGACTGTATTTAGTAAAATGAGCTAATATAATATAATCACAAAAGAAAAAACAGTAACCAAGACATATCATCACAATGCAAATGTTTAATTTTGACCAATATGCATTCTGATATGGCCTCTCACAATTTGATAAAATTAAATTCATATAACAAAAGTACAATATCTGCAACCCATATAAAAGAACTTGCGGTGTGTGTTAGTTATGTCCATTTCTTCTCAAGTATGGACTTCACCGAATGAAACAGAAATAAAAGGAATAATGGTCAATTCTTTCTACAAATGGTCTGAAGATATTTAGTTAAACTTCACCTTTGGGATCATCCGTGACTCAGTTATTCGCTTTGCTTCTGCAAGAACCTAAAAGTGCATAAAATAAGAAAATTAGCTAGATATTGTGTCAAAGTGCTTCACAACATGTCAAGAAGTGAATAATGAGCAATGAGTCAAGGAAATGATAAGATGGCTAGTATCTGAAGATACAAAAACATCATTTATACCTCGGCATCTTTGCGCTCTTGCTGCTTTGTCTGAGAGAGGACCAGCGATAATGCACGCTTTCGGTCAGTCTCTTGCCTAGCATTATAAGGATCCTGTAGGCACAAGAAAATAAGAACCACAGCTGCAAATTCTATCAAAGAAACACAGAGCATGAGACAGTGTCCCCCACCCCCAACCCAAATATATATATATATAGTGTCAAACTACCAATCATAGGAATAATGTAATATCAATAAATAAATTCTGAAATACAACTATGCAAAGTCTCTGATAGTAAGACAACACACCTTTACAACAGGGTGTTCTGAAACATCAGTAGATGATGGCGCTCTAGCAATCACAATAGCTCGAGAGACTGCACAAAAAGCAGGGGTTACATTTCTTTGATTTTTCCCCTTTTCTTTTGGAGATAAGTAGTATATACATGTAAAACACATGCTCTAACAGAAGTATCATGATCCTTAGCAATTACTGAACCTACAAAGAATCAGCTTATAGCAAATGTACTTCCATAACAAATTCTACAAAGAATGCATAATTACTAATGAACTTCAAAATTACATTATAGGCACCCTAGAAGCATGAAAAAGCTAATTGTAATAAGACATACCAGTATAGTAACGATTCTTCAAGTCTTCAACACTTCGACCTGATGGAAATCTGTCAGCTATGATGATGAAACGGAGATCAAATTGTTCACACAACACAAAAAGACGATCTGTCTCTTCCTTGGTCCACATCTAAACAGCAATAAAAAAAAATAAAGACATTCAGTCCACAAGACTATGCTGCAGTACTAAAGTAGAATTTTCCAATTCCAAGAATACAAAGTGATATCAAGTGTTGATAGAGAATTAGTTATTATTTTTTTTGAGTAGATAAAATGGTCCCGGTGCCACTACACCCACCCGAGGGGTATCCATGGGCCCCTTGGGCTTGAGACAAAGCCCGTGTCTAATCCCCTCACCAACTCATTGGAGTGGGAAGGACCCCGTAGTGGTCGCCACGAGATTCGAACTCGGAACCTACGAAATTCAAACTCGCACTTGCTCCACTAGGCCAACACCTCGTTGGCGTTGATAGAGAATTAGTTAGTAATCTTTTGTCTCCCAAGAAACAACAGAAGAATTGATAACATTGCAGCATGGAAAATCTGTAGCACATTGTTTGTAATTTTCCTTTTGACAACCAAATAGGGTCTAGATTGAGCTATTAACATTTAAATTGCATTCAAAAGTAGTTTTGCATATGAATGAAACAAACAAAAATTTGAAGATACAATTGTTGAATGTGTACCTACAGGATCAGTCAAGTACTTTTCGTACTCCTCATCAGTGTACTTGACAACTTCCACAGACTGCAACCATTAAAGAACATACTTATTATCAGGGAGAGAAAATAAAACAATATTGACCATTCCAATAAAGATGTTATATAAGCAACAAAAATAAGTATCCTTGTGTGTACCTTGTTGTACTTGGCAAAGGAGTAATCTCCTGTAGGCGGAACACCATTCACTACTCTGACCTACAACCAACAGTATAGCATACAAAAGTATTAGTCATACTATTGATTGGCTTCGTAATGCTACCAAACCGATAATTTCCCTTTTCATTTACTCTTTCTAAAAATCCATCCATAAAACTCAAATTACCCATTTCCTCTGGAAAGTGTAACTACAAACCTTAAAATTCTTTCACAAGCATGAAACATATTCCATGAATATTAAACATAGTAAAAACGATTACAAGAATAAAAGGAAACAGTTCAGGCATACCCAATGGTATAGTTGCAAATCATCTTTCCGAGCAGAGTTAGTAAATGGAAGCCATTGCCAAGTGACCTGCACACTTATCTTAAAATTGTCAAAAAGAAAGCCAGAATAACGTATACAACAGAAAATCTTCTTTTTGGAAGATGGGTAATGCATAGAAATCGAGATACTAATGTGAAATGCAGCGGACCCATCGCATCCTCTTTGTGATTTTTAATCTAAAACGCTAAAACTCACTACCAGAAGTACTAACATATCTACAAAGTTGAACAAGAGCAAAGATGGAAATTCCAAACACCAAGCAGAAGACTTACAAAACACAGCTAATACCAAGCACATTATAATAACAAACTTACAATAAGTAATGTTTCTACTTCAAGGAGTCTAATTAATCCTAAAGTTGCAGAACCAAAAAACTGAAAGAATTTATAAACTCATTCACGAGCTCTCACTCTCAATTGAACTTCTTCAAACACATTTAAACGTCTATTTTTTATTCCAATAGTTGTTCACTTATCTCCAAAATCGAAGCTTTAAGCAATGAAGACCTTAAGTAATTGCTTATCTCAGCATTCCAAGCTCTCAAATTTTCCACTGAACTTCTTCAAACAAAAAAAATCCAATTTCGTTCACATTTTCACTAACTACAAATCGTAATTTCGAACCAATTATGAGAACACTAACAAATTTTCTAAAAAGCACTTGCCTTTTCTTTGTCGGACTGAGGTTTCCGCTTCAAATGAGATGGATCTATGACCGGCATTAGAGGCGCCAAACCTCCTGTAAGCGCGTAAACCTGAAATTGAAACCCTAAATAACTCAAAAACCACTAATAATCATCAAAACTGAAACAAAAACTAACAAAAATCGCGAGAGACACCATACCTCACGAGAAATTCCATCCGGTTTCCTCTGAGAATCCTTCTGAGCTCGAGACTTCTTCTCCTGACTCCCTGCAAAAGGGGTTTTCGGCAAACGCAGAATGTCCTTCGCATCCATGCCCCAACCAAATTAAAGTTTCTTTTTTTTTTTTCGGTTTTTTCAGTTAAGCAGAGTGTTCTGAAACAGATCGAAATTAGGGTTATTTGGAGACATGCAGATTAGAATAGAAATTTGTATTTTTTTTTAACTCTGGGCGAAGAAGATTGCAGATGGAAATTTAAACCTAGAAATTTTTGTGCGAGATTGGACGGTGAAATTTCATCGCGAAAATAACTGTATTTTAACGAGATGAATGAGTTTTATCGTATTATTTATACGGGACTATAATTGCTTTGTATTATTACTGTTATATATATGTAATGTAAAAACAAAAGTTCAATGTAACCAATTTAATAAGTTTATAGGTTAATAAAATTAGGTACATTATCCCCCCTTTCTAGTCAAATCAAAGTGTTATAAACCACGTGATATAATATATGAAATTGAAAATAGAAAGATAATTGGATCATGTCTTTATTATTTGTTATTATACATACAATAAAATGAGAAAAACATATTTGAATTATTCTTTCACAAACTTTGGTGCTTAATTTATAATCTACAAAAATAAGATAACAAGAATTGGGAAAAAATAAAACACAAGACTCAGGTTGCTTCTTTCCTGTTTTCTCTTGTGCTCTTCAACATCATCAAGATTCTCATGAAACCCTTAATGGAAAATTCAGCTTTTTCTTCAACTACCATACTCTGAATCATGTAACAAGCAAGGTAACTCAGGAACATAACCTGCTTCTTTCATGTGCAAAGCAAGCATATCCAGCCATCCATGAACCATTTCCATATCCAGACCAACCTTCTCGCCTACAACGAAACTATAAACTTGATTTCTCACCTCAATCCAACTCCTTCCAGCCTCTTTTTTATTCCCAATTCCCCTCAATAACTTCCTCATTTTAGCGAATTCTCCCCACTTTCCATCAGCAGCATACATATTTGATAATATAACATACGGCTCAGCTCCATTTGGCCTTAAATCGAGTATTTTCTTTGCAGCCAATCCACCCAAATGTGAAACTCTATGCGCTTTACAACCTCCAAGAAGAGCGCTCCAGACCAATTCATCTGGTTCAAAAGGCATTGTCTCTATAATTTCATAAGCCTCTGCCACTCTCCCTGCACGACCCAAAAGATCCACCACACACCCATAAATTTCTTGATTTGGTTTTACACAATATATATCTGTCATCGAATCAAAATACCTCAAGCCTTCTTCAATAAGCCCGGCATGGCTACAAGCGGTTAGAACCCCCATAAGCACAACTTGATCGGGTTTTATACCCGAAGCCACCATTTCATTGAACAATCCAATTGCCTCTCTTCCATAACCATGAGTCCCATATCCATTCATCATTGAAGTCCAAGAAATCAAATCTCTTTGAGGCATCTCGTTGAAGATCCTCCATGAATCAGCTACACTTCCACATTTTGCATACATATCTATTAAAGAATTAGACAGTGCTACATTGTCTCCAATGCCCCTTCGAATTATCCCACCATGAACTTGTTGCCCACAATTTAAAACTGCCAAGTTCGCACACGCAGCTGCCACACTAGTAAATGTGAAGCAATTTGGGCTGAGCCCTTCGGAACCCATTTGGCAAAATATGTGGAGGAACTTATGAGAACCGGATCTTTCGAATCCAGCTATCATTGTATTCCATGTTATCAAATCTCTCTCGGGCATTTCATTGAAATATCCATATGCTTCAGACAAATGGCTGCACTTACAATACATGTCCACTAAGGAATTCCCGACGGGGAGGCTTGACACGAATCCATGTTTAACTGCAGCTGCATGGATCTGTTTGCCCAATTTGTAGGACCCAATTGAGGCACAAGCTCTAATTGCAATGGAACAACTAAAAGGGTTAAGTTCCACTTCCTCCTGCACTACCAAGACATAACAGATACTGAATTACTCACTCATAGTGTCATAGAAGAGATGGCCAATAACAGTATTCAAATGTGTTAGAAACCATTGAAACCAAAAGCTATAGCTGATAAGTAAGAGGCACAACAATATATATTAAGCTACTATCAACACTATCCTTCACATGCAGCCACATCTTGCACATGGAGAATCAGAAGACAGAGAAGAGACAAATACAAATACTGCAAATGGAGAACATGCAAATGCAAACAAGTCTTGAACCCAAGATCTCTTACAAAATTAGAAACCATTTCACCCAAAGCTATAATAGATAGGTAGAGGCCCAACAATGCATTTCAAACTACTATTAACAAAATGAAGTTTGAAATGACTCAGGTATGAGTTTGTTATGTGTCTATAAGCCTGGTAACAAAACTTAATTTTACTCAAAATTAAATAAAAAAGAGCCTGGAATCAGAACACAAACTATTTGTCAAAATGGCCAATTGCATTCATTATCATTTAATTACCTTTAGCATTTGCTCGAACACTCTAAGACCCGCATAGCCATCTCCTTTACGGGTGTACCCGGCAATCATGGTAGTCCAAGAAACAGCATTCTTCACAGGGATCATCTCGAAGACCATCCATGTGTCTTTGATGCTACAACTACATGTTGCATACATATCCATGAGTGCATTTTCTACGTATATTGAGGCATCAATACCATACTTAATGGCTAACCCGTGAACCATGGCCCCACAAGTACAAGACTCCATACCTTTGCAAGCTTTCAACACACTTGACATGGTGAAAGCATTGGGCTCCACTCCACTGTCCCTTGTCATCTCACGAAATATCATCCAAGCTTGTTGAAACCGCCCACATGAAGTGTACCCCGTAATCAAGGCCGTCCAAGCAACAACATCTCTCTCAGGAATTTCGTCAAACAATTGGCGAGCTTCACCTAGTAAGCCTTTTAAGCAGTAGGATTTAATGAGATTGGTTGCCAGAACTGATAACCCTTTAGGTGGAACGAGTACACTTGAATGGACGGTGTGTTTTTGGTGGTGCCCAATAAATGATTTTTTTCTTGTAAGTAAGGAGATGTGATGGAAATGAAAGGTGAAATGTAGTTTCTTTACACTCATTTTGGAACGACTTCAAGTTCAAAACTATTATTTTGCTCATCCTCTTCCTTGGCAAGGAGACAAAAGAAACAGAGTGGTTGAGGCACTTGTCCTCAAGAACATGAAATCACCAAAAAACTTGAGAGGTAATTTTAATTAGCTCCACTTATATATGGTACATATAGGAATTGAAAGTTTCGATTTTTTCAGAAGAATTTGAAGATCCAAACCTCAGTATATCTTACTGTAGAAATACAGGCTTTGGGTACCTATAATCCGAAATCTCTTTTTTATGTTATAAATGGTACGGTGTAGACAAGTGAACCAGAAGACAAAATAACGACAAATTGTCAATTGAACAGAATTTTTTTTCCATTGACCATACGGCCAGTTTACTTCATATTTCCCACTATTAATGACTTCCAAAAATAAAAATAAGTGCTTATAATAATAAAAGTATAATTAATAATTAAACATTCAAATTCATATTTCATATTTTTTTGAAAGCCCATCTTTCATATTTAATGTAACAATTAGTTAAAAATTTATTATTATTTGTGCACAAATTAGACTTCTTCAAAAAGTTAATAATAATAAAAAAAAATATTTTATGTACGACAGTATTATTTTTTGATGCTGGCACTTAATATTATACATAAAATGACTTTAGCACCTATATATAACACTATTCTAAATAAAATAATATATGATGACAAGGTAGGCCATGGAGCTGCTGGTGAAGTCGGTTTTGTGTACTTTTTGGGCGACATATAGCTAATCCAAGTCATCCCATAATCACTTATCAAACCCTTCCCATTCATAAACTTTGCCTACTCCTCTTTCTTTCTTCAAAGTATAACACATCTACTATGGGAGAAGATCTGCAGGAAACATTATCATCAGCAGAGGAAACAAGGAAGATAAAGTTTTGTAAGGTAAGAGACTTTGGTGCTTTAATTCATTTACCTTAATTTACAAACCTGAAGAAGTAGGATTCATGATCAGAACAATATATATACTTATGTTTCTACAGTGATTTCAAACTTAACTAGATATTTGTCTTTGTTTGGATCACAGGTTGCATTAATGATTGGGTTCATCAAATTTTTCATCATCAACAGAAATATTATTACTCTTTTTCAAGCTTCAAGAAGGGAAATGATCCTAGTCCCTGATGGAGCTTTTAGTATGGTCTTCAAATCTAGCTTCGTAATACGAGGCTTTTTAACTAATATTGTTATTGTCGTTCTTTGCCTTGATGATCTAGGCGCTATCCTACTTGAGCTTTTTATATATCATCTCATCGCTTCCTTGAATTTGCTCTTTTTCTCTTTTGTTTTTTCTATTATTTTCTTGACCTTGTAAGGCCTTTTCTTGATCTTGTAAGACCCACTTCACTGCTTGTTATCTTTATTGTTTTCTTTCTCAATCCCCTTCATCAATAACTATGGCTCACCACAGGCTCTTTTAACTCGTACCTCTTCCCAACCTATCTAGTCATCTGTGTTCTTGGCTATTCCTCCTGAGCTATTTGATTCAAATTTACCCGTCTCTCTGCTTTACTATAATGCTAGAAAAAATGTGATTTTAAAAACAAAAATGCAACTATATGCATAACTATATCCTTATGTTTTTTTTTAGATATGTATGTTTTATACACCTAGGCCTAATGAACATAAAAGTATAATTGAACGTGTAATTGTACTTTTTTTGCTGTTAGAATAAGATTTCCTGTAATGTACTTAATTTAATAAAGGTAGTTCTTAGGGTTCCTGAGACTTAATTTTTGGGTGGATGATGATTTCTTTTTAGAAAAATGTGATTGATAGATCAAATTATATATTGAAAAGTTTTGCTCTCATTTGATGATCAGTGTACTGATTTAACCAGTGGAATTAAAGGACCTTAATTTATTTATTTTTCTCTTTTAGTTGTGTTATTGTTGTGCTTCCAGGCTTTGGGAGAAAGCTTGTATTATATGGGCTGAAATATGCTGTTGCTGCAGCGTCAGTATGGTTTGTTTTTGCATGTTGCTCCTTACCGGTGAATCGCCAATTGGTAAATATTCTCTGAGATCTCTGCACAGACTCTTTCCTCGTGAACTACATTCAAATAATATGTCTCTTTCTGTGTTTATCCATTATATTATTGAAGTATGTATATAGTATTCCCTTATTTTTCTTACTAGCTTGTTTTGTTCTATTCTTTGTTCTTTCGTATCTTGTGAGTCTTACGAGCGGAGAACCAAAACCTGCAGATTTAAGATGTTTTACATAATAATGGTTTTGTTTACAACGCACGGACTCCGACATGGCATTTTTATTATGGCAAGTTTGCCATTTGTGTATAAGTTGGCTTAAGACATTACTAGAAGAGAAATACTTTAAGGACTAAAAATTTATATGTAAAATCATACCCGTATTGATGTGGTATATGACGAGTTGAGGGTACTTTCTTTTTCTTCTCTCTCCCTTGACGTGATGATTTGTTATATCGTCACGTCAACTTAGATATAAATTTGATTACATAATTTGGGTCCTCTTACTCGACACATTGAGCCAAAAAACACTTATAGTGCGTGTGTGCATAACTACGTTATGACTACTATATAAGTGTACTATGACAAAATTAGTTTGATAGGTCTATAGACCAATAAGATACTCAAAGTTGGCAAAAAAGAAATTAACACAATGCTTGTCTCACACTGTCACTATTTTAGAGGTATTCTTGTGTAGTTTTAAGAGGTATTCTTTTATAGTTTTAAGGCCCTGTTTGGGAGCGCATCAGCATTTCTACCTTAAAGTATTTTTTTCAAATGCAATCGACAAACGCGAAAATAGGAGTGAGTTTTACCAAAACACTTAAAATTTTCATTTAAAACGCAAATGCGTATGTGTCAAACGCCCAAAAAATCGATTTTGCAAAACTATTTTTCGCAATGCGGCTTTTTCTGTGTTCCCAAACCGAGCCTAAATCAAAGATCAAATCCTTTTGACCAAAAAAAAAAGGTTCTTTGAATTAAATTCTTGAAAAACATGTTTGATTATTGTTTCAAAACTAACATTAATAGAGTCGCGAGAAAGATATAATTTAATTGAAACTATTCTCTTCTTATATCTAATGACCATGTTCTTCGTAAAAATATAATAAACGATGATTAATTCTCCTTATAATTTGACATAAAAAAGTACTTTATACATATAAAAGAGGAGTGCTAAAATGACCTCAGATATATATTCATATACTCAAGTTGATGTGAAAATACACCACATCATCATATTATGAGAGGAAAAAAAAAAGTATCCTCCACTCACTATATGATCCACATTAACATGTGTATGATTTTGAATATAATTTTTAGATCGTAAAAACATTTCTCAATGTAAAAACATAAATATTTTTTTATGATCTAAAATACATACCCAAAACGATACCCATGTTAATGTGGTTTGTTGTGAGTGACGGGTGTTTAATTCTTTTTATTTTCTCTCTCTTATAATGTGGTGATATAGTACTTTATTGGTGCATAAGTGTGAATATATTTTGAATCATTTTAACATACCTGACATAAAAACTTTGTAAATATAAAAACATTCTAATTGGCTCTCTATTATTTAATATTTTATTTGAGTAATATATGCATGTTAAAGTAACACAAAAATTACATTTGTCTTGAGTGGATACCACAAATATAATTCGTGATCCATAATCAAACAACTAGAATGTTGTTTTGAAAAGAATCATACTGTGTAAGTAAAGTTAGGTAAATTTTGAAAAAAAGAAAAAAGAAGGTAAAGTTAGGTAAATTGATCTTAGAAATAATTTGTAGCATTAGAACGCTACTAATGTGTCTTCCATGAATTAATATAGAAAAGCAATCTGATAGAAAATTAAGATTAATAAGAAGATAAAGATATTTCTCCCGAAAAAGAAAGAAAGATAAAGCTATTAACTGAATGCATAGAAGCATTCATTATTCGGAGGACTAAGTTGGATGTGGTGCTACGCGAAAAGACAAAAAACGAGGAGCCGATAGAACTACTCTGCCACGCTCTGTCTCTCCCATCACATGTAACATATATACTCTAATAATATAACATGTCCTACAAAACTCATGAGGTCTATCTTTTCAAACTCACTTGTCCGTCTTCTTAAAAAAAAAAAAAAAAATTGAAAATAAACAATCCAAGGCTTTCTTACCCGGCTCATCCTACTTCATAGAGTATTCGGATACATAATAAATAGATTAACGGCTAACCTATTTTCTGATTAGTTCTCACACCAACCTAATGTCAACAAAAATTTATCAAAAAAGATAAAATTAAAAATTATCAATTGAACTAACATGACCTGAAAATTGAAACAGCGACCTTCAAGCCTCAAGGGATGAAGTACCCAACCTTGAACCATCGAACTAACGCGACATTGGCCATGTACAACAACACTTAAATGATACAAAGAGACTTCATTGTGAATTTTGATAGAGATATGGAAAATAGGAAATATATCCAGTTTTGTTCGATTAGGCTACTTCACGGGGAAAATAACTGTAAAATCATTTGATTTGTTCAATCCAAAAATCCATCTAATTTTAATTTGTTGCCCATCAGTTTCATTGTTTCAATTCTGTTGGTTTGGGCATGCAGTCCAGTGTCCAGACATATTAGTCTGTCATTGTACCTACTTAAAGAAGCCATTGTAGCCCAAAAAGGTTTTAAGCCCTAGAATAAGCCACACTGACCACAAGAATATTTCATAACCACAAGTCCAGCCTATCTAACCACAAGAATACACCAACTGTTTTGGTATTGAAGGAAATTAATGGTTAGATTTTAATCTAAAAAATTAAAAAAGTATTGCCTTTCTTTTTTTTAGGTAATCATGTAATGTTCGCATATCACAAAAACTTATTCACATAGAACAAGAACTAATAAAGGAGATTCTATTCAATGGTACATGATTGTCCTCGTCCGATGAAAGTTTACCCAAGGCTCAACTTGAAACAGAGAAATTATTCATCTTTTTACCACCCTACCAAATTAATCAATAGTATAAAAAATAAAAATAAAAAGGAGTGACGTTGTTTGACTAACACATTTTATTAATATTATCTTTAATGATTGTTAAATTACATTTAATCACGTATCAAATTCACTCAACAACTTTTAAGGACAATATCAACAAAATATATTTAAAAAGTTAATTTCTAATGTCGTATTTTCCTAAAAAAAAGAAAGTCTTGTCTTTTTGAAATATCAAAATACCAATTGAAGATTTAATTCCATTATATGCTAAAACCCTATATATAGTATGAACAAGTTTTATTTGTCTCCCAATTTTGGCTCCATAGGAAAAATCCAACTATTAAAAAGCATACACAATATGTAGGTAAATATTAAACATGATTGTGACGCATACATCGTCGCCTTCTCCATCACACAATATCTGTTGGCAAGACCATATTGTAACTCAGCTGTTGGGATTTATTTTACGATATATGTAGCCATTCGGTCATCGTTTTGCAAATTTATCTCTACCCTTTTGTCTTTACTAATGGATTTAGTTCCACTAATTGGGTGATTATATTCTTTGATTAGAACTAAGCAAATAAATATAATATAAAGAGATGATTGATGAGATAATTAATTTAAGGGAGAAAGAGACAGTGTGTACCATAAATGTTTGAATTTTCAAAACTCATCATAAATTAAGGTCGAAATATACAAATAATAAATAAATGCAACTTCCAATAAAATAATTACTAATAATGTCACACCGTGGTGTTGACGGTGGGCTCTCGAATACTCACTGACGATCCCTTCACTACGACACAAATCATTATATTATATAGAATTTGGAACAAGTTTGATTTGATTTCATTAACATTGAGTTGCTGGGTTTATTTAGAGCACATCTCATCATTACTAATTAATATCTATATATAAATAATTACATTTATATGACTCTATGATTTCCATAAAGTCAATTATATTATTTTAACTTTAATTATCAATCTAATTAAGAGTATATATATAATATACGTTTGTTGATTTATTGTGTTTTTAATTTTATTTTATTTTTTTGAAACCATACATTTCAATAACTAGAGATAGGCAATATACACAATTAAAAATGTTACAAAAAATTGTGTATTCAAAACTATGCCACCTTAATTTTCCATATATTCTGCTACCTAGGAAAAAAAAATAAAAATTGTTATACCTTATCATTTATCAATACAATACAAATTGTTATACCTTATACAATGTACTAGCTAGTTAGAAGACCCCAATGCTATATATTAAATAAATCTTGAAGAATCCAAATTGACCATTTTTTTTTTTTTTTATGCATTGATCATAACCATATATATATATATATATATATAGTTGATTTGTTATTTATTTATTTTTTTGGTAAGGGATAGTTTTCCCATTATATATAAAACTATTGGTGATGCCATTTAAGAAAATATAAAACTGCTGTATTGTGGGAAGGTGCACCTAATTAAATAATTATAAGATGGGCATTTGTGTAAGAGGTATTTTCATAACATTATAGCTTTAAACGGCTGATTATTAAAAGTTTTGTTGTTCATCACTCATTTACATATATTCTCCATGGCGGAGAACGTTTGGTCCACCATTAATATATACCAAATAAGGCTTCCCTAGCAATTAAGGGTTAGTTTGCTGGTTTAAGGAGAAAATTACTAAGTGTAATTGAATGACTCATGATAAATTTGAGTTCACCCTCTTTCATTTAAGTTGGAAGACGTGTTTTTGCCCTTACAAATCTTTAAATTTAAAAGATTAGTCTCTCTCAAAAAAGAATGAGAACATCTGTTAGATGCCAGAAAATCGGTACTAAAAAAAGAGAAGAATAAGGCTTCCCTGATTTATAAACATTGTTGGTGAGCAATAGATAATTGGGGTCTGTGTTAAAAGTGATCGAGGAGTAGATATAAAGGATTGAAATTCATATTTATTTTAGTCGCATCTACTTAAGAAAAGCCGCCTAATACCTTTACAGTTTTCGAACGTAGATTTGTCTGGCAAGAAGGATCAGAAAACAAAAAAAAAAGTAAAATTAAAAAGCATGATATATATATAGCATGTTCATCAAGTGCATGTGATTGTGGCCAAGACACTGAATTGACTGATGGGAATATCCCTTAAATTTTGAAAACAACTGATTATTCACTGCAATTGAAACACATTATAGTTTAAAAAAAGTTTCATATGATCATTTGAAAATCAATTTACTAGAGTAAAATCTATAATTCAATAGTAATTAATAATCATGCCAATTAATTATCTAGCTAGTTAGCTAGAAGCTTTGCATGTAGTGGGTTGACTAAAATATATATGAGGTGGTGGAGATGGCGACGGTGGTCCTAGCTAGCTATAGGAAGATTAACGTACGGCGGAAAAAGTGAAATTAATTAATTAAAGTGATAAATTAGGAGGTAGCTAAGGTGGCAAAGTGAATAAATGTGGGAATTATGTCCCCTTTGCAATGATTATACTTTTGATAATATTCTCTGTAATTTCT
Source organism: Paratinospora sagittata (assembly GCA_035771175.1). Classification (NCBI taxonomy): domain Eukaryota; kingdom Viridiplantae; phylum Streptophyta; class Magnoliopsida; order Ranunculales; family Menispermaceae; genus Paratinospora; species Paratinospora sagittata. The sequence continues at coordinate 1,392,336 of CM069607.1, read as the reverse complement.
TTAAATATATTCAAAATACGGTGACAAATAATTAGAATGAATAGCCCTATAATATATATCCCTTTGGTGGGGAAGATATATATACATGTTTAAGGATATTATGATACCAGCTTTGGCTCTATTCCATTAGAAACTGTGTGAAAAAATAACATATCTTAAAATTCAATGACGAAACCCTTGACCACTTCAGAAAAAAAAAAAGACTTTTGGATTTTGTTCAATAGTGTTTCAAAAAATAAAAATTGAATCATAATAAATACAAATTATTAATTCAATAATATTAATATCAATCAAAATACAAATTATAATAATATAAAAAAGAGTTTTTCGCAAAGACCACTCAAAATTTTAAAGTTATTATATATAAATATATATATACATATACTATCCAAGTCAGCTTATTCGTACCAATTAATCTCTAAGGAAAAGTTTTAATGGGAAAGAGTGATGTTCTCTCCATGGGTACATGGGCACGTAGGTCACACGAATTAGCTTTTATCTCATTAGTTTATAATCTGAAATGGTTTGTGCATGTTATCGACATATATTGTAAAAGAAGAACATATAAGTATTGAAAATTGCAAGCTTCTAAGCACTAATATTAATATATGCCAGCTCTTCCCACAAGAAAATCAAGACATTTATCAACCTTTTTTCTAAGAACCTCGACCTATATTATATATATAACTGATCAATAAGGTGACCAAGAATGTCATTCTAATCCAAGGAAAAAATGTAAATACCAAAATATTTGAACTTAAAATTAATGCTGTATATAATTATTTAACAGATTTTTATCTTAAAAAATATATTAACAATTCTTGTGGATATATATATAATATTACGAATTTATGTATTTGTCATAGTTGCATCTAAGAAGTGACAGGCGCCAAACTTCACAGGAGTTAAATACACACATATATATATATACCTGAACTCTTTCTTCGTTTTGCAGAAAATCCCAGCATTTGCCAAAATAGAAAGTAATAGCTCACTTGCTTCTTCAGTGTGAATGCTAAAATGGAAAGTCGAAGTTGAACACCCTCCTTAATGAGGTACTTTCACTCTGCTTTTTAGCTTGTCTAACAGCTCAGGAGCTGAGATGTGACTTAACACAGATCACCTAATGCTGTACATCTTGTGACCCTACCAACCAAGATCATCTTCTTGTGATAAAATTTAAATTAAAGGGAATTTTAGAGTTATGGTCCTCTCTACCTTAATCTAGAGGCATGAGCAAAGGTCCTAAGTTTTAAAAATTAACGTTTTAGGTCTCACCTAATCACCTCGTCATTTACTAATCAAATCATAATTAGGGTTGCATTTTATCATTCTACTCTTTTCTCATTTAACAATTACGTGATTTCTTAGTTAAAGTGTTTACGACAACATTGACCGATTAGTTACCAATAAATAAGTAATCATTGACCAAAGTCAAAATGTTGACCCATTAGTGGATAATTTTAAATAGTTATAACTTTTTCATTCAGACTTTGATTTAAGTGATTTAAAAAACGTTGAAAAGATGATAAAAAAATTTACAAATTTATATGCTTAAAGTGACTTTTCGATCACCAGTGATCACTCGGGTGATTGTTACATACATTGATTGTTTATATTATATAGTGATTTTTTAAAAGCTCATAAATTTTGGGTCACAAACGGAACGGGCTATTAGCTACATTAATTGATTGCTCATGTAATCTAATAATTTTGTCAGAGGATCTTAAGGCCTTTTTTCATTGTTTCCTAAGAGGATACTATTAGGTAGGTAGGAGAATACATATCTTCAACCTTTAAATAAAGAAAAGTCTTGTAAATTCAAAGAAAGGAAATTTTCAAATAAAAAAAAGTAATAATGATTATTTCCAATATTTCCAAATACCCAAGTTATAATATAGTTAGACATATATGGATGTCCCAGAATGGAAATAACTAAAATTATACAAATAAAATTGATAATACCTTAATAACTAAAATCGAAACCAATACCTTAATATATAAGATATTCAAAACTTGCATATTTGGGGGACAAAGTAAGGTTGCGATGCATCCTCAGATCAGCCAACTTAGCCTTAGGTTGCTTGCTAAAGTAGGGATGATGTGAAAGATATTGGTTGGGAAGGTTGAGTACTCTATCAACGTACTTATTAGCTAATTAGCTACTTACTTAGGGACTGCTTAGTTGCATAACAGCTCAGTCTTCTTTGCATTAATTTCGATGTGACCTTACTAGGGATAAAGATCTCCCCGTTTCCAATTAATCAACATCTCATGACTATTATATGCTTTGGACAGCCTTGCATTAATTAATTTCACACATCTTATAGTTTTCACAAGAATTTATGAAGCTTGTCACCCTTTTCACCATTGTAAATGATGAAAGACCAAAATTTTTTTTATGTTCTTTCTCATATTATAAATGCATGATACAATGAAAAAAAGTACGCGAAGGAAGTAAATTCATAAAACAAATCAATGTAATTGAGAAAAAAAAGGCTAAGTTAAGTTAAGTAAATGCAAAAATAAAAACAAAGGACTCCTGTGTTTGCTTAATACCATTCAAATGCACAAGTTCTCTCATTAATTTTGGAAAAAATAAAAAAAAAAATGGTGAAATTAATAGAGTTTACTCGACCTTATCCCTACATCATCAAAATGATAAGGGTAAGGTAAATTAATGGAATGCATGCTTGGAGTTTACTTGATCTCGATATATATTCTGATAAGTCACTTCAAAAGATGTAGTCTAAAATATTATAATTAGGGTGTAACTTACATTTTGTTGCTTATATATATATATGCTGTTATCAACATATATTAGATGAAACCAACCAATTAGCAACTGTAATAGCCATCTGATCATCAAAAGCTAGCTAGCCTTGACGATGCAGGACGGCAGAAAATGATGGCAAATCATGAATAAAGAATTGCACATACGTGGGTGGTTAGGTTCGCTCAAGCAGTGTGAGTAGTTGTGGGCCAAAGAAATTAAGTGGCCCCACCAACTGACAGTTATAAACATATATGTATATATATAATATATCTGTATTTTAACATTTTAATTAAAAATATAAAGTCATGAATAGATTGTGGGGAGGGACATGAGGTCAAATAAGGACAATTGTATAGTAATTTTTAGGGTGTCATTCGATCATGTAATTAAAATATATAGTAAAGTTGTTCGGATGATGTCGTGAAACAAATAAAATTGCAAGATCAGTGCCAGTTCCACATTTTTGTTTACATTTATATATATAAGGAACCAATTAAAAAGCTTGATTGGCGGTGGTGGAATGTAAGCATCATATATAGAAAATGACCAAAGGGTTCTCAACAGGGTGCCAAGTGGAAGAAATTAAAGCCTGGTAGAGGAGCCATTGACTCAGACTTCTTGTATATATATATATATATATATATATATATATGCCATGAAGTAGGGGTTGGTGGACAACCACCTTTTTGTCACAAATAATTTGAAAGCAAACCCCTGGCTCTTGCATTTTCTCCTTTCTTGCTTTGCTTGGTCTCTTGTGTTTGGCACCATCACCTCCAAGCTCTCTCTCTAATGGCCCTTTTGCAATGCCAATATTTTTAAATTTCTTAGAGAAGCGTGAAATTAAAAATTTGGAAAAAATTTTCTATTAGAGTCATTGTGCGATTCTATATTGATTCAAATATAATTAAAATTTCTCTATTAGTGTCATTAATGTTATACTTTGAAAAACTCATTTTAATTTATGGTTCAAATATAATTTTTTAAATGTAAATATTTTATTTTTTTAATTGTATCATATAATTTTTACATCACAAACCAAATACTGTGAATCTTGAAAGAAGAAAGTAACATAGATATTAAATGTGAAAAAGGATGACAGTCTTGTTTGTATGTGGAGGGATTAATTAAACAAATTAAGTTTGGAACAGTGGGAAGGGAGAGAGAATTAGAGAGTAGGGTAGGAAGGGTGTTTTCAGGGATTGGAAGGGTGAAGAGGAAAGAATGCTCCTCAAGACCCGCAATTGAAAGGGACATTAATGAAGTAAATTTGTAGGAGATTCATGAGGTTATTGCCACTATTATTGAGCCGGCCTTCCTCTCATTGAGATATGTGTTCTTTGCATCCACTAAAATTTCATGCCTCAGTACGCCTACCCTTAATTTTAGGGGATTCATCAAACCCAACGCTATATACTAGCAATTTCCCTTTAATTAATACTCCCTTCACAACACATTTTTTAAATCTATGTTTCCTAATAATTGAATACCTCTACTACACGAAGCTATAAGTGTCCAATACTTATCTTATCCATATTGCATATTATCAATAGAGATTATAATAAATAATCCATGTATATATATATATATATATATATATGTGTGTGCTTTTGCATATAAAATAATGATAGAATAAAGAAAATTAAACTTGTAATTTAAATAGCTTGAATGGTAGTATAAAATTAAAGAATATATGATTTTATGTATGTTGAGTGTCAACGTTATTTTTCAGTATTTGCACACAACCTCTTTTAAATATTAGGTCTGTCATTTCTCTCACCTAATTTTTTATAAATATTAGGTGTCAACGTCGACCCAACGTATCTTTAACATTATTAGTGCCAGCAAGTAAAGATAATATTTGACCTAATTTTTATTGGGTGACCATTAAATGCTTATACAATTAATATAAAGATTATAATTATAATTAATGTAAATCATACCAATTTCAACGCTATCTTCGCAGAAGACAGCAATGCCAGCCTACTTTCAATGCTGCCTTCATACACACAAGATAGCAATGCCAACAGATACTAGTGTGGATTTTTTTTTTCTTTTACTGGTAATATGTAGTTATAAGAAGAGGTAGGATCCCAGTAGATAAGTATGAGTACTATGAGACCTGAAAGAAAGGGAAGTAGATTTAGAGGACTCGGATCCACACCGCGACATTTGAACCCTACCCACTTGTGAAAGGTGGATGGGTGTCAACCATTAAATCATTAAATCAACTGATGATATACAGTTGGATCATTTAATTTTCTAATCTTAATTAGCAAGAAATTAACTCAATGAATGACATCATAATTAATTTGCTGTATGTGTGAAACATGAGGAAGAAATGTACAAGGCATCTGCGATGCCTATGTATGTTTCCCATTTGGTCAATAGCTAGGTAAAATGGCCCTTTTAATTTCTACATGTTGATACGAGCTGGCAACTCTACTCGTGGCCGCCGGTTTCACCATTGGAGGACGGCTAAGGTCAGCACTTTTTGACTACTTTTTTTTCTCTTTAGAAAACATTAGACGAAACGAAAACTAATTTTATAATATGCCCACATGGGTAACTCGAAAATCTAGAAAAAGAACATGAATTTGATAATTTTCAAAAAAGTGAATTAAAGGTGAAAAAGGAAGAATAATAAAATAATTAAAGTTCAAAAATAAAATAAAAAAGAAAAGTCAAAAACAAGAAAATTAAAGTCAACGAAGTTGCAAAAACATAAATTTGCTAGTTGTACTTCACCTCTCCAAAGTCTACGATTCTCGAATCCAGGTGATTTAAATAATCAAATCTTTTTCAAGATTCTTTCCTTCCTTCCTTCCTTCTTTTTCTTCTTTAAATACCCACAAACACCAAGTAGTGAAAAAAACCCCATAAGCATCTCACAATAACATCTCTCATCTTCTTCTTTTTCCTTCCATTAAGTTAGAACAACTTAATCTTGTATACCCATGGTGGTGCCATCTCCAAACCCAATTCCTAATGATCACAATCAGAGGATGAGAGGACATCATCATCAAGACATTCCAATTATTGATTTGTCACGCAAGAAGTCCAATGTAAAAGAACTTATTGTGAAGGCAAGTGAAGAGTATGGTTTCTTCAGGGTGATTAACCATGGTGTTCCAAAGGAGATAATACAGACGATGGAGAAAGAAGGTCTTGGTTTCTTTGCAAAATCTGCTTCAGAAAAACAGAAAGCCGGGCCTCCTAATCCACTTGGCTACGGTGTCAAGAACATCGGTTTTAGTGGAGATATGGGTGAAGTTGAATATCTCCTCCTTCATACCAATCCTCAATCTGTGTCTCAGAGATCCAAATCCATCTCCAAAGACCCAGCAAACTTCAGGTAATTATATATAATTAACATTTCATATACTATATATATATATGTGTGTGTGTGTATAATTATAATTATAATTCCCATTAATTCTACGCATTTTCTGTTTAATTATATAAAACTTGAAATACCCATATGTATATATTGTGTCCACAGGTCAAGACCATGTGCCTTTTTACCTTTAGCTTTACGTTTCTTTTATAGGTGCCTCATGTTCATAGAGATACATACTGTATAACCTATATATCAAGTTCTTGAAGTTGGTGTCTGGTTGCAATGTCATTAGCTCTGCAAAAACCCACATTTGAACTATTATATATATATATATATATAGCTCAAATTGAATCAATCAAACAAAGCTTTCATTCCAGTACTGAAACTGAAAGCATTTGTTAATTTGATCCATTATAAATTATAAAAGATTAAAAACATATATGCTGTTCGTTGGTTCACCACCCAACATCTCTTTTTATCCAAATTAACGACAAACTATCTGTTGCGTCGACACTGGTGAACCAAATAGTACTTATATAAGAAAAAGACCCATTATTTAATCCAAAAAGACCAGTTTTCAATCTGGGATGGCTAATATTCATGTCTGCCGACCAGCAGATTACCTGGAATATATGATATATATATATATATATATATTTATTTATTTATTTTTTCTGGTGTACATGCAACAAGCCAAAAAAAAAAAAAAAGGCCTGAAAGTATCATTTTTCATGGGCCAGCCGTGTAAAATTTTCATTGGTGAAATCATTCCCTCATGGGAATTTGTTTTTTTTTTAAATTATTTTTAAAACCAAAGAAAAAAAGAAGAAGAAAAGAAATTATAAAATATCGTATGTTTTGGAGTGAGAAGAGGATGGGGAACAGGAATGACAGAGGAAATCAATCACACAGAGGTTCAGGTCCAGTCAAGTCAGATTAAAAGACCACCAATAATAATTAGAATAAGACATGAAAGAAAAGAGTGTAAAACTGTAAAGATACTCTGGACTTGTTTGGTTTGATACTAAATAGAGCAAAACCATGATGAACTTCACGTACAACTTAGTAATCTCTCATGCCAAACTAAGCTAAGCAACTTTCATCATTTTCTGCTACTACTTCTGCCATTACTTCTGCTATTGTTTCATCATCATCATCTTCTTCTTCTTCTTTATATATTATTTTCTGATTTATATATTTTCTTTCTTTCTTTCTTCTGTGGCATTGGCAGCTGTGTTGTAAATGAATACGTACGGGCAGTTAGAAATCTTGCATGTGAGATCTTAGATCTAATGGCAGAGGGGTTGTGGGCTCATGACAAGTCTGTGTTCAGTAGCCTCATCAGAGACGTTGAAACTGACTCACTCATCAGACTCAATCACTATCCATCTTTCAAGGACACCACCCCCCATAGTAAGGACATGGACATGCAAAACTGGGACACATCATCACTCTCACAGTTTCATCATCATCATCATAATATGATGAAGAACATCAACAAAAACAGGATTGGTTTTGGAGAACACACTGACCCTCAGATTTTGACCATCTTAACATCAAACGGCGTGGAGGGCTTACAAATCTGCTTGGAAAATGGGGAATGGGTCCCAGTCCCACCAGATCCTTCTGCATTTTGTGTTAATGTCGGCGATGTTTTACAGGTAATTAAAACTCTCTGCTTAATTACTTCCAACTCTCTGCATCATCGCATCACCACTAATTGATCAGATAAGTTGGGATATATGGGGCCCTGTACAGGCATATATACACACAACCATTGCAGCCTATTCAATTTTGATGCTCATTTTGGGACCCATTTGGTGCACCCTTAGTTGGGTTGTTGAGAAGCAACCATATTTTGATGGGCATGCATCATTAGTTTTCTGATTATATCTACCTTAACCATGCAGCTTCTTCATCTTCTCATTCCATTCAAAACCCTGATCACTAATGATACAAATTATTACCATTATTATTTTCAAAGAGTACGTATATATAATTGTCTGATAGGAAAATGTACTGTACATAATGAAGGGCAGATTAATTACCCGTCTGAGAAATGTTGTTCTAACTATCAAAAAAAAAAAAGTACAACTATACGTATAACTACGTCTTCATGTTCAATCAATCATTGATTAAGTACAGGAAGTGCAAAACACATATATCTAACAAATAATACAACGTTGTAATTGCAAGTGAGTACTTGTTTTTTTTTTAATGGAAACAGTATTTTCTGTTCCATTATGTATACGAATAAAATTTGTAGACTGAAGCAAATTAAGCAGCTGGGGAAGTTGGTGATGATGGGAGTACTTGGGGGGTGACAATAGCCCAAGAATGTCAACCCTGTATGAGTTTGCATTGTCCCCTGCTTTAATGGCAAAAAGGGCTTCATGTTGCCGTCTAAAACTCAATTGCTCTGCCTTTAATGTTGCAATAGAACACAATATATATATTAATCATGCCGACTTCGACATCATAAATGTCATTGATTCTTTGTTTCTTTTTCTTTTTTTCTATAGATTAGAAACAAGTTTTACTAGTACATGAATCTTAGTACTAACTAGTGTATGAATTTGTGTGTAATGAATGAAGGCATTGACAAATGGGAGGTTCAAAAGTGCGAGGCATAGAGTGATAGCCAACTCAATGAAGGCAAGGTTGTCAATGGTATACTTTGGGGCTCCACCACCTCATGCATGGATCTCTCCTTTACCTGAAATCCTCTCACCTCACAACCCTCCTCTTTACAGGCCATTCACTTGGTGTGAATACAAGAAAGCCACTTATTCCCTCAGATTGGGAGATGGAAGACTTGATCTTTTCAGGCTACATGATTCAGATCATCCTCATCATGATCAACAAAACATTAATAATAATATTAATATTGCCTGATTTTAATGATGATCTACTAGATTATATTTATATTTGTGGAGATCGATCGTACAGGGAAATTAAGGTGAATTAATTATCATGCAGTTGTATAAATAACTGGTTATTTATAATTAAGGAGGAATACTAATATATAGCTAGGTAGCTAGCAAGCAAGCAGAGGAGATGGGTCTTGATGATCAAGTACCAGTGCATCCATGGGGGACTTTGATGATCAATGGAAGTGGGACTAGCTAGAGCATGAGCTGCTGGGGGTGCTTTAATTTTGTGATTTGTAGAGGTTCCTTTATTTATTTTCTTTTCTTTTTTTTAAGAAAAAAATAGTTATTGTATGTTCAGGTTATTGGCGCTTTTTTTTTTTTAAATGTTTATGTAAAATGGTTTGTAGAACTAGCACTAGTCCTTAATTTATGTAATCCTGGCCTTTTGATGAGTGTAATTTAAATAAGAATGCAAAGTAATCTTTCTCTTCTCCTATATCTTTTTTTTTTTCCTACTTCATTGAAGTTCTTAATTTAATTTCTTTGATTTTCTATTCACTCATCACCTTCCCCAAAATATCAGTTGATTAATAAGTACATTGTTTTGATGGTTGTGTATATTCTTTTTGTCTGAAAGGAACTGCACATCTTGAAAAAGGACTTTTTTTTTTTTTCATGCATATTGGCACACTAACAAACCCAAAAAATAAAAAATAAAAAATAAAATACATATTCTCTCTATGTTCATATCATTCAATTTAAGATTACTTTATAAAATAAAATACATATTCTCTCTATGTTCATATCATTCAATTTAAGATTACTTTATATTAATAAGGTTCTAATTAGATATTTATGTCAATAAGACAATCGTGCAATCATATAATGTGCAATTCATCTTTGTACTCTTAAAGTTATCGCATTACAACCTTATGTTAACTGACACTGATGACTGATGACGATTGTGCTAATTGTGTATGTGTGTGCGCGTGTCACAATCATAATCACGATCACTAATCTATCTAAAATAGACAGCTTAATTGGTTTAGTAAATAATTATGTGAAGAATTATAATGGTTAGGCTTAATCAAGTTTACCAACCATGACTATGAAATGAGTGTTGGTTGTCCCATCAACCAACTAATGTGTTATGTGACATATATAACTTTAAGTGTTAGGTGAAGAAAGTCATTAGAAATTTTACTTAAAGTGTGCTTTTGGGTTACTTTATTTCTTATCTTAGGAGAAAACAAAGTATCATTGATTAACATGATGTGATTAATTAGCACTAAACATGTCAACAAAAAGAATTAAACTAGGTAATTAATTAGAATGATTATGTGGTCTCTTTGTGATAGAGACCTCACTTATATTTCATTGATATCGATAACATGACACACATATCTTCATTTTGTTTTGGGTCATTCATCATTTTTATCTTCTTCACAGGACTTAGAAAATGACATTAATTGAGCTAGCCACTAAGATGTTAAATAAAGATATATATGATGTAGAATAATTATGTATGTTATAATAATAATAATAACAATAAAATCAAGAAAGAAGAATAAGACACAATTTGCGACAATTTAATTATTAATGTCAACTTTCTAAGACATTACAATTTAATAAATAGTAATTGCAACAAGAGGGATTAGAGTTAATCATGATTTGATGTGAGATAATTAGATGGTCAACTTGAATAAGATGTGATTTGGACAACAAATCTATGATTACTAGATTAAACGACTACACTTAGTCAATACAAAAAGAAAGGAAAAAAAAAAAAAACAGAAGAATCAGAAAAAGAAAAGTGAAATGAGAAGACAAGACCCAGTTTAGCATTATAATTCATTCAAATTAAAACAGCTTAAAAGTTAATATATGCTTAATCTTCATGGTGGTTGAACACATTTTGACTCATGGAAAGAGGCTTTGATGGCCAACCCTCATCCAAACATCTCACATGAAATAATTTAATAACCTACAAAACATATCTCATGACACAACATGAAATTATTTAAAAACCTACTCCTTAAATTCTTCTCTATATACATATACATATATATAAGTTAAATACCCATTGTGCCCTCTATGGAAAATACAAAATTAATGTATTTTTCATAAAAAAAAAATGACTATAATAAAGTAAGATAGAAAGTATATATGCCCTTTTATGCCAAGCATTAATTATAGCTACTATATGTACATTTCAGTCATTTTTACCTTGCCAACCCCTACATGAATTGAGAATGATCATGGATAAATAAGATTGGCAATTAAGGTGGTTGAGGTACTTAACCAAATATATAAATGAAGGGGAAGCTAGCTAGGTTATCAACTTACTAACTACTCTTGTGAATGATCAGTAATCCAATGTGAGCATGGCTTCACTGGTGCTGTTCTTGGAAGCTCTAATGAGGAAGAAGAAGCACATCGATCATGAGGAACCAGCAGCAAGCAAGAGTTCACAGTTCTTGGAGATCCAACATAACGAAGATCGAAATGGAACAAGGCAAAGAGATTCTTCAATTCATGTGGCAAATTGCAGTGTATTTGAAGAACATGATCATGATCACATGAGTATTGGAAGTATTTATAACATATTTCATGATCAGGGTGGGATGTGGAAATTAGCTGAATGCTGCATTTGGCCTTAAATTAATTAGGAGTATTCTTCTTTTTCTTAATACATTTGGTTTCAAGTTGTATATGTATACCCTTCATTTTAATTTTAAGAAGAAAACTGCAGAAGCAATTTAAGTGACAATATATAAGTTGAACTGATTGGATGTATATATGTAATAATGAATATTAATCACAGTGTACTCATGGTTGAAATTAATTTTCCTTCTTCTTCTTCTTCTTCTTTTTTCTTTGGGATCTTCCACAGCGTACATGTAAAGAGTGCTGTGTTTTAAAAATATAGAAAGAAAGAATGATTTGAAGCCAATCAAATATTTTTCACATGATTTTGTCGCCTTGAAAAGTAAATAAAGCTTATTTCTATCTCTGTAGAGATGGAAAAGATTCTTATTAATTAAGTTCTTCACTTTGTCATGATTTGAGTTAATCGGAGTTATCATCTAAGTAGTACTCAATGACAAAGAACATAAGTAAATTCAAATTAAAAACTTCAAATAAAAGGGTCAAAAGGAGCTTAGACCCCAAATAGGCGAGATGGTGGACACAACGACAGAGAGCGTATGTGACCTAAAAAAAAGATCATGAAAACCACGAATATGACTTAGACTCTGCTTACTCAGCTAAAATAAACCCTCCCTTGTTAAATGGATAGGAGTCCGGAACCTCCCACCTCAATACACACCAGAGAAGCTAAGCACCAAGTATACCATTAAAGTTATTGTACCTTATGGAGTTGTCCTATGTAAATTAAGTTACTATGCCTTTAAATCTTTATTTTTTCAGTTTATATTCATTTGCTTTAAGACTTCAAAATAAAATGGACAAGAATCCCCACAGTGGACCCTAACCCCTCCCCACCAAGAAAATAAAAAAAAAAAAATACAGAAATTGGGTGGGGGAGAAGCTCTGGCTCCAAGCTATTAGCTAGCCAGTATTAATGATGAGATGGAAGCACCTATGATCATGAGGAGGAAAGTAAAATAATAATAACAATAACAGTAACAATAACAAACACAATTGAAGTTTGAACAATAGATTAGTGAAACAGGTGCATACAAGTTACTTAAAACTTCAGAGGAATCTATAACAGGTGGGAAAAGGTGAGTTAATTTAAGGGTATCCCTATGAATCCAGGGGTGTTTTTGGGTTGGTGGTGGTGGCTCCTCAGACTCATCATCATGTCTTTTCAAATTTCTATCCATGATTTTCTGTACCATTGCCCTCTCATATGATTTTTTTTTTTTTTTTTTTTTTAGTTCAGTTCATGAGTCAGTGTTGCAGTAGAGTTACTGCAACCCTATCCACACCACCTTTGCCTCTTCTTCCCCTTCTGCTCCTTATGTCAGAGGCTGAGTAGCTAATAGCTTCAGTCTCTTTATCCTTATCCGTGTATCCACTCTCCCTTTCAAATCACAACAAAACACTTGGAAGACATATCTTCTTTATAGCTCCAATCCACTGGGATCCCCTCTTTGTTCAATATCTAGGGACATAGGGAGGGGGTTTCACATCATGTGAACTTTAGGGGAGGTAAATCCAAGTTACATTCTGGAAAAATTTGGAATTTTTTTTTTATGCTTGATTTGACATTGGACAATTCATGGACTCTTTGCCAACTTGTTCAACATGTGTATGATTGCAATTTCTAAAGCGCCACAACAAGATATGTTTTAAAACATATTTAGAGCCAAAAAAATAAATTAAAAACCTGCAAACCAAGCAGGCATATACATGTCCCCCACAAAGTTAAAAAAGGGCCTATGCCCAATAATCCCAATCTATATTTCTTTTAGTAGGAGATTAATACCTTCAATACCTATCAAGTAGCACAATTATATTGATAGGAAAAAGGCATGAACTCAGTAGCTGGTTAATCAAACTCCAACCTGCTATTTTTTTTTCTTTTTTTCTTTTTTTCCTTTTTTCTCAAATGACAAGCCTTTACAAAAATTATCTACTACTAACAAGAAAACCACTTATAACCAACAACCCTAGCCCAATAAGTGCAGTCTCTTTGTGGGATCACACAATGATATATTTCACAGTATAGACACCACATGCACCACCTTATTTGATAGTACTGAGCCAAATGATTGATTAAATTATAAGCTGCAAGAGAAAACTGAATCTATATCACTTGAAGGCCAAACATTACCCCAACAATAGAAAATGGTTTATCCTTTCGATTTTGGGAGGATAAATGGTTTGGAGATTCTACTTTGGCTACAAGTTTCCCTAGACTTTACCAATTGTCCTCAACCCACCAGCTTCCCATTGCGGCCTTTGTATCGGATAGTAACTCACCTTGAGACACCTATTGGAATTTCCATTTCATAAGACATGTTCCATCTAGATCCATCAGTCAGCTTGATAACCTTGTGTCACTACTATCAAATATTCGGTTGACCCATGAACAAGATAGGTTTAGATGGTCGTTGCTTCCAAATGGGGTCTTCTCGTGTAAATCTTTCCTTGATTGCATCACCGACTATCCACAAATCATAAACCCTTCCATTACCTCATGCTTGTGGAGTGCTCATCTTCCCTCTAAGGTAAAATTTTTTGGATGGAAGTTGAACAGTATATGATGCAAAAGAGGTCTCCATATAGAGCTATTTCTCCCCATTGTTGCCCCTTGTGCAAACTTGATGGTGACTTGATAGATCATTATTCATACAGTGTTGTGTGGGTAGGGAGATGTGGCAAAGATGGGAGTACATGTGTACAGGCATGTTCTTCAGGCCATCTATGTGAGGAGTGCATTTTATTGGCACAAAATGCCTCGGGGTCAGGAAGAGTGAAAGATGTTTGTAGAATTATCTCATTTGCAACCACTTGGGGGCTGTGGATTGAAAGGAATTCGAGGATCTTCCGAGAGACAGAGTGAGAGATGTACGATTTATGGGAGGAAATATATTGGGTTGCAGCATCAACAATTTCTAATAGTTTTTCAGTAAATAATTGGGTGAGGGATTAGAGTAAGTATATGTTTTGAAGAGTTTATATACTCTAGTGTTTCTTTTGGCAAATTGTGGTTCATGTAATTTCATGATAAGATTAGAAAGCACAGGAATAGAATCACTGCCACTCCAAGTTATATATGTAATTTCAGAGCCGGCGTCTCTTTAAATGGCCGGTTTCAGAATCAATTAAATAAATAAATATTGTACAACAATTGTTAACATATGTTAAGCAAACTAAACTAGTTGTTCACCAAATATATAATGTTGTATAATAACTGCATTTTTTTTTTTCCTCTTTAGAAAAAATGGACGCTACACGTCACATTTTCCTAAAGTCTAAGAAAAGAATGCTTCTTCTTTCTTGTGTATAATTTGAACGTGTTATAATAGTAGTAGTACTATATACAAGAGGTGAAAGGAGCAACTCAGACGAGAATCTGCGACCTGGCTGCACCGCGGGAACACTTTGTCCGAGCAGTTTTGCTGAGTGCACAGATGCAGGTTTCAAGAAGCTCCAAATCTTCGTCCCACGTCAGCAGTGAAGCTAACTCTGGCTTCTCCAGGAGCATTTTAGAGGTCAGAAACCCTGCAATTGTCCAAGTCTGGTTAAGCCGCGACTGCTTCCCTATAAATCGGCCATTTCGGGTGTCGTAATATTCAGGCCACTTGTCAACCGAGAGCCTCTTCTCAGCTTGAGCAACAGCTTTCTCAGCTAATTCAGGTCTCCCCATCTTAATGCAAGCTAGTGTGAACTGAAATGATGCAAAAACAGAGAAGATATTTAAGGCATAAGATAAACCATGAGAGTTAAAAGAACAACCCAAACGGGGGGGGGGGGGGGACAAAACCCATAAGATAAACCATGAGAGTTAAAAGAGCAACCCAAACGGGGGGGGGGGGGGGGGGGGGGGGGAACAAAACCC
This sequence comes from Paratinospora sagittata, assembly GCA_035771175.1. Classification (NCBI taxonomy): domain Eukaryota; kingdom Viridiplantae; phylum Streptophyta; class Magnoliopsida; order Ranunculales; family Menispermaceae; genus Paratinospora; species Paratinospora sagittata. Next base: position 1,376,815 of record CM069607.1, on the reverse strand, counting down.
ACAAACACCTAACATGTGGATGTGGAGGACACTTCATCCACTGTTCAATAGGTTCCCCCTAAAAAAATCTCCTCTGGCCACTGATTTGTTTTCATTCCTTTCTGTTTCCTTTTTTTTTTTTCTTCTTTTTTTCTTTTTTTCCTAACCAATTGAGATTGGCTAAAGGAAGGCAACAGAATAGGACGGTGATGTTTATCCAATAAGGACAACTTTGGCCGAGGAGATACGATGCATCAATTATTGGAGTAGGTATGATAATTTCAGGTCATAAGACTCGTTCATCCCCTCTCATGACCATGCACTTGCAACATACTGAAAATCAATAAGAATAGTACCTGCCACAGAAGTGTTGGCCAGGATCCACCATTATGATAAGACCAAGGGCTGCAACAATCAAATATTTAAGAATGAGCACAAGTGGCATTATTCAGCAAGTAACTAATTCTGAAAACCATACTTTCTTTGTTGAAATCCTATGGAGGATGGGGAAAGAAATACGATAAGAGTGGAACAATGGACAAAAACTCACGTATTCTTTGGATCACTGCCAGTTATTATACGCCACTCCTCATATTCCAAAGCAGGATAGCATATCTTCAGAGGCATTTGACCCATTAGATCATCCCACTTGTCCTCAATCAGATTTAGAATACCCTGGTTCTGTCTTGGAGTTCCCAAGGATGAAACAATTGCCCAAAGGTTCCCAAGTGTGAAGAACCTAAAATCCATGTGAGCAGGTTGAAGGTTTCCAATGAGATAACCACCTTTGTCCGGCACCCAATCTACCAGCCAGCTAGGTATTTGATCAGGATAGATGTTGAACTTGTTGGTAGCATTTGTAGAATACTCCTCTGTTTTGTAGCGGTATATTTCGTTGATCTTCTTCATGTCCACCCAATAATACTCCCTGATGTGGAATGACAATGCACTCAGTCTATTGTTGATGGCTCTCACCAGATTCTTGGATCCATCATCAACTGCAAGCATCTCACGGGCACTCCTCAGGGCAGCATAGAATAGAGCCTAGAAATTCAAACTTAATTAACTAGAGAATATGAAGAATAGGAGGAATATACAAAATTGAGAGATTAAAGCCAGATGTCAATCCAATCATATAGATAGACCAGGCCAATTGGGTAACAAGTAAAGAAACTGATTTTGATTTTTATAAGTGGAACCCCCACACTACAAGATCACGAATAATGCAAGGATTTCTAGAGCTGAGCATACATTTTAGGATCTTCTCAAGCTCAAATGAAAGAAATTTAATATGCAAGGAGAAGAGCAATAAATCCAATGACCTGTCATTAGCCATTTTGTACATGCCTTACGACATGTTTTCAAACCTATCTAACTGTTGGTGGTATCAAACGCAAACGTACAAAATTTCACAAGTGCCTCTCCTACTTGGATCCTAGAGTTTTTACCATCACACACCTTTCTCCCCAAACCAAAAATTAGGAGAAAAAAATGAAAAGAAAGAAAAAGAAAATAGAAATTAGATAGATATATCATTCCCATCATCCAAAGTATGGAGCCGCACGTTTTCAAAGGGAGAATTCTTGATGCAAATTATGTGCAAAAAATAACATACTAAGTGATAGAACCAGAGTAAAAATGAACCCAATATGTATGTATTGCAGCTTCAGATGGCAAGCTCCCGAGAACATCTTACAAGAAAAAATTGAAAATTACTAAATATGAAGAAAGTCCAATTCTAGTGTTTAGAACGATCATTCTTAGATGTGGAGATGAAGGCGAAGATGCAACTAATAGAAGTAGTTGAGTGGATGAATTGGAGTAGAGATTACCAATCAAGCTGCATGGAAAATTCAACAGGATAGGGGGGTGGAACATTGAGAAATCAAGAAACAAGCAGTGCAAGAAAATTTAGTTGAAATTCTACTAATAATTTGACCCACTATGCACTTTGGATCATAAATTTCAATTTAACCTACAACTATATGATTTTATCAAATCTTACAATTTGCATAAATTCTGAGGCTCAATTCATCACAAAAACTATATTATTATTTATTTTCTTTTATGCTTTTTCTAGACCCTAGAATAGATGGTTTTTACCAATTACAAAATCATGCCTAACAAGAACTGCATCTTCCTATATGCAACTTGAGAGACCAAATTAACATGCAATTACAATACAGAAGAGATGCCTGATCCAATTGACAAGGAAGCAATACTCATCCCAAGTCCACATGTATAGGACAGTCACAAATAAAACTTCAAAACAATATCAATAACATATAAACAAATACAATTACCCAATCAATGGCAGTAGACCAGAGTTTCTACAGAAATGATAAGTTGTTTAGCCAAAAACTTGTGAGATGGAATGTGGCTCAAAATTTGACCACCACACAAGCCAGCTTTCCTCATATTTAAAGTTTCCTTCAGAAAAACAGGTATTCCCATACATAGCCTGGATGTTGCTGGGAAGGATGTAGCAAATAAGAAAGGCTATCTTTGAACACAGAAGAATAGCTTTCACACTCATGCTTGAGAAATAAGAAAGAGGATCCTAAGCCATATAAGAAACATAACAAATCATTCTTTAACACGATGGTTTAAAATTGCTTCTTTCTCTTTCATTTTTCTAGCCAAGTACTAACTGATGCATCAAACTGTCGATGACATGCTAAAGTTTTCTCTTTATTTTGCAAGACATTTGTGAGTTGCGGTGAACAGCATTGAGAAAGGCCCCTTAATCTATAAAATAATTAGGCATAGTACACTAATATATGCATTTTACATTTCAATGACATGAATACTAATTCAAATCTATCTTTACTTACAACCAATTACATTTTGATAGTTATTACACTAGTAAGGAGAACATGGCATTAGGTGAAAGGATTTAAAAGACGAATAGGATACTCAAAATGTCATGGTAGGACGTAGACACGTGAAAATATGAAAATACATCTCTTGATGAAAATATGGCTTGATACAAAGCGCTGGCAATGTAGCATCCATGTTGCCACTTTCCAAATACAAACAAGGGTAAAGAAGGTGGCAATGCCCAAATGATGAAAGAAAATATTGCCACTAACAAAGTTATTCTTCTCTCTGATTGTGCTTTTGTCCATGTCTACAAGATAATCAAGACCTTGAAAACCCTTATTGTTTACAAAATATATTTTAAAATTAATAACTTAAGAAAAAATGAAACTCTACTAAATATTCATAAAAGCATTGGGGCCCACACAGCAAAACTGAGAATCCAATCACAACCCCAATCTAGACATGAGTAATAAATCCCATCCGCAGCTTGAGAATTCTGAGGATATCATCATGTTTGCAATGCCCTTCCAACATTTTTCCCTCAGTCATTCCTAAGCATCTGCCACTTATGATCTTGTCCTTCGGCCAGTGCTATCAAAAGTGCACACTTTTGTATGTAAAAAATGAGCCATGAGGCTACAGTGACTTAATTAATTACCTCCGAAGTAAACATTAACATTTGTACTTGCTTGTAACATATAACTACGTGTCTTTTTATATTATGAAGCACATTGACTTGTAGTCCAACAATAGCAACAACATCGACTTCTCCCTCACTTTCACTTTTCTGACTCTCTCTACATGAACTTCTTAAAGTAGATACACCAGATGCCCCAGATATTATTCAGTTATCATAGTTAAGGAAATATCATCAACAACCATGGTCGTCTTTCTTTCTTTCTCAGCAGCTCCTTCAAGATCTGACCATTGCCACTTCTTTCTGCTGCTATGGCTGCTGATACTAGAAACTAATATTCTGCTGACCAAACTCAGCTTCTACTATGTTTCTAGAATTGTACAATTCTGAAGCTTCCTACTTTAATAGTATGACTCAGAAATTATGCAAGTGTTAGTTCAATGTCAGATTACTACTTTTCTAATACAAATAAAACAGATTTGCCGATCCCATGCCGTATTTTAAACCTTAAATTTATCCAACCAACTTAAAATTTCTTTAATATTCATAAATACTATCTCAATTAATTAAACATATAACTATTACTTTCAATGTTGTTATTGGTTTTGTTGTTGGTATAATTCTATGAATAAATGTTACGTTTTCTTGTGAAACAGATGCACCTGCTGTAGTATTCAGAGGAATAAGAAGCCTCCATTCACAACTCAAAGATAATATTTCTTCAAATTTTAAAAAAAAAAAAAAATTCATATGAAGTAGTGTGAACTTACTTGGATCTCAAGGGGATGTCCATGGATACCCATCCTCCGATCTATCATGCAGGAGCCATCAGTGACCAATAGAGAAGGGAACATATCAAACCCATCAGTAAGACACAAATTCAGAATCAACTTGATGCCTGTTTGAATATCCACTCTTTCTTGAAGTGCATAATCTCCAGTGATCTTTCCATAAGCTTGTAAAAGAATGATCCACCAAAGCCCTGTTTACAGTAATATGTCCTTATTTAAACCTCCATCCATTTCCAATGCTTTTCAAGCAAAATTCCATTAAATCTAATACTCTTTCAAAAATTACAAAATGGACATGTGCAAATGCGACCTAAAGAGTACAAGATGGATAACTGCAAATGTCACAAATGAAAAGAAATAACAATAGAAACCATAAAAGTGTAGATTAAAAAATAGTAACCAGCTACAGATTTATAACATACTAACCAGAATCAACGGGAGCAACACGCCCGATTGCCGATTCCCCAAAATCTGGATCTAGAACTTCCTCAAATGCTCCATTACTTCCATCCAGAGGCACACTTCTAACTTTAAAACTTGCAGGCATCAGCCCTTGCCCTGGACTGTAACAGTCCACAGTTTTCTCCCAACTCTGACATCAATCACAAAAACTTTTCAAAAAAACAAAATTACACCAATTTCATCCTATAAAATGAAAACAAGAGAATGGCAATATCTAACCTGCAGTTGCAAAGTATGAAGCAGAAAATTCCTCACAATCTCCCCTTCCCCTTTCAGCAGAAAGGCGAGTGCCGATGGAACAAAGTCCCGAATAAACACCTGATCATAATTAAGCGGCTGCTTATCAGCTGGATCATTCGCCGCAACAGTCCCAACCGGGCTCCCACAATACATCACAACCGATTCATTTAACAACTTCCAAGCCTCTTTTTCAATTGCCGATAACTCCCTCTTATTCTCCAAGCCCTTAGCCCCATTTAAACCCTCCGAATTCTCTACATCCACACCAACCCCACCACCACTACCTTCAACCCTAGCTTTTTCTTCTCCTTCTCCTATATCTACACCTCTCTCAATCCTCTCAACCACCAAAGGCTTCACATTCATCCCACCCTGAACATAAATCCTCTCGAAACTCTTATCATTCACATGACCTTCAACGGAAGTCGAATGTCGCCGAATATCCGACGCAACATTCGTAATCACCGAAACACCCCTCCTCCCAACCTTATTACTACTACTACTAGTACTACCACAACAACAATAACCTGAAAAAACCCTAGCTTGGCCCCAGTTCGAATTGGCCACAAGAAACCGACCTTGATCGGGATCAATTACACGTCTAAAACCCATGATCCGTAAATTACTACTACGATCCTGAACTAACTTCGATCGAGATCTCGACAAATTATCAATAACCATTGAAGAATGATAACATTTCGGCGATCCGAACCCGAAAAACGACGACGTTCGGGAACTGATCAGGATTCTACAACAGGGCTTCATGGTGGAAATTCCCATCATGGAACCGCTCGGATTCATACCCGTAGTAAACAAATCGAGATTCAGAGATTTCTTGGAATTGAAATTAAAATTACAAATCTAAGCAGCAATTAATTACAAAACAACTCTGTCTATCTCAAAAATTGAATAGCAGAGAAGCCAAAAAAAAAAACAGAAATTTTCGAAAAATCACGGAAAGAGAATTATAAATTTGAATACTTACAAGAAGAAGAAGAAGAAGAGATGAAATGAAGTGATGTGAAAGATGAAAATGGCGTCTGAAGAAGAAGAGGAAACAAAGAAGTATACGGCTTTTGTTTCCCTTTTGTTGTGTAATAAAAAGAAAGGCGGAAAGAAATGAATTGTGCTTTTTTTATAGAGGAAGAAGGCGTGTCCGAATTCTGAACACGTTACATCTGGGATTTTTACGGATGTGTCCCTTGTTGGGAGCTTCGTGGATGAAGAGGAGCTGAAATAACGAGGATAAAATACATATTTTTACGGATGTCCCTTATTTGTTATATGACGTAAATTATTACTTTATAGATATTTAAGTTAAAAAATATTTTTTAATGTTTTTATTTAAAATATATATTTTAATAAAGTGTTAAATATTTTTTTAATTAAATTTAATTAATATTTATTTATTTTTTGTGGTAATAGAATGATTGTTAAACAGACCGTCTAAAAGTAGATGATAATGTTGACAACCTCTATTTTTTATCACTTCAGCTTGATATTGAATGATGATAGTTGCATTAAAAAAGTTTATTTTTAACTCAACATCTATTTATCCTACGTGGCTATTGATTTTTTTTATAATTGATAATTACATTGGAGATGTTCTTAAGACCTCCACCGTATAAATTAGAGATCAAACCACTCAAAAATTAGAAATTATTCCTCACGAACGAGAAAACTAATGTTTCATGATTTTTCATTACTTCTGTTGAGCCATGACTTCGGCATACCAAAATAATGTCTAATCAGCTCACCTAATCTAGCATCTATGAGCATTGAGATTTAAAAATGACATTATCTCGGAGATAATGAGCTTCTTCTTTTGTCAAGATGCTAATCATGATAAAACAAATTGACAAGAGTTAAGTGTCTCGTTAACTCGGAGTACCGAATAGGTATGATAAGCTAGGATTGACCATTGGACACGAATCTCACGAGACTCATGGCTATGTTGGGTTATTAAACGTATGGTAAAACGTCACGTGTTATTATCAACCTAGCCTCAAGACCCTATTATTATAAATAGATCATTAATCCCCCGTTAGATAGAGAAATAAGTCATTATTTACTTTAATTAATGCAAGATTAATTCTTGAAATTAACTTAGAACTAATTTTTTACATCGAAGGGTCGTTGGAGGGCTCCTCCACACCGGTGCTATTAATAATAGCTTTTTTTTTTTTTCTCTTAAAAGGTTAAGTACGTATCTAATATGAGGACACAACTAAGACCGACTCCAGCTCAATGCATTTCCTTCACATTATCATTTTTTATGTTGATCAAATTTTACACTAACTATTATTATCTCATTATAATAGTAAATATTTATTTATTACAATAAATAGTTGTTTCCGCTTCTCATCTTTAAAATAAATAAAAAAGAAAAAGAAAAAGAAAAGCGTGAGTTGAAAACCGGACCCCTCGAACATCTATCCAACCGACTAAGGGGTATTCTAGCCTTTTTAATCGAGGAAAAAGGACAAAATCTCAGGCTTGTGTGGTAATAAAAAACAGGGGCAAAGAGAGTAAATACCCAACTGCATGGGAGGGTAATTTGGTCCGTCTAATAATAGCAAAGTCTTCCGCGCTTCATAAAGATTACATTCGGAAAAGTCGGTAGGTGGTCAGTTGGAAAGAAAAGAAAACATGTGCGGGAAATGAGACTATCCACAGCGTATAAATACGGTCAGTATACAATGGCGTAATATACGGTTAAACTATCACCCGATCCACGTGGCGGTTTTCTATTGGTTGAGATGGAGTGGCTCTTTTCGTTTCGTCTGGCCGCCGCGCGAGAATAGTAAAAGACACAAAAAGGCAAAAACAATCTTGGGCAGAAATATCGCGATATTTGTGAGGGTACATTTCGCAGCCTATTGGTATTTGCTTAATTTTTAAACGATAATCCTCGAGATTTGAAAAAGTATATTAGAATTTTATTTTATTTTTGATTTCTTAGGTCAAGTAATTATCAAGAAAATGACGTTTGTAAATGAAAACGTGTTTTTTACAGTTCTAAATATAATCTTGTCTGTATATGTGGTAGAAGACATGAAGGATCAAAATCAACGTAGAAAAAAAAAATCTTGAAGATTTTGAACGAGACAAAATTTGAAATCTTTGATTTTGAATAAGTGGAACATTTGATAATCTATTGAATAAACTGTTTAACACATGCATATAAACATATACATCACTTTAAAAAGGAATAAAACTCTAATAGGATAACCAATAAGGGGTTGATTCGCTAGTTTAAGGAGCAAATTATGAGGCACGATTGAAAATTTTATTACAGGTTCGAGCTCGCTCTAGTCCGTCTCTATTAAAAAATGTGTCATTGTTCCTGTAAATTTTCAAATTCGAAATAATTAGTCTCGCCTAAAAAAAAAAGAATGACACTTGCCGGATGTCAAAAAACTAATACCCAAAAAAAAAAAAAAAAAACTCTTAGGGTAACTAAGCAAAAGAAATGTAAAGAAGATGGAAGATGGAAGATTGGGTAATTATAATTAATTAATTAATCTAAGCTTTCTTAGTATTTAAAAACATTGAAGTTTTCACATATTCTAATAATGCTTATATCTCTAAAATAAAAAGATAAAAGAGCTTCACTTCTCAAGAAGTATAATCATTTTATTCTAAATAATTATAAAAGTATAATTGAAATAATCTAATTTACTTTATTTAAATTATTATTATTATTATTATTATTATTATTAATGTTTTTTTATTGTGAGGGTTTTATTTTTTAGTTGTCGGGTTTTATCTATTTTTATATGAGAATTTATGTATGTATTAATTTTCAGTATGTTATTTTTTATTGACAGTCGTACCTTTCTTTGAAGATTTAATTTTATAGAAATTAAATGAAACTTTTACAAAAAAAAAAAAAGAATTATTATTATTATTTGAGAATAGTTGGGAAAGAAAATGAAAATTTATAAAGAAAAGTCACCAAGAGAATGAGAAATTGATGAAGAGAAGGAGAAATTAGAAAAGTTGGAAACAGTTTTTTTTTTTTTTTTTTTTTTAAAGAAAAAGAAAGAAAATTATGTAGGACAGTTGAAGAAGGAAGTTGATAGGATAGGTGGCGCACGAGGAGAGAGAAAGTTCGATAAGAGTAACGTGTTTGCTAACAATGTTATGACGTGGCACCAACAATTCTTATCCAAATTATTGGCTGTTGCTTCCTCGCATTCACACAACACCACGTGTAGCCAAGCAAATGGTTGGTAGCTTTTGTCGAGTGGGAACTTTTTTGCTGTGACGTGGCAAAAAGCGATGGTGTCTCATCTCATATATGTGGTGTACTTTTTTTCTAAACGAAGAAAAAAAAGAAGAGGAAATAATTAAAACTAAACTAACGGATATATTTTTTTTAAATCTTAATAAGGAAGAGTTGATTACTCATGAAAATACAAGATTAATTTAATGATAAAATAGTAATTAATTAAACACAAGGTAGGATCTTAGATCCTGCATTAAAAAAAAAAAAAAAAAAGGACAGTTTAATACACAAAGCTCAGACTGCTTAAGCAACTAGAGATGAAAGAGGGAGGGGTTAAGGAGCCAAGTTTCTCCTTGGATGTAATAGGTCCCAAGGAAAGGTATGGCTTGTTGGTCAGTTAGCATTCGAGCCCAAGGAACTCTTCCAGTTAAGTTAGCACCAGGCCCAGTGCACTTGTATTCTCCATAGTACACACTCCTGAAGAAATTAAAATTTAGGGTAAGAGTTAAGATAATAATGAAGCCCAAAAAGTTAAGCATGAGCAAAGATAAAATATTTTGTAAGTTCACCACCACTTTGGTGAGTTAAATAAAAGTGTTTTTAACTTACTTTTTAGGCAAAAGCTATTTTTATGTTTGTCTTATACAACTACTACTACTTTGTTAAAACAGGGCTAAAAACACTTCTTTAGCTATTAAATAGATATAGATATTAAATAGCTAGTTATAATATATGCAACTAATTAAATGGACTCACAGTTCACGCTTTTGGACACCCCAGTTACTCCATCCTTGAGGCAACACAAGCTTGTCCATAAAAGTGTAGGAGAAAACAACCCTAGAACGATCACCCCATGCTCTTCCTAGGTACAATTGCCCACTTCCTGTCACCACACAATCCTTGAAAGAAAACCCACTTTCCAATGAAGCATTTGTCCTCTTTTGAGCTGTTACTGATGCCACCTTCTTTGCTGTGGAATTCAAATAACAGTTCTAATTCACCAAAACAACACACATTTTATTAGTAATAGAAAAAAGGACTGTGTGTGTGTGTGTGTGTGTGTGTTAAGCAATTGGGTCTCTCTAGCTATGAAAACTGACCTCATATAAGGATGTTCCATAACCAAAGATGAAATCCACAGAGCCTTGGATGAGGCAATTGTTGAAGTAATGAAGGCCTTTGTGATCATACAAAGTGTCCTGGTTCCCATAAAAGCTGCAATTGTAGAATGCGGCTTTGTTGCCGGAAATGCGAAGTGCCACTGCTTGTTCTCCATCTGTGCTAATTTCATGAGGAGCTGTGTTCTACACCAATTACATTTGTTACTTTGTGACCATTTAGATGAATCCAGAAATTATAACAGAGCCAAGTTTTACAAAAATCATGATTTAAAGCTCTTCAATTATAAGCAAATATTTTGGTCCAAATACCACCAAGAGCAATTATTGATGGGAAGGAAGTAAAAATATTGAAAAGTACTTGGAGACATCCAGTTCATGAAAACCAAAAAAATCAGGCAATTTGAAACATGGAAAATCATATTCTACATTCATTTAAGAACCCGTGATTTTATGTTTTTTGAAAGATACTGAAAAAGACAGCAATTGTGTTGGGTCTCTTGGATTGTTGCAGATAGCCATGGAATCTCTATGTACCATACATATAATAAATATCTAAACAATAACTTCGTAACTTCAAAACAAGGAAACCAAAAAAATAAAAAAAAATCTATTAAGAAGTTTAAGAGATTTGATATGTGAAAACTAGTAGCTTATTTGCTTGGAAAAATACCTCAAATTTTATGTTAATGGCCACAAAATAATGGGCATTGACAGTGACCGTCGCGCTGTGAAACGTGTTCAATGGCACCCCATTCTTCCCTACTGCAGAAGCAGTATCATTGCCAGTAATTGTAGGAGGATTTAGAGAGTCCCCTAGAAATGTGATAAAAGGCATGGTCTTTGGAATCACAATCTTTTCCCTAAATTAAGAAGAACAAAAAAAAAAAAAAAAACATTGTAAAATCACAGACAAGAACAACCATGAAAATTCTGAAATGTAGAAGAACCAAATAATTTAGAACATCTCCATCAATATAATGCACATTTATATCTATAGATAGATACATAATATACCTATAAATCCCTGGTTTAATGTCTAGAATTACTCTCCTTTTGTTGTATAGTGGAATGGAATCAATAGCTTCTTTGATAGTTTTGAAATCACTTGTTCCATCTTGACTGACACTCAACCTCACTTTTTTCATCTCTGCCATCCCCAGCTTAGGGTCAAGAGCTTTCTTGCTGCTTATAATGGTAGTACTAGTACTGATTCCATCTGCTCCCAAAGTTGTTTTTTGTCTATAGTTTTTGAGATTCCAAGACACCCATGTTAGATAATCTGCTTCTGCTTCTATTTTTGCTTCTAATTTTGGATTCCATGAAAGAGATTTCAGAGGAAGTGTAATAGAAAGAGAGAGAAGGAAGAGATAACATTGAAGAATCATAAGAAAGTGAGTATGGGAAAGGGAAGCCATGGAAATTGTAATGGCTGAAGTGTATAAGAATTTGCCGATGATGAGAAAAACAAATGTTAATGGGGAGAGGATGATTTAAATAATGGATATAAAATGGTAGGGACTTGCATTGCTTTTGTGAAATTCAATAAAATAAACTTTTCATGAACCTAGTGCTATATATGGATACTACATTTTAATTCAAATAAGCTTGCTAGTGTATATATAAGATAAAATATCAGTGCATGCTTATGTGGGCTACTGACATGAAACTTTCATGTACTAGGCTACTAGCAGTTTGAGTGAATCATAATTGTAGCATAAGCAAGAAATTTCTTTAATCATGAAATGAAAAGGGATTCATTTGTTAAAAATTGGGGAAACCTTCCTTGGTTTTAAATTAAATCACTCCTAAACCTGAATTGATATCCCATTAAGCTTGATGGATAATTATATTGGATGGGATTGGACCCATTTCACCATTGAATAGTTTTAGCTCAAATCCACCCAAGATCTTAACAATTAGTTAACTTGTTAATGGATACTATGAAGCCCAAGATATCTCACCTAAAAAAGAGTAAAAGGAAAAGAAAGTGATTTGATTAAGCTCGAGGATGAGCTTTGGCACAAAAGTCGATATTGTTTAGAATTCAAAAAGAGCCTTACTGTAGTTAAAGGTAATAATGTGTATATTGTCCTTTCTCGATATATGTCTCTTTTTTTTTTTTTAAATCAATGATGATACACGATGATCGAAAGGACTGGGGTGTGTGAGTACACCAGTTGAGTTTGTCACTTAATATTACCCTTCATTTTCATTTTATTAAAATCAATTCTTTATAAGTTCAATGAGAGTTTTTTATGGCAACTTTCCAATTTGCCTCTTTTTTTTCAAGAATTATGACCTCAGACTTTGCTCATGCTGTCCACAGCTACACATGATAATAACTGCCGAAAAAAAAAATACAAGGCCAAATAGGAGAAATTTACAAAGGGCTTGTTTTATTGTGGGTTTCAGAATTTACAAGGCCCCCCACACTAAGCACCAGCCAACATAATCACTTAAGACAGTCCAAAACATGTGAAATAGCTGTCTTCCATTTTTGCAGTTGGTTTTTATTTATGTGTCTGATTGCTTTCCTGTGTAGTACAAATCCTTATCTTCCTCACTCTGCTGCTTCCCCTGTAACTATGTAGAAATAGTGCTTGTGGTGCCTTATAATGGTGGGAGCTGTAGATCATGCTTCCATAATGGCTTGGCCACAAAGACTAAACATTAGGGATAATTTAACATAACTATTTTTTATATCCCTCAAAAACTAAGTTACTTTCACCAAATTACTGGTGTTTAAGTACATAAGCTGCCTTTAGTTCATGCCTTGTGTACTGAACCCAATTTGAGTGGATTTGGGGTTTGTGGGTGTTTTCTGTGGTGCAATTGTTGCGTATGGCCAGAGGGCACTGACCTCAGTGGAAGTACCAACATCTTGGTGTCCTTTTACAAGCAACTTATTAGGTTGGGCCAACGTACCTGCTCGGCTCTTTATACATCTCACCCTCTGCAAGAAAAAGGTGAAGCCACTTGTCAGTAAGAACACAAAAAAAATTTTGGCCCATTAATGAGAGTGGGTGGTTGAACAAAGAGTAAATAGTAAATAATTTTAGCAATTATCTTTTCTTTTTAATTCAATTTTGATTTTAGTATGTTGTGGCAAATGGGTTCTAACAATTTTATAGTTGGGCTTGATGAAATGGTTTCATATTGCTGTACTAGTTGTGATATTAATTTAAAGCCCATTTTTCAGCTTCATTTTTCAATTAGAAGGTATGGTGTGACAAACAATAGCACACAAAGAAGACTTTTGGAGTTGAGCTATAATAAGTTAGAAATGACACCACTCCATCTATGGTCAAGATGAACTTAAAAGAAATAAAAAAGTTGGAAATTTATGGTATTAGAGTCGAAGAGATTGCATCAGAAAGGTAGAAATGCACAACTTTTGCAGCATTATTCAATTAATAGTCTATCTTTCTTGTTCTTTCAAAGGCCGCAATGCAGCAACCAACCCTTGAAAAGTATGTCTTCATCCCATAAAGCACGGCCGTGTCAAGCGCCGTTTTATTATTATTTTCTCAATTTTTAGGGACCACTCTTAAAATACATATAAGTCCTGTTTGGGATAGCTTCTGCAGTTGAAGGGAGAATCGTTTTTTTGAAATGCAACTGTTAATTAGATTCGAAGCCGGTGAAATTGAAGGTGTTTTGTTAAAATGTCGAAAATCAAATTTTTTCGTTATAAACGCGATTGCCCAAACTCCCTAATTACTGCATTTTGTTAAAACCTTCGCCACACCGCCGTTGAATCACTTAACGAATTCAGCCACCCAATTATATGCTGATTAATTATGAAAATTACGCAAAGAAGACTTTTATATATTTTCTAGTTATTAGTGATAATCATAATCTGTTAATTGTTGGGTTTGAAAAGTCATTGAAACAAGGCCTAATTTGGATCAAATTTCTTAGATTAAGTAAACCAAACCAAGTGGATGTGGTGTTGACCCAATTATAAGCGTGCTAGCTCCAATAAATATTTAATAGTGAAAATTAGTACTTTTAATTAGTAGCTAACTAGCTAGTAATTAGGTTAATTGTACTAAACTAATTATATGAGTTTATTAATAAATGTTGTAAAGTCATGTGAGACAAGAATACCATATTCAAGGGATAAAAGGAAAAACAGAAGAGAGGGATGTTGGGTTTTGCTTTTGTATCTTTTTGAATTGAACTTGTGTTCATAGATATTTTTATTTGAAGAAATATTCAACAGGCTGAATGAGTCCATGACATTCGATCAAATCATATGATTTAAAAAAAAGATTAATTAATTATGTATAATCATATTATAAAACTTCCTTCTAGTTTTACAATTGTAAAGTACTGCAATTAATTGTTAATATGAAATTATATTTAATTGATGAAGCTTAGAGTCAAGTTCTTACGTGATAGAAGTCTGTATCATATAATGTGAAAATGCAGGCATCTTTGTCACACAACTCGGCGGTCAACAGTAATCTATTTATAATGCTTTGAAGTTAATTTTGAAGACGTGTCATGGCCACCCTATTACTACCACAAGTTTGTGTTAGCTTGAAATATCTTTTTTCTGTTGAACTCGTATTTTAATAGGCACGTTGAAAATACGCATGAGCCGGCCAGAATAAGGCCTTCTCACCTTCAGTGAGTTAACTTTTTTTTTTTTCAACAATAGTTTTCTCCAAAAGCAACCATAGAAAGATGAGCTAATTGATGATGAGAATATAATTTAAGGGTTGAATTATTTTTTTATTTTTTGAATCTATTTAATTTCTCTTTACCTACAAAAACCCGTTAGCGATTATTGGTTCGATATTCTTCACAAATAACTCACTCAAAATATACCCTAGATTAGTCATTTACCCGAAAAAAAAAAAAAAAATTGTACTACAACATGAATCAAGAATGATCATTAATTTGATATATGGAGATAAGAGAGGAGTCATTTTTTGGTTCATTTTGTCTACTGTATATATATCATTTAATCTAGTGATATCAATAATGGCTGCTTAAATGTTTATATATTTTCTTTGATTTTTTCATTCCTCACATTGCTGATGAATACTACAAATAACTCCACAACTAATTCAAACAAATTTAAGTATCTTCGAATATTCTCTCAATTTTCAAAGCTAACATGTGTTGTAATTAACTTCATTTTAAACAAATATATATGACTAGTGTTGTCCATTCAAAACCTTTTTGGAATATTTTGGCTAACATCATCGTACAACCCGTGTTAGGCAAAAGTATTTCTCATCAAGAAACCACCATATGCATGAAATAATTAAAGCACTTCACATGTTCATGTGTGAGGGATGCCTTATTATAACTAGCTTTAATCAATTTGATCAGTACCATATGTAATTCTTGCCCATTATAGCACTCTAACATGAGAAAAACACAGATAGAAACTGAGACGACACATCTAAGAAACGTTTGGAGCAATTATATAATAATGGCATGAGAATATGTATAAAAGCATCAAAGAGGAAGCAAATTAATTTGGGCAACTAGCAAGCTGCAAGAGGGATATGTTTAGTTTCATTCAAGAGGACCTTTTGAGTAAGTTTGGCGGAGAGGAAAGAGAAGAAGTAGTTTTGATCCAAAAATGGCAAAAATAACAGGAGGAGAAAAGTGCATCATTCTGCAATATGGTTCTATCAAATGGGTTTTGATTTGATGACCCATATATATATATATATGTTTTTTCTATATGGTCCACATGATCATAAGAACCCATTTTGACCTCCGTCAATTTTGTTTCCTTTTGTTAGCTATAGGGTTGGTTCCAAGAAGAAGCCACACGTATGTGTGGTCTTAATTAATTAAAAGCAGCTGATCAGAAATAAATGGCTCCTTCTATTTTGTAAAGGACTCTACCATAGGAAATTTACCATATGGATGATATTAAAATAGAAGTATATATATCATCATGGGTATTAAGTTAATTAGATTGGTTTTCTGTTGGATTGACATAAAATCCCTTTTAAAATGCTTGATTTAATTAGGATCGCCACTCTTTGATTATTTAAATTTAAATGTTATTGAATTCCATACAAATCAAACTTATACTGTCCATAAGGCTTCTATCATTCCAAAGCTTAAGCAATAATCAACCTATATATATATATATATAATCTTATTTTGTATGCAAGTATATATTAACAGTTCAGCTGGCTAGCTAGATCATCAGTACAGTCAGTTTATATGCATTTGATTTAGTACATGAGCTCATAGCTTTAGATTTTAATTAACCAACCTATACAATAATGTCTATCGATTTATAAATTTCATTGAACACAAATTTAGTGCATTAATATACATATTACATATATTGAAAAGTTCTAATCAAATAATTAATCCTCCACTAACCCCAACCAAAGCTATCAGACGAGTTAGTAATTTGAGATATCCAGAATTTATCTGATCCAAAATCTGTCAACTCCGAAAAGGATCGGATTAGATCATCTTCATCATCCTTAAAAAAAAATTAAAAAAAAATAATTAATTTCCCAAGTCCTTTTCTTACATTCTCGATGAGATTAGAAACCATATCAGAATAAAATCAAGACCCTCATTCAATCGAATGAAGTAGACCCAAGTTGAATGAATATATCATCAGCTAATTAACATAGATTTAGACCCTGTCCCAATCATCTTATTGAATATGCATTACACAAATCATCTTTCTATTAATATTTATCAACTTATCTATAGAAGAATACACCATTACCTCTGTATTTAGACACATTGACTACTTTCAAAACTGACCTGACGAGCATGCGCACCACCCTTATTATTATTATCAATATTTAAATATATACGTATCTACTATTGTTATTTATTTATTATTATTATTATTTGGTTCTACCAGTTCTGCCGAATCACAGGCCGGACTTCCCGGTTTGAGTCCACCAAAAGTAAACCACCCGCATTGGCGCTGCATACCTACCCAATTCCTACAAGTTCTGGAATCGTCGAACCGATCCGACTCGGACAGAACCGGATAATCAATCCGGTCGAGCCTCACCTGTGGGACCCACCCACCCACCAAATCCTAGAGAGAAAAAAGGGAGAAGCGCCACGTGTAATTGAGCTCTCTTGTGTTGACGGGAAACTTACGTGGTAGTCTTTCATGGTTCGTGGGTGCCAGTTAATGCGCAGTAGCGTAATATTTTAATCCTTAAAAAGATGATTCCATGATTTTAACCGTACCAAGGAAGGAAGATGAAAATGAGATACTACGGGTGATATGTTAACACGTAAGCATGAGTGAACTCGGTGATTACGAAAGTCTGTTAGAATTATATTTCTTTTTTTATTAAAAATAATAAATGATGTCGACGTGGCTGCAGGAGGTCCACTCTTCGTTGAAGGGGACTTTCAAAGGTTGCTGCTGTCGCGTCTACGGTGGTGGGAAGATAACATATTTTAGATGTACGGATAGAACACGTGGTGAGTGGGCAACAGCTTAGGCTTTCCGGTGATTGGGACCACTCTTAGAGGCTTCGGTGCTCGACACGTTTCCCTACAAAGATTCCGCCGCCTTGGGTCTGTTCCTCGCGTTTTCAAACTAATTCCGTGTTTCGCACGTGCAAGGTTTTTATTATTATTTGTTTTTATTTTTTATTTTTTTGATTGGTTTTAGTTTATTTAATTAAAAACAAGTATAGTATTTCACGTTTATTTTTTTAATTAATTAGTTAGAGAGATTTTTCATAGAATAATTCTAGTAGGTTGGTGAGTGATTGGTACCCTTGCTTCTTCTTCTTCTGTTTTTGTTTTAAATGATTTCAATACAAATATTTTAATGTTTTGATTATTAAAATTATTAAAAAATAAGATGCTTATCTATTAGCATATCAAAGGATAACTTTACCAATTTAGGAAAGTTTAGATATATTTATGCATCTCATGAACTCATTCACGAATCAAGATAACTTAATAGATTTAGGTAAGTTTAAATATACTTTTGCATTATATATCACGAATTTAGCCATAATGAAATGAATCTTAATCAAACAATGACGTGAATATATCAATAATATTTTATGGCTCCCATGTTGATTTTTCTTTATTGTTATAATAGCTTGAGTTGATGTATCATATTAACTATATATATATGATACCATACCTCCTAAATATCACTTCTAAGACACAAATTACTGAACAGATTAATTCAAAGTCTTAATGTCACATATTGAAGAAAATTGAGTTTTTTTCGTTAAACTTAATTAGTTTAGATAATCAATTAAGTTATATTTTATAGGAAATTAAATATTTAAAAAATCAATGAATTTATTTTGACTATGTAATTAAATGGGTAATAATAGATTTATCCAATTTAACAAAAATGTGATCATTAACTATTTGTTAATTGCTCACTTCTATATTTTAACAATGCGAAAAATGTAAGTTTGGAGAGTCACGTAAAAAGACCAAATGCCACTCACTAGTGAGAATGCAATAATTATATATATATATATATATATATTATACGAAATATGACAATTATGGCAAGTGATGATACATAGAATGGTGATCATATGATCGTGCCTTTGGAAATTAAGTATATTTTAATACTTAAGCATCTATCATATAAAACTAATTAATTAAGTTAATTAATTAGCATTCATGGATCCACCTTCAATTATATACAATTATTTATCAAAACCATATATATATATATATATATATATATATATATATAATTATTAAAATACACGGCGCCCACAACATTTTCTCACCCTTTTGGCCTACAGTTCCCATTCCATATTCTAATTA
Organism: Paratinospora sagittata; assembly: GCA_035771175.1. NCBI lineage: Eukaryota > Viridiplantae > Streptophyta > Magnoliopsida > Ranunculales > Menispermaceae > Paratinospora > Paratinospora sagittata. Next base: position 1,357,753 of record CM069607.1, on the reverse strand, counting down.
GTTCGATTCCAATCCTCATTCTCCAATAGTAACCAAAGAGAATTTGTCATCTTAAACATAAAATAAACGGACAAAAAGCTACTATGCGCACCACAAAATTAATATTTTAAACAAACACTACTTCTTTTGACACACCATGCTTATATTAATTAATTCTCTAATATTTATTCATGTTTACTTAATGTTTTTTTCTATATATTATTTCCAGTAACACGTGATCCTACATTCTCCTCACGTGCAATTAGATAAGATCAATTAAAGGTAGTATTTAACTAGCTAGTCACCTGTAATTAGACAACTAATTGGCGAACGGGGTAACGACACGTTTCCTCATATATAATTGGCTTTGCTCTCCTTTTAGGGTTCTAGAAATGGGCCATACACACAAATTTATTACATAAACTATAATTAAGTGCATGTACCCTGTTTTAATTAAAAAAGAAAAAGGTTAGAAAAGAAGATGGAGTGGAGCCAATTATATACATGAAGCATTTAAGTAAAGATTAAATTGAAATAAATTCAACAAAAGCTTGTAACTGCAGTCAATACAGAGTTAATTGAAATTCAAAAAAAAAAAAAAAAAAAAAGGGTACAGATGATGATAAAACGAAGTAGACTCCCAAACTAGATAATTAATTGACCTCAAAATAATACAAAGTTACAATAAAAATTTGAAGAATAATCCCACAAATTACCCTTTTCTGCCTAACCAATCCCCATTATGTCCTACTTATATTTGTTCATTTTTCTCCTTTTTTTTTTTTTTTTTTTTGTAATTTCTACAATTTAATTTCTTTGCTCTTCCTCTCATCTAAAAACCACTGGGAAGCTGCTGCTGAAAAAACCACATGTCTTCCACATTCCATAAATTCTCTGATGTGTCCTCACCACCTAACCACATGCCGCCGCTGGTGTTATTGCCATTGTTCTGATCAACACCACCACCCTGAAACCCTAATCCCTGGTTAAAGTAACCAGAGGGAGTGGTTAGGAATTCAGGATAACTAACTTGCCCAGTTTGGGCAATATTAGAATTATCATTATTCTGGATGATAGAGTTGTTGTTTTGATCAGCCTGAAAAGTGCTGTAATAATCTTTCAGGTCTGAATCTGATGAAGTTGCAGTGCTGGAATTTTCAGATGTAAAACTTGGATTATTATTCTTCTTCTTCTGCTGCAGCTGCTGCTGCTGCTGCCCAATAGCAATTTCTTGATGATCATTGTTGTTGTTGCAGTAGTAATAGTAGTTGTTGTTGTTGCTGCTGTTAATATTATGATTTCCTTGTAAATTGCCCGAAGAAGCAGTAGAAGAAGATGATGAAGAAGCACGGATTCGCTCGAGCAATCTTGGCATCCATAGATAACGCATGGTGTCTTTGAATTGCTTGCTGTTAACGTCGCATTGAAGCTGCTTTGCGTGCTTTTGAACCCTTGTTCTCCAATAGTTCTTTATCTCGTTATCTGTTCTTCCCGGCAAGTGCTGTGCAATCTTCGACCACCTATTAATTATAAAATTAATTAGAAAAATAAAACGAGTGAATATGATAACGAATTCGATGATATATTAATAATGGAAGAAGATACCCAATTGTAAAATTATTTAATCTGAATTAATGGGTTTAGAAATAGTACCGATTTCCCCATCGAGAATGGAGCTCGAGAATTAGAAGTTGTTCTTCAAGTGTGATGTTTCCACGTCGAACGTCCGGCCTCAAGTAGTTCAACCATCTTAATCTACAGCTTTTTCCGGTTCTTCTCAGACCTGTTTAATTTAGATTGATTTATATATTAATTAATTTAAATCCAATAAATTGAAATCTTAACTTTTCCTCTAATGGGTATCCATCTAAAATCTTTAATAATTTTTCATTTGAAATGAAATAAATTAATTTTAATGATTTAATATAATTAAATTAAAGTAGTTACCTGCGCAACGAGCGAGGGAGTTCCAGCGACCTTCACCGTGATTAGCAATGTAATTGATGAGAGCGAGGTCTTCTTCAACAGTCCAAGGACCTCTTCTTAGGTCCGTCTGATCTTCTTCGTTTTGATGATGTTCATGATCATGATCATGATGATGAAGTGTTGCAGAAATGATATTAGTACTAGTACTGATGTTGTTGCACCCTCGAACATTAACATCCATTCGCCTGAAATGGAAGAATAATAATTTGGACTGATTGGGAGAAGAATTAATGAAAAGAAAAAAAAGAGAAGATTAAATTGGCAGATATCAAGAGCAAAAGAGAAAGAAAGAAAGAGAGATTGGATCAGAAAGAAAGAGAGAAGTTGGTCTTTTATAGATAGATAGATATGATTTGAAAATATAGAAATTAAGAAGATGACATGTGCTCGTTCTTCAAGAAAGAAAAAGAAAAGAAAGAGAGAGCCGCAATGGATTAGATTAGTTTTAATTAATTAAAACACTTGTAATTTTGATTAATTAGTTTTAATTTATCATATTATAAATAATGATAATGACATGCTTTTTTTTATTTTTTATTTTTTATTTTTAATCTTTGACGCTTTTGACTTTTCTTACTACCATGGAGTTGCGTGTGAAAGTGTGATCTTTAACACGTGTCTTTTGATTATCTATCTTTCCTTCCCTCTTTCAAGTGAAAAGAGAATCTTTGGTAAGTATTTTACTTTGCAGTTTTACTACGTGCCGGCGCCACAGCTAACTGACTCTCGTCGCACGTGCGCCAAGTAATTAATTATCAAATTTATCAAAAATCAAGTAAAAAAATACAAATTTTTAATTTTAAAGGAAAAAAGTTAAAGCAGAGGTAAGTTTTCTTTTTTTCTTTTTTTCTTTTATATATTTTATGACTTTTAATATACATATAATATTGACGTATGTATGATATAATAATGTATTCATCACATTTACTATTAAAAGTTACGTATTAATAATAGAGCTTTTGAATATTGGATACGCGAGCTAATGATTTGATGTTATTTGTTAATATCCTAATTAAGGTATATTTTCATAATAAATTGATTCTTAGCACCTACTACATTTTAATGGTAATTCCTATGTATTTAAGAAGGAAATATGACATTTTTTTCAAAATGAAAGCTTATATTGGAAGAGGGTGTAAATGAAAATGAGAAAAAAAACAAAGTTTAACTTCAAATCTTCCATTAGTACATGATTGTGACGGATTGATACATGAAATAATGGTGTACTATTCTTAATTTGAATAAACTATATATATATATATATATATATTTACAGAGCAATATATGCAGATAATTAGATATTTGAATTTGGGAGAATTAATACGAATTTTAAATAAAAGGTACAAGGGTAATATATATAGAAAAAAAAAAGTTGAATAAAGTTTAGAGGATTAATATTGGTCATTTTCGCCACCTATTGTCCTTTTTTTTTCCTTATTTTCTATTCCTTGGTCATTTTCGCCACGAAAGCCCGCAACTCTTACATTCAAAACTCAGTACACTCCCACCGCCGTGCTCATAAACGTTCCTCCAATTATTGAAATAATAAAATCATATTGCATAAGCAAAACAATCTTCAAATTAAAAACAATTACTATTTTTATAATATCCTCAAAATAATTCAACTACAATCATTATCATTAATAACCCAATTAATGGGATAAATATCATTAGAGTCGTGCATTCATATGATATTATAATATGACAAGGAAAAAAAACAGCATTCGTCGTAGCTCACAATTTTTCTCAATGGCTTCGAGGAGTTGCTGGAAGATTTCAGCAGACAATCCGTGTTACTAAACACCCTTATCCTAGAACGGTCGTAGTAAGATTAGTAAGATGCTGATCAATCTGTTGAAGATAACCATTCAGTTTCTCAAGAAGATTTGTCAGAATCCTCCCCCACTGGTTATACCTAGTACAGGCTCTCTTATTCTGCAGACTGATACGTTATTTTTTCTAAAAAAAAAAAAAAAAAAAGATGAATAAAAAAAATAAGAATTTATGCTCTTCTTTGCTTCCTTGAAAATTCTATTGAATTAAACCTTAAAATTGAGAAAAGAAAAAAAAAAAAACAACTGGTTTTGATTAAAAATGATAACGGCTGCATACATTCATAAATTCAATTGATCAGTAGCTAAAGAACAAAAGAGAGTAAAGCTCTCCGGTCAAACTCCTTCTTCTTCTTCTTCTGCTTCTTTCTTCCGTCTCTTCTTCAATTAACACGTGCAAAATTACCGACAACGATATCGCGTTCTACTCAATTCCTCGGATCATTACGCGGCGTAGTAGATCTTGATATATGGTCCCCTATTGGACCATCTTTCGATTATGAAACAACTTTCGAATAGGACGGCGTAACGATCGGCGATTTAGTATAAGACAAAATGTAGTGCCATTTAAGCTAAATAATAATTAAAAACTTCCTTATATAATGATTTTTATATAGAAAAATAAAAGATGAGAGCCATTGCTCTTTCTTACTCACGAGTTATTAAAAACATAAATAAAATATATAAATAAATCAAGTTGAGCTCTTGTTTTCTTGTCCACATTCAAGTAAATTTTACATGTGTTACATTTATTCTTTAACTAGTGATTAATATTCGAATTTATTTTTTATTAAGAGATTAGTGATGTCATGTGGGTTACATGCAAATATATGAAGAATATATGGCTCTTCATGAATATTTGTTTAATCGATACAAATTGCGACTAGAATGTCGCAGATATTTCGATTCTAGCAAATAGCTTCAATCTAATTAATTCTTAGTAAATTAGTCAGCGCAATTTGGCAAACATTCAAATAATATTAACATATACGATTCAAATATTTATATTAAAATTGTAATATTTTATTTTCATAATAATAAAGCTCTAATGTCATTTTAAGAATATTAAACCAAATAGCTAGCTATAATTGATACCTAAAATTAACATAACTATATATATCAAGCAAATATATATTAACAATTCTAATGAAAATATTAATTTGTTGATATTTTTTGACCATTCATAATGACATCAATAAACTTATAAGAATCTATGATAAATAGAATCTAGACACAGCAAACAAAAAGATTAGTTAGACTTAAATTGAGTACAAGGGTCTTTAATTTAAACTTTTAATTATGAGATGTTATAAGTAGTACAAGCTAAGAAGAGACTTTAATGATATATATCTCCAAGATAAATTGATATTAAAACACACCACTAGCCTCGGCATGCGTTGCATGTAGCATTATATAAAATAAAATAAAGATTTCCTAAAGTATTTCTATTATTTTGTTACTTAGTATGAGAACCATGTGGGCCTCCATTATGATTTGTTTTCCCTTTCATAAACAAGGCGACATGTAGGTCCAAGAATGGAGATAATAAAACCAGCATCTATACCACAGCTGCATATAACTTAATCATATAATTAATTAATTGTATCTTTTAAGAATTTATCCAAATCTTATAATTAAATAAATCCACACATATAATATGCCTCCCTATTTAAAAATTTGGCATTATATATATTTCAATAGATTTTTTTTTTTCGGTCTAAACCTAATGCGTCCAAAAAAATAATAAAAATATTGCCACGTGGACTATCCAGTCTTTCAATGATGTTTGCCTGGCCCACAACCTATGATCTCATTTTACCTTGGTTAAAATTGATCTTTTGGACAAAATTTTAAAACAAAGAAAAAAAAAATTTGTAACTTAAAGATATATATTGGTTGTTTATGAGACTATTTTTCAGGCTCTTTTGTTTTTTTAAGGATGTGACATGATATTCAACTTTAAGATAGTATTGACATGTTACATTACAAGTGCAATCCAGTAAAACTATTTGCAGTGATTAATTATATTAATCAGGGTTGAACTTTGAAAACCTAAGAAGTACTACGTGTACTTTGGAAAGTGTTTGGATTAATCAAGAGTGTGCATTAGGCAATTTCATGTTAATCTAAAAGATATATATGTTGAAAAAAATACCCAAACCCACTAATCTCACAAATTTAATAAAAAAAATAATAATTGAGATTAACACCACATTTCAAAGATATACGTAAAAAAAGCTCAAAATAATAATAAAAAAAAACCAGGAGCAAAAATAATTTTATATCAATTAACAAGTACCTCAGATAAATTAAATATCTCAAGTACTTCTATATCAAATAGTACACAGATTTGAGACTTTGGTAAAGAAGAATAACAAAAAAAAAATACTCAAGAGAATAATAAAACTCTAACCGCGTCACTTGAAATTTTACATTATTTTTCAAAGCTTTAAGGACCAAGCTAATTCACTTTTTTCTAGATCTCATTCAATTAATAAACAATAAGAGACCTTTTATATATAAACTTTATAACCACAATACTTAAAAACCGTGACCAACAAGGATTCCTCATTCTACGCTAACATAATTTTCTTATTCAAATATAACTAAATTATAAAACACTTATCCATATTTTTAAAGTGTTAACTACTTTTCAAATACACATTTCATGTTCTAATCCAACTAAGAATTCGTGTTTGAGCTAAAATCTAACAATATATAAGCAGCTAAATACACTTCTAAAGTGTAATCCTGAGTCCAACTAGCTAATAATAATACATTAATAATACTAAATCGACTCAGATGAGCAATGGCAAGGATACGAACGCCTTAGGCACACATCTTTAACCATTGCTGATAAAAAAATGCTAAGGAGATAGAAATGTCGGCATAGATTGCTACAAATTATTTTATAGCTATATTGAAAAATATATTATTTTGATAAATCAAAAGTTTAATTTAATGTGACAGTTATTTATAGTTATTTGTATATACATGGTGTTTTCAATCCTCTTATCTTGTTCTAGATATCATAATATATTGACACACAGGCAAAAATTCAGTTCTAGAAGTAGCTCCCTAAAAGGGGTTTATGGAGTGGAGAAGACCCATCACAATAGATTAAATTAAATTAAAAGAAGGAGAAGAAAATAAAACAAGAAGAAGAATCACATATAGCGCGCAGCTACCTTTGACACGTTTTACCAACCCCACAAAGACACCTTTCTTCTACAACTAAAACTCCCATGTATATATATGATCCCTTTTTTACAACCGGTTACATGACTTCTCCATGACAAGAAAGATTACTGTATATATGTAAATATAACCTAAGTTTCTCTTATATATTCTGATCTTCTCATCAGGAGAAGTTGGTTTCATTCCAGTCTAGCTCATCGAGGGAGAACTGTAGTAATATAAATATATTATATATGGAGGAATTGATCCACGAGAGCGACAGGAAAGTTGTGGATTTGAGCTGGGTCGTCGTCATTTTTGTCAAAAGAAGCCCGGGATTTTAGCATGGGTCCACCCCCACTAACTAGTGATTTAATTCCATGGACGGTGTTGATTCTTACTACTAATTATAATTCTGAATTCTTCTTTCTTTCTTCTCTTCTTCATCTTCTTGTTCAGTCTGAAGCGTCTTTGACCCAAATTCCTAACAATCTCTCTCTCTCTCTCTCTCTCTCCCTTTTTTTTTTTTTTTTTTTTGTGCTGAACTAAAATGCTCTTTTGATTTTGACCTCTTTTTGGGTCTCTTAATTCTTTTTACCTATATACCTATATATTCAATAAGTATTATAGGATGAGGATCTAGACCTATATAATATAGAAGAAAATAATGTTTTTTTTATCATTATTATTTTGACAACTCATGTGTTGGTTGAGCATTATTATTCTTCCTGGGTATTAGTGGTTAGCTATTGATAATCAGAGGAGAGGGAACCCTTCATATGGGAAGTACACATTTGTCCTCCATTTTGGTCATTAACTGATTTTATAATTTTTCTCCTCCATTATTTTAGAATCAAAATTTCATATATATATTTTTAAAATTGTTAAATTTATAATATTGGAGTTGATATTTTATAGTTCAACACTTTTAAGTTTGTTGTTGTTGTGTTGTAAAAAAAAAAAAAAAAAAGTTGTCCTCGTCTTGTTCTCATTGGAGATGTTTTATTTTGCATCTTACCATCCATCCCTCACCTAGAAATCAAGTTGCTTGGTCCCAAAAAGAGAAGAAAAAAAATAAAAAAAAGCACTCGCGCAAATGTCGTAAAGGTAACACATTCTAAAACTTTAGAATTGAGGCATTATATAAGTTCTAGCCATAGTTGCCAACATAGGGTTAGTGTAGTTGGTAAAAATATAACTTTTAAATTCAAAAGTTTTAAGTTCAACTTTTGTCACGGTCTCATACTAAGGGTGAGAGAATTAATGGGTCAGAAATAGACATAATATCTTTTTAAGAGTGTTGTATGGTAATAGAATTGGGTATAAAACTAATAATTAACATTATTTCTTTCTTTTATAAAAAAAAAATAAATAAATAAATAAATAAAAAGTTCTAGTTTTACAGTTTAGTGAAATAATTGCCTTGGCTAGGGCTTAATGTAAAATGTGAATATAGTTTTGATATAGTGGAATTGTTTTTTAACATAAAATGTATCTTCTAGTTTTTGTTATTGATTTGTTCTCTAAATCCTCATTTGTTTTATTACTTATGTGATTCAAATTAATGCAACTACTATGTTATCTTCTAAATCTTATTTAATTTTATTGACATAATGGTTGGACCCAAGTGATTAATATTCAACAAATCATAAATGACTTCATATTTAAATTCTAAGACGAAATTAGATCTTTCACCTTATTAATTGTTATGTATATTTTCCACATGTAAGATCATTAATACCCATCCTTTTCCCAATAAAAAAAATAATAACAATACCATTATGTACACTTCATAATTAAGTCGATGAGTAGTCATATATATTATTGACTTAAATCACATGTGGCTCGTATCCATCTAACAACTATATATATATATATACTGTTTTTATGCATAACGACAACAACAAACCCCTTATCCCAATTGTAGTTAAGTCTGATTGTTCGAATCTTACTATTATTTCATTTTACTTTATTAAAGACCATACTTTTTTGTTAAAATTGCAAGTATATATATGTCCTTCTACAATATACTATTATCAAAGAAGAAATGATCATCAAATTCTTGAGAGACACATGTAATGTACGTTTAATCACTCTTGTATATATATATATTAGCTATATATCTATATATCTAGAGATGTGAACACAAAATGTCTCTTTTAAAGGCAAAATACAATGCATAAGAATCTAATAATTCAAATGAAAAGTGTAGAGCTAGAAAAGATGTGAAAGTGAAAGTAGAAAATAATGATGTTATTGTTGTACTTGGCATAAGGGCAACTTTGTCTTTATAAATAAAAATTAAACAGCTCCCCCCTCCAGAAAAAAAAAAAAAAAAAGAAAAAAAAAAAGAAAAGAAAAAGGTGGCAGATTTATCAAAAAGTAGGTGATGTAGCAGTCACCTCTCCCAACACTTATAAAGACTATATATATATATAGTTATTGTAAACTTCCCATATAATTAACAGCCGCTAAAGCTAACCCTTGAAAGTGACCACCACCAATGTCTCATCTCTTGAACGCACGCCTAAGAATTCTTCCAAGTTTTACGACTAAAATATGCATTTGTGTCGCCTACCAACAACAAAACAAAGAAAACATTATAGCTAGCTTAAACAAGAAGTTTTTTAAGGTAAAAAATTAAAGAAAAAAAAACAAATTTCATTCGTGTCTCCATTTCTTCTATACATTTACAAAAAAATATAGACTTAATTAATTAATTAATTAATGTGTACATATATATGTTGCCTCCTAATATAAAAGGGTGCGCATTGATCCCTAGCTCGATAGTAAAAGTCGGCTCATCTTCTATATCATTGAAAGGGCCAGGTCGAATCTGAAAGTAATTTTTCATAATATGAAAGTAAGGCTGTCTATATATAAGAAGACTATGCTGCGAACCCAACGCCTCTTGACTTAAGGGGCAATTAACCTCCTTACTTACATTAATATGCAATGATAAAATTTCACTCAAGACATTAATAAATATGTTATTAATGGTTTGAGCGTTGTTTGGTTGGCTTTAGCGGTCAATTTTTAAAAATTGACCTTAGTGTTTAAAGTATATTGTAAGCTTCGTACTTAATTAATTGTCAATAGGGTTTCGACCTCATTGGGGTCTTTGAGATCCCTTCAAGTCTACTTATCAAGTGTAAGTGATCTGTATAACAAGCTCTCTCAAAAACTGATCTAAATTGGATACTTGTACCCGTATCTGTATCTGGATAAAAATAAAATAAAAACTGTCTGTTTGCGTGATTTTCTTTACTACCATCCCTTGGTTACTAATGGATCATTAAGTTGTCGCTTTAACCACCACTAGCAAAGCTAGAGGAATTAAAGTTCGTCATTGATTTGATAAAAGAACACCAGTTGTTTGATTTGATTAGTCAGAGTTCCACACCTGTGGTAGTGCTAGCTAGAAGTGCTTTTATACCATGTATCTAAAGACCACGTGGCTTTGCCAAGTGGGATGGACATGGCATTTTGACACGTGTCGGTCAACGCGCTGGTGGTGTTGATGGGACTTTAGATATTAATGGAGGGTGAGGTGTATAATTATATATGTACATTAGTAAGAAGTAGAAGTGTATATAGGGGATTGATGGAAGTGGGATTCAAAGATTAGGGTATTTTTATTATTATTATTATAATTAAATTTTGTTTGGGTGTGATTGTTTTTGTTAGGGTAGGGCAGGATGAATATTGTGTCAAAGATCAATTGGAAGAAATAAAAACAGAATCTCAACAACGTTGAGAGAAATCTCTTAGCTTACCGCCCAAAGTTGCGTTCTCAAGTTGCAAACTGACTATCACATTTTGTAGCTTTTCGAAAGGTCTCCATATATGTCCAAGTGATGTATCTATCAAATATCAAGCATGAGAACAACAGCAATATCAATAACATCAAGATGTTATAGAAAGGACATTTAACACGATTGTGAGAGTTACTATGAAATATTCAAACAAAAATTAGTTATTCGATTAAGCCCAAAAAGAATTCAGGGCATAAAGTTTTACTATAAAATAGATTTTGAGTTCAAACATCTTTCTTACTTATATAACGACGTTTTTGAATATTTGTAGTCGTACCTTAAAAAATTAGTAAGGGTGGCCCTCCAATACCCCAAACCTTAAAAAAAAAAAAAAGCTTAAAAAAAAAACTTTATATTTTTTATCAATATGTCAGAAAGCCAATTAATCACCACTTATTTTAATGGTTAAGGACATCTGTTCTCGAGGGTTCAAATCTCTTTAACAAGTCATTTGTGCCGGAGCCCTAATTTTTTTTTAAGCCGTATGCTTTTATAATAAGAGGTCCAGTCTCCTTCTTGCCTACATTGCTAGTCCAAGTAAATTAATTAAATAAATAAATAGGATCTAATAAACAATTTGTTTCCTGTATTAAAACTGGTGGCATTCTTGGAGATCTTATATTTTGTTTCTTCTTTTAAAGGGTTTTACTAATTACATTTAAATCAACATAGATTTAACTGTTAGATATCTTATTTAGCTTAATTAATATATATGATGTTGATTAAAAATAATAATATGTATGAGGGAAATGTGAATAAGATGATGGTGAAATGATAAACAAAACCGATATACATGAGCATCACCACATACATGAGACGTTAGTTTCAGACTTGGGAGGCGAAAAGCAACAAAGTAGAGAAAGAGATGGATGGATGGATGGATCATAGATGATTGATGGATGTATATGTGTAGATAACGATATATGAACAGCATAAATAAAGAGGCTTTGAAACGATAACAGGGAAAAAGGATTAATTGAAAGTACTGAACTAGGGGCTAGATTCAATGGCTCCAAGCTAATTAATAATACGGTCAACTTCTTATAGGAAAATGGATAACATTGTTAATTTCTTTTCTTACAAATCTATTAATATATACTAACTTTTCTCTAATTAAAGTAATTAATGAAAATATATAAAGAGAGAGAGAGACAGAGAGATCATCAGTTGATTTAAGTAATATTAATTCCAACTGTTATCAACAAATCCTACATGTCGTCTCGCTCACGCGATGTAAACCTTAAAGGACACCACATTATGCCATAATACCCGCCATGGAAGAAGGAACTTGGGGTGTGATACTCTGATATAATTAATATTATCTTTTTTTTTTCTCGTTTTCAAAGTGTCAGTTTGATTGTCAAATCGACGTGACACATCTTGTATAATGACACATAATATATGACATCATGTTGAAAAAACACTAAAAATCGTTCAATCTTACTAATTAAAGAAAGAGGAATAAAAATCACGCCTACAACAAAAAATAACTGAGTAATGTTAGACTAATACGGTTTTGACATTGTTATTAAAAATTATTAGATCTCTTTAAATCATATATTAATGTGTGATTTAAGGAAATTCAATAACTCTTAAAGTTAATGTTAATAAAATATGTTTGAAAAACATTTTTCCTCAAAAATATACAAAAAAAAAATTCAAAATCGAAAAAAAAACTATGAGAAAAAATAATTTATTATGAGTTAATAAGTACCTCAAAAGAATTAAACATCTTAAGTACTTTTATATCAGACAGTGCACAGATCTAAAATTTTGTTATAAAAGAAAATATAAAAAGAATACTCAAAATAAAATTAAAATACAAACAACGTCATCCGCACAAGCTCTAAAGTTTATTATCTTTCATAAAGTTTTTAAAGACCAAACTTTACTTTTTTTTTAGATCTCGTAAACAAGTTAAGATTAATAAATAAATAATGAGAGACTTTCTTTGTATAAACTCTTCAACCATAATATTTAGAAATTATAATCAACAATGATTCTTTATTCTAATATAACTAAATCAACATGATTTTTTTTATTTAAATACAACTTAATCATAAAACAATTATTTATATTTAGTAAGTCTTAATTATTTTTTAAATACATGTTTTATGTTTTAATCCAATAAAAAAATTCATATATATTTAAGCCAAAACCCTGAACATTATTTCTTTTTAATTATCATGTAATTAAAAAAAAAACTTAATTGAATCGAGTTATAGATCACCTAAACATGTATTGACATGTGTCATCTTTCACATAATTCTTGGTCATAAAATATTTTATTTATTCATCTTTATTAAAAGCGTTAGAGGAATGAATAATCACAAAACACGCGCAAAATAGAAAATAATCTTATACAAAACTTTTTCACGTGGTTTCTTCGACCATAGAGTGTACTAACACTTAATGACTTTTCATCGAAAGCTTACGTTCTCCACCACTATTTTAATTAATCTATTTTTCTCTCTTAATTTAAAATAACTCTAATCATGCAAGGGATTAATGTACCATTGTCCCTTAAAACACAATCTTTTTATTAATTACTACCAAATGACGCCCTTAATATACATAATTGCTTTACTGATCAAAGGGTAGAAATTAATGATAGAATTTGATATGTACGTCAGCAATGTTTAAACAAATATATAATTAACTTCCTTTTTTTTTTTTTTTTTTTTTTTACGGTCATTAAATATTTGATGCTTGTAGTACTACTGATCAGGACAAAATATATATCTTATTAGTCAACAAACAACTCTTCTAAGAAATTGTTTTCTCTCTCTCTCTCTCTCCAACTCTCATGGCTGAAGCTCTCTCTCTCTACAACTCTCATTGCTGAAGCTCTTATTATATAACTAGAATAAATAAGTATAACTAATGGTGATCCCTTTTGTTATGGCCTTTGTAAAAAATGGAAGGCTTTTGCAACACAAGTATTCTCCACTGATATCATCTTCATATTTGAAAAATTCAAACAAAAACTTGGAGATTCCCAACTGATGTATCTTTCTCCTTTGCTCACTTCTATTATTGATGCTGCAGATGATCATCACATTAACAAATTTAAGTAAATATTAGCCAATAAGGGTTTCCCTTGTCTGCTTCTATTGCTGTTTATGACATTAGCAGGATTTTCAAAGGTTTGAAAACGTAAAAGGATTCTAATTAACAGTAGTTCTATTTAATGGATGATTCGAAGGAATCTTATACTTGGGTTATAATAGCATATTTTGAATTGATGCACTAAGCATTAATTTGTTGACATATGAGGATAACCATCTAATCAGTGCAAATCAACTGTTTGCTATATATATATATATATATGTATATTTGTATGTCTGTGTGCGGGTGTGAGTGTATGTTTCTAAGCTTCAAATTTTCAACTTTAATTGAAAAAAAAATGCCTTGGAAATGTGGCTTGAAGACCCGTTTGCACCTTTTAGTTACTAAGTCTTGGTAAGAACATCATTTACCAACATTATCTACTTGTCTCCAGCTTGTGCCATTTTTCCTTTTTATCTCGAACCCACTTGCCCCAACTAAGTCCACATACATAATTGAGTGATTTTGAATGAAACTAGTATGAAGACGACGTGGTAACAATTGTGAAACATTTTTGTTATATATATATATATATATTCTTCCTTCATCAGTGATATCTGAGGTCAGCTTGAATAAATATTATAAGTTATTTTTTTTTTTTTTATGGAGTCACGTCAAGGCTACACGTCTATACAAACCTTAAGGCTGCGTTTAGTTCATGATCTAAAAATAATAATATAATCTAAAAATAAAAACTTGAAAAATAATTTTTTATCATTTTCTAAAAACAACTTATTTCTTTAATAAAAAGTAAAAAACTGTTTTTAAAATTTTTTGAACCAAACAAGTTTTCGGTGTTTTCAAATTTTTGGATACAAAAAAATTATATTTGAATCAGGAACCAGATGGGGTCTAAAGGATTCACAAGAAAATAACAAATTTGTAATGTTCTTTTAAGACTTAAACTTCGGTTAACAATGTGGAGAATAATTCTACTTGCTAATTAAGCTAACCATTAGAAGCTAATAATACAATCATCCTAACTAATGGCCGTTTGCTCCAGTGGTTAGGGGAGCTTGCCCCCAACTTTGAGGTTGCGGTTCGAAATCGAACTCAAGAGACATGCTCCTCCAATATATTGGCCAATGATATTTACGCTCCAGAAAAATTAATAGGACAAAAATCCTGATAATATTGGCTGACGACCTTAAAGAAAAAAATAATAATAAAAAATAATAATAATACAATCATCCTTTCTATTGCTAAGATCGTATTTATAACCTCATTTTTGTATATTTATAAATATCTTACAAATACTTGCTTGTCAAAGACTTGGGTCGATGTCCTCCTTCCCAAATGTTCACTTTGTTATTTTTCTCTTGCTACCACAAAATTTCACTATGTAAATACACCAAAAGAAGTTCAATTTTAAATGGGTTTCGTGCCACAATAGACAACAGCTTTACTTAACACAAAATATCGATTGTGGGCCTGAAACAAATAAGTAAGGCTTGAGATTTGTTTTTAAATTTGGGCCCCCAGACTTGTAGCATTAACTAACCCACATATTTTTATATAGGCTGCCTTTCACATCATTTTTAAATTCTGTTTTTTTTTGTATTTAAAATAGAAAAAGTTAAAAAATTTGAAAAAAAAAAAATCTTATTTTGAATAGTGTGACTCAAAAACTGTTTTTATATAACAATTGTTTTTAAAAGTTTTCTTTGTTGATTGTAAAAAATGAGAAATGATAAGACCCACAACAATTTTTTCTCAATTTGATTTATATGACATCCTAAACAAATCAAACAAGTTTTTCTTGTTTACAAATTTTAAAATTAATTTTAAAATATGATGCTAACCATGTTTTTTAAACTATAAATCTACTAAAAAGGAGATCATATCTCATTACTTTCAATACATCTTGAAGTAATTTTACAAAATACTTCAATACTTTTAATATATAAAAAACCTTAACATCTTGTAATAATCTCCCAAAAAAGAGAATGCTAAATCAATACCAGACATTACTCAACTTTTTACATAACTATTATTTTATTACAAAGGTTAAGAAGATGGCAAGTACATCGGTGTTCAAATAAATCTTAGTTCATTGAGCTACAAGTATAATATCTTTTTCTATTGTTTGTATTTCATGATATATTACTTTTTATCCACCGTCCATGCAATATAGATATATATATATATATATATATATATATATATATATATATATATATATTTTTTTTTTTTTCTGTGATAGTCATTAAATCTAGGTTGAGGTTACTTTCAAAATCATAGTATACAATCTTTGTTCAACCTGAACATATTTATTTGACATAGTATTATCCTCAAATTACATGCACTAATATTTTTATTAGATGAGATTATGATATCAAATTGGTTAATAAAATTTTTATACAAATGATAATTTGAATTGAATAAATTTTATATTAAAGCGATTTTTTAAAATTTAATTAATGAGAATATTGTCCAATAAATATGGGCGATGGATAGTAAAAATTAATTTACTTAATGAGCATGACATCTTGACTTTTGTAACAAATTAATAGTTGCATTAAACGTTGAGTAACTATTAATACAAATCAATATTTTCAATTTAAAATATTTTAGTCAGAAAATAAAAATTTTCCAAATATCAATCTCCAAACAAGAAAACAAAAAAACCACCAATAATGGAGCGGTTGTGATTGAGGGTCACAAATTTACTAAACTACAACGAGAGACACGCTACAATTTCTCTCATTCTCTTCAAGCTGCTACATGGCCGTATTGTCAAATTGACTCTGGTCCATCCAATCCATTGAACCCACCGCTTCTTCTCTCGTACTCAGACTTTCAGTTTCTCAGCTTCCTAATCCTCAGAATGGCATTTCTGTAAATTCGAGCTCATTCTTCTCTTCCCATGGCCATGTTGCTGGACTCCACTCTAGCTCCTCGAATCTCCATTCCTCCCGGACGCCGGAAATCGCTTCTTCCGCCGGAACTCCGAACAGACTCACCGTTCACGGCGGTTCTGCCTGCGAACGACTCGAATCTTCGATGCGGTATCTTCTGCGAGGCGCCTGAAACTTTTTCGAAAGGTGAGAGCTTTTGGAGGTTTTTTTCGTTTTCTTCTTGCTCTTCTGTGTTCTATTCTTCGTCGTTATGATCACTGTGTTTCAATGGTTGAGTTTTGGTTTCTAAAATACTGGTTACTGCTTATTTGTGGAATAGAGGAGAATAAACTTGTCGAAAATGTTAGGTTTTGATTATATTTTCGAGTTCTAGAGCAAGGATGTCAAGATGGCCGAGTTGGTCTAAGGCGCCAGTTTCAGGTACTGGTCCGAAAGGGCATGGGTTCGAATCCCATTCTTGACAATTATTATTATTATTTTTTTAAAATTTTTTTTGTTAATTTTTGTAAATAATCTTGCCAAAAGTTTTTCTATACATAATGTCTAAATTGATGATTCACTTTACTTATCCTTTAAACTAACTACACTTCATGAGAGGCCATGGCCTATTCATTTTGATGTCTGGATTGATTACCCTTGATTAGATAACTTTAAAACATAGTAAATACAAATTTTGCAAGGTTGTCTCCACACTCATTGTACCATCCGGACTGATGACAATTTGCAAGTTCTCCAATGCTGGTTTTGGTTTTTGGCAGAGGAGGGGAGGTCTACATCTTTTCTAACTCTCATCTTGATGTTACTACATTTTATATTTAGTAACATCTTTCAAATCATTTAACAAGTTTGCATCTTTTCCCATCTTTGATTAATTTACCTGTCATGGATGCTCACTTTCCGCCAATTGTAATCACACTTAAAAAAAATGTTGTTTTTGCAGTTCCAAGGAGGAATTTAATGGCTTTGGCACTTTCAAGTTTTATCTTCTCGCATGTGGGTTCACATGATATTGTCTTAGCCCAGCCATCAGTTGGGTTCCGGGAACATATAGATACATTTGATGGTTATTCATTCAACTACCCTCAGAACTGGATTCAAGTCCGAGGAGCCGGTGCGGACATATTCTTCAGGGATCCATTTGTTCTTGATGAAAATCTTTCTGTCGAGTTATCCTCTCCTTCATCCTCCAAGTACAAGAGCGTTGAAGACTTGGGTCCTCCAAGTGTCGCCGGAGAGAAAGTGCTCAGGCAGTATCTGACAGAATTCATGTCTACAAGGCTTGGGGTCCGGCGGGAATCAAGTATCCTTTCCACGTCCTCAAGAGTTGCCGATGACGGGAGGATCTATTACCAAGTTGAGGTAAGCAATAAAAAGTGACATCAATGTTCCTTGCTATTAATTTCTTCCAAACAGAATTGTAGAACATATTTATGTTAATATATATGTTCTCTTGATATAGATAGTTAGGCATCTACCTAATTATCAGTTATTGCTTTTAGGTCAAACGGTTTCTAACATGGTATCATAGTTTTATTATTTTGGAGGTCATGTGTTCAAATCTCTTTGCAAACATTTTGCTTGTTTCTCTCATCATTAATCATGCCTTTTCTCCAAATTATAAATCTAGTCCAAGAGTTGTTACGCACTCAAGAGGCAGTGTTTATATCTATTTCCATAGTTGGGCCGTTAAGCAGTTTCCTACAATTTACTTGTTGCAGTTACTATCTCATTAATCGCCTGAAAATGATATTTGTACACAGGTAAATATCAAGTCGTATGCAAATAACAATGAGTTAGCTGTAATGCCACAAGAGCGAATTGCTCGCCTAGAGTGGGATAGGCGTTACCTTTCGGTTCTTGGAGTTGAAAACAACAGATTATATGAACTGAGGTTGCAAACACCTGAAAATGTGTTCTTAGAAGAGGAGAATGATCTACGTCGGGTTATGGATTCCTTCAGAGTACTCAAGGTGTCAGCTTGATAACTCATCGAGTTTCCCAATCCAAATTTTGGTATTCTAGATCTTATTGTCCATTATTTCCTTTTTTGTTTCTTGTCTTGCATTTATGGCTTTTGCATGATCTGCTATAGATCATTCCAGTCTATTGGTTCTTCGACTAATGAACAAGATTTCTATGTATGGTGAAGTTATTTAATTAGTCTGTTTGATTGTATAATGAGGAAGAAGATCCAAAAGATGTTGTATGTTCTAGTGCTTTGGAAATCAGCATTCGGATAAAATTAGTTTTAGATTCGTTTAGCTGCTAATCTGAAGTGCACCTCATTGGTTTTTGAGCAATCATTGTGTTTCTTGACCTGAAACTGATAATCTATTTGTCAACTTTAAACTATGCATCTTGTTGCAGCTCTGCCCAAATGGGACAAGCGTCAAAAAATAAATAAAATTCTTAGATGTGCGACATAGTTCTGCAGCTTCCCTCTTGGTTCTTTTATAAAGCAGATACTGGTTCAGGAAAAAAAAAGGAAAAACAAAATGAAAGCAAGATTCCCTTGTAGTGTTTGGTTTGTGTTACAAATAGCACGAACATAAGGAATCGGGTTCTCAGGTTTTTGTTAACCATCAAAATGACAAAGACATCTGAAAAAAGGTAATCTTCTTGGTGCTCATGCCCTTTTAATGAACTTCAACAGAATCATCTGAAAGAATGTATTTTTAGTATTTGGACAACGGAACCATGTTGTGATCTCATGTTCTGCTTGGAACCCTGATAGAGAAGGTTCTAGGTTCTTGTGCAATATTAGTTTTGTTAAAGTAGTATATCATGGTAATCTGTTTCATCAGCAAGACTTTTTCTTTTAGATGCTATGGTAAACTAGTAAAGATCATTAGTCTGAACTGCTCCTCAGCATTTTTCCTGGAATTCGCAGTTCACACTATGTAACATTCTGATCCTAGGATAATGAGAATAGATTAGATACCAGTTCTTTGGTTCTTTCAAATTAAATTATATTCCCCATTTGTATGGTTGGGTATGTGGTGCATAACATCCATATTGTATGGTCATGTTATGCGAACAAAAAAATATAAAAAGCAATTGAAACTTGAAATGCAGTTTTGTTTTCCAGATAGATAGCTTTTCTTTTGCTTAACATTGGCTTCAAGAAGCTTATCATGGGTAAGAAACCTTGCCATGTGTAACAGATGTTATTCCCTATACTCTCGGCTTCAAGAAGATGATAATAGTTTGCTTTGGGTGCTGTTGAATATTTATACGGTATATAAATATAAATTGAAAGGCTCTAATTTTTACCTTTTACTCAGATCTTGAAGATTCTAACTTTCACTTGCAATGGTCCTTCAGGAGTTGTGTGGTTCATGCCATCATGCAGTCTTTTTTAACTTTTTTAAGTTAAAAAAGAGAGGTTGATTCAAAGTAATGTCATTCCCGTTGATATGAAATGCACAAATTGCTAGATGTTTACCACAACAAAGCTAGCTAGATATAATCAACTATATTTTATATTTGTAACTTCTTCATGTCATATTATTCTTATCAATGGAAACTTTACAGTCAAATGACCTTTGCCACTACTTTGGTAAATGGTAATTGCCCCTTAAGAAGTTATTTAAATTTTTACAATTTATACTAAAAATTCTTTTTCCAATTCATGGTTTGTAGGATCTTTTGAATATACTGTTTTTCCGTCTCCCAAAAATCAAATGTGAAGAATGTAATTTAGGAAAATATTTTGAAAAGACACTTGAGGGCGCTAATTTTGACACTATGCCATCAAGAATTATCGAATTACCTTCAATTATACAATCAATAATTCAACGACACTTGGGGTGGAGGGAGACGAGTTCGATTCCCGTTGAAATTTAAAAATGAGTTGGGCGCCACAGCAAAGTTCCTGTCGATGGACTATTCATACTGGTTCATGTAAGAATTAGTGGGACCCGTATATCTGCAAGGGTGCGGGGCCTGACACTCATAGGTGGGGCCGGACTTTAGCCTAGGTGGCTATCTATAAAAAAAAAAAAAAAAAAAAAAAGCTAAAATTGAAATGCTCTTGTTTGTATTATTGGGCTTTTTTTTATAAATAAAATAAAATCCCTTTCCCTTTCCTTTTTCACAACTGTTTTCAAACCTCTGAGTCATAAAAAATCTGAAAATGATTTTATTTTTTTGAAAAATTTCAGGTGAGAGTTCCCATGAAAAAGTGAATAAAAGGCGTGAGAGCCCACCACATAGACGCGCCAGTAGACCCGTAGCCGCTGCAACCGCGCGGACCAGACAGGTAGCCCATGCACTTTTCTTCTAGAGATCTAGGTCAGGTAAAAATAAAAATAAAAATAAAATGGTTCGCTTATTATTTTTATTTTTCTTCCGGTGGAGTTCGCCGACTAAACAGCTTTCGAACTTCATTATATTAATTAAACTCTTATTCTCCGCTTAATTCCTTTCTTCCTTCGATTTCTCACGTCTTCATTTCTCCACTAATAACAATAACCCAACCTCTCGACGACATCGGTTCTTCCTTTTTTGAAGATCGGTTTCACGAACTCTCCTTCAATAAGCAAACCGCAAAAAAAAAATCCAAAATTCCTTTGATCTTCGAGCTTCTCAATTCTTCGCCGATGCGGAGATTCTCGATCGGTTCTATTGCGTGTTTAAATTGTTGCAGCTAGATAGATTTTAGTCTGTTATCGAGAGTTAATTGGGAGAATCAGACGGGAGTTTCGCGTGTTCTAGTGGTTTTTCTTGTGTTTTATTTTTTCGTTTTTTGTGTTACGGTGAAATGTTCTTCTCAGGAGATTCGTCGGCTCGTAAGAGAGTCGATTTAGGTGGGAGGAGTTCGAAGGAGCGGGATAGGTTGAAGTTTTTGGAGGAGGCGCGATTGGAGCGGAAGCGCCGGTTAGGGTTACGGCAGCAGAATTCTGCTGCAATTACGATTCAGGTTCAATCTCAGCATAGATTATGATGATTATTATTATTACTATTTTTTTTTTCTGGATTATTAGGCAATGGTTTCAATTAGTAGCTTATTGTTTTAAGCTTAGTAGTAGTTATGTTTTTGTAATTGCGACAGTAGAAACCCGCCTTTTGGCATCATTACTTCACCTACTAGTAGAATCAACCCTTCGTATTGATACATTGATCCTGCAGATTTGTGGTTTCCATGGCTAAATTTCTAGGGATCATTTGGCTGTTAATGGCATTGTTCATTGATGCGCAGGAAACATTTTGGTTTACTATCATGTGCTGCTCAAATTTGCCATTTTAAGTACCTGTCACATTGAGGATTTTCCATTTGTTTTAGTATTCTGTACAGCTCAAATTTGTCTATTTGCGTAGCTGTCCCACTCGGGAACTTGTTTTTTGTCCTCGTTATATGGGAAACTGTGGTACTAGTCTTCTTTCCACTCAGTTTTCATACGTTACATGAGCTTAGTGATTTTCTAGTTAATTATATGATTCGTCAGTCTATGGGAAGCTTGGGTGCTATGAATACATCTTGATAAGTTGGCTTATCACATTGTCCTTGAATGACATAGAATCATCCTTTTGATCAAATACAAATTAACCTTCTATTGCCCATGTAGAAGATTTAGGTTTGGATGGGAGGATTGTTCAATTGCCAGGAAATATTTCTTTGTAAGATACTGCCTGCATAAGCAAGTTTACATCCAAATACCATTGAAATCAAATTTCTAAATCTCCCTCTCTCTCTCTCTATATATATATATCTATATATATATATAGATTTCATTAGGATAATTTGAATACAAAGGAATTAAGAAGGAAGCTGTAAGAGAGACCTACCAAAGAAGAAGATAAATTTGTTGATAAAGACAAGTCTGTTGAGACTTGAGAGGACCTGCAATCTTGAAATTGCATTTGCAAACTTAAAGACAAGAAAGAAAACGTAATGACCTTTAAAAGTGGAGCAAGCCGTAGTTGGATGGAAATTTTCTTTACTAAGAGGATAGAACAAATAACATTTAAAGATGATAAGGTATCGCATGAAACTTTAACCATATGCATGTATAAAAATTATAGAGAGAAGGAGCTAATTGCCCAAGAACTGGGTAGTAAAATTTAAAATAGAAGAAGGTAGGGATGTCTTGTGATGAATTCATATGATATGTTGGGTGGGATGGCTCACTACTTTAAAAGTGACCAAAAAGAGTTTTGGGTGAATCAATAGGGTGACCTCAATCATATATGGAAACTTGATGACGATAATGAGGAAGCTTAAAGAATAGTTAGAGCATTGGATGTGAAAGTCCTTATTATGTAGCTTGGAAGGGGAAAAAATGGAAACGGAAGATTCATAAATAATTTGAGTTGCCTACTCTTTCTTCCCCCTCCCAACTATTTAAATGTCCTATGTCTTTTACAAGGCCTACATTTTCAAACAATGAGGGGAAAACTAGTGTTAGGCCAATTGGGGGAGTGTTGTGCAAGTTGTTAATATGATATGTTTATTTGAAAAGTCATTATTGATCCCTTTCTATTTATCTTAGTCATGATGATTTGACTTGGAATATACTAATGAGATCTTATAGTGTGGTACACTGTTTGTTGATTATATTGTTTTAATTGATGAAACTAGAGAGAGATTGGGCGTGAAAGTAAAATTGAACAAATGCTTTAAAATCAAGATGCTTCAAGATAATCTTGACTAGAATAGAATTTATGTAATGAAAGTTCATAAGCAATACAAGTACAAATCATGGAGTGAAAATTCTTGGAATTTTCATCAATTTTTTTATTTTTTATTTTCTTGATTTTCTTAATTATTAATTTAATTTAATACTCAACTCAACTCAAGTAAGCCTTTTCCTAATTTATTTATAAATTAAATGTAAAAATAAATAAATTATGTAAGTAACAAACCTTCTATTGAAGTTTAGTAAAAAATCAAGATATGCATTAAAAAGTATGCTGTCTTACTTTATTCACTTTTTTGAATCCAAAGCCGCAAAAGGGCCAAGTAATAATTTTAAATCTATATTGGGGCAATGTTCCTAAGGAATACAAATATGTAAGATTAATGCTCAATCTTACATGTAATAGTAGAACTAAAGAATCAATAATAAGATTTAAAAACTCAAAGTAAGATTACAAATGATGTTTAAACTAACCATAGCCATAAGCCTAGTATCTTATAAATTTATAAAATAATTTGTTGTTCATACAGTGTGCATCAAACATCATTTATATTGATAATCTTTCTTTAAATCATTATATTTATATTTAATATGATTTAACTTTTAAGTACAGTATCATGCTTGATTTATGGTCTTTGTTCCATCATAAAATAATTCGTTACTAATACAATGTGCATTAAGCATTATTTATATTATTAATCTTTCTTTAAATCATTATGATATTTATAATAATTTAATATGATTTAAGTATACTGTCATGCTTAATTTCTATTCTCTGTTTCGTTTTGATGAATCTTAATGCAAATTATAGAAGTTGACTAATTACTAGTTGCAGAAATGCTTCAGAGGGAGGAAGGTTGTGGAAGCTGAACGTTCCAAGATTAGAGAGCAGTTTTACCTTTCTTACGGAGACCGTTGCCAAAAGGTAGAAAGGTAAGCTTGTTTTGAAAACAATGTTCTTCGATTATTCAAGTACCTTATCAATATCCTCAGCTTTTGCTGTTTTTAGTCTCTGACTCTGATAATATATATCTTTTGATAAAGAAAACTTTGACTTTTGTTCAATGTTTCATATACCCCACATGTCTTGTTTTGTTTTGTCTTATGGACTTGATTGATCTTCTACTTGTTTTGGTTCTGAAATGTGCTTCTGTCAATTTAGGGATTGTTTCAACCCTGATTCAAAGTTCCTCAGTCAGTTACTTTTTTTCTTCAATGCACAAAACAAAGATGATTTAAGGGTCCTTGTGGAGACATGCAAATTGCTTCACCAGTTTGGTCAAGTTTGTGGTGGGTGGTTCAGCCTCTTCTTTTGACTTTTCTGTTTATTCTCAATTAGCTTCTTGTTCAATTGAGCTGTGCTATTCTTTGGAAGCAACTTATTTTGAATTGCATGGATCTTGTCATATACTCCATGCAATGAAGAACTTATTGGTGACAATTTTGATAAATAGTTTCATGGTTCAAATGAAGTAGATTAATTTGAGCTTGATATTTTTTTTATTGGAAAAACTGACTGCTCTATCGAATTTTAATTTGAATTAAGTACTTATTTTAATTTTATTAATTGGCTATGGAGTTGGGTTTTAGACCTTTGGTTGTTTTGTTGGTGTTCTTTGTGGATTATATTATGTTAGATGTTAAACCCAACAATTTTCTTTTGATATTTATCACATTAAAAGGGGTGTATCTAGTACATGAGGCAAGGATCGAAACTTTGACTTCACCCTGGACTTTGGTCACTTGAAAATCAGAATAAATTCAAGAAAGTTTAAGCTGAGGTGAAGAATTTGTGTAAAAATTCGCTAAATTAGAGAAATTTAGAGAATGTTTGTATAGATGCTAAAATATCTAGATTCATTGTAACATAAGCTAAAAACTAATGTAGATAGACACTCTTAATGCATAAAAATATCCATAAATGACCTAACAAAATCATTCTTGTTGAGTGGGTTAATGAATTTGGTCTTGATCCCTTTTCTATGTTTTGATTTTCAATTTTGTAGTAGCTTGTATCTAAACCATATAATTGCTAGTTTGACATTCTGCCTTGCCTAATTTATTAGTTTATTATTCAAATGTATGTTTTTTCATCTTTTTATATGGGATTTTAAATAAAAGAAGATGGCTTTCGGAACTCTTTCATTGTATTTGTAAGTTTTATCTCATTTTGACTTTTTTATTTTTTTTATTTTTGTTTTTCTTGCTTCTTTTTTTAAATTTTTTAAATTTTTTTGGGAAGGCAAATCCTGTAAAATTACATGATTTGTTAGCTTATAAGATTACTTTTTATTTATTTATATTGCTATGTTGGTCGATGAAGTTAAAAATAATGTGTAACTGTTGGTAACTCTTTTGTTTTTTATTGACGAAATAACACATGTTTACTTCTTTGTCGGACTCCATCATTTTTTTTTAAATTTTATCTAATTTCATTGAATTTTGTGTCAAATATTTGCATTTTTTTTTTGAAAAATTAAACTTTTGTCAAAGTCCATCGAATTTTATCTAATTTTGTTGAATTTTATCAATTTTTTTTGGCGAATGTTTTCCGACCCTTGCATGAGGCTTCTACCATTGTGGGATCTAGGGAAGAGATGATGTATGCAACCTTACCTTTATATTGGAGAGGTTGTTTCTGGATTCAAATTTGTAATCTCTATGTTACAATAGAACAACCTCAACCGTAGCACCATGACCCGCCCTTATAAATTTGTTGCATGGTTACTGAAAATTTTTATTTCATAGTACACACTTATCTTGAAATTCTATTTATTATGTGTTGTGCCATCAAGGCAGAAAGGCGATGCTTAGGCAATAAAAATCAAATAAATCTCTTAATATAGACATATAGAATTTTTGCATGTAAGGTTAAGTTATTTTAAGGTTTTGCAACTAAATGAACTTATATCATTTCTTTTCAAAAAAAAAAAAGAAAAAGAAAAAGAAAAAAATAAACCAACTTAATAGGTATCAAGAAAAGTTCTTTTAATTTTGTAAATGATATTTCTTGACTTAAAACCGTAAAGAATAGCAATGTCATCCTTATTATTTGGTACTTCACTTGAATAGCAATTTTTTTCTTTTTATTTTTTTCGAACACCTGTTTGTTTTTAAGACAAACAATTATTTATGCTTTTGATCTATATTTGTGAGGAAAGACATAAAATGGAAGAAAAGGTTGAGGTGTCCTTTTATTGCCTCTTTATCGTGTTTTTGCAATTCATTAAGAAATGTTTAAAATTCTTAAAATTACAAACAAACCCCACTGCCTGCCTAGAGAACACCTCTGAGGTTTGACGTAAAAATGCCTTGTTAATGGTGGAATTGATGCCTAGGTGACACCTTTGCAACAATGAGCATGTGAAAATGTGATAGGATACTTCCTCCCTGCACCCCTCATAAACATGTTTGATGCAATTAGCAAAGGCTTTTTTACTGGCTGTGGTTCACTGGATGAAGCGTATTACTTGTGGACCGCATGTATTTTTGGTTAGGAATCTACATATTGATTGTATGTATCAGATATTTCCTATCTGCTCTGACTTCTCTATTATTATGTGCTTACTCCTATTTCTGGGCTGTTGATGTTTTTCTTTTGTTTAGCATGCAAGAAATACGATTTGTTGGTTGTAAGTATCATTGTTCCTTTTTGTAGTTTAGTATATGTTATGTCTTTTCTTTTTCATGGGATGATAAATTGTTTAATTTTGTTTGCCTTTACAAGATCTTCCATTGACAAAATTTGACATTGTTGCAGGGGACTTAGTAAGTCTCTTTGCAGGTGCAGAATATTTGCTGAAGCTCTCTGTTGTTGAAAGTAGAGTAAGGAGACTTGCATATGCATGTGTTCAGGCAGTTCACGTAAATAGGTGAGCGACATGAACCAGCTGGGCTATATTTTTCACATTTTTAGTTTGTGTTGAGGTTGTGTACTAAGTTACCAAATGTCAGTTTCCTTTAAAGTTAATCACTTGAAATTCTAAGTTAATTTAGATAAACTTAAAATTTAGAGTTAATTCATATATATCCATCTTTTAGGGTGAAGGAAGATGGATGTAGAGTTCTTTTTAAATAGTGTTGAGAAAAAGTATTTTTTTTTACCAAAATATGAAAATGAATGTTGAGAACATATATATCTTCCTTTATGATTCTCGAGCAAAAAAGCATAAGAACGTGTTTTTGGATGTTGGTATTGGTGAGATCAACCCTAGGTAATGTCTTTAAATCTGGTAGTGCTTCATAACTGATTAAATTAATGAATCTAATAATCTATGGCAGATGAATAGTTTGTCTTACTAGAAAATCAATTTTTTTTATCTTTTATAAATGGTAACTAATTAAATTGCATCCCATTTTAGCATATAATATGTTTGATAGTAATAGCTTGAGATGCATTGTTGGGCCTCCATGTGCTAGCTACATCTTAAATTACATCCCATCTTAGCATAAATGGTGTTTCTTTAGGTGGTTTGGGTCTCTATTGTTAAAATTGTTCGATTTAATATTTAAATCGTACGATTCGACTCAAATCGTACTGGGTACGATTCAAGATTTTAAAAAAATCGCAAATGGGGAAAAATCAGACGACTTTTACTTGAGTCGTGCGATTTTTCCCCAATTGCACGACTCAATTTGAGTCATGCGACTCGACGCAGGTTGCGGAGATTCTTTCATGGAGAAGAAGAAGAAGAATGCGACCTGCGTCATGAAGAAGAAGAAGACAAAGAAGAAGAAGAGGATTGCAAGTTTGCTTCGTTGCCTTCGTTTGTAATGTTTCCAGATCTCTCTCGGTCTCTCTCTCGCTACTTCTCTCTCGATTTTGACCATCGCTCTCTCTGGCACGATCTCTCTCACACGTCTTTTTTTTTTTAGCACTCTGTCTCACTTGACTTCTCTCTTCTTCTTCTCCCTCTCCTTATTCTTTCTCCTTTTATTTCTTTTTCTTTCATTCGACCCAAAAAAAAGAAAAAGAAAAATAAAAAGAAAAAAAGAAGGAGAAAAAATGAAAAATGTACCTTGACAAGAAACATAATATATATATATAAGTCAGTTTTAAAATAATTTTGAGTCATTAAATATGCATTTATGAGTACTAAACTTGTTTATATATATTATTTGAAAAATCGCAAAAAATCTTACGATTTACGATTCGATTTAAATCTTATCCTTAGCGATTTTACGATCCGATTTCAATTTAACAACTATGGTTTGGGTAACAAATGGGTCCATATTTTGTAATTGGGTCCTCTTGAAGGTCTCTTTACACCTTAGGTGTGTCAAGGTAGGGCGCACATATTTCGCCTCTATATTTGAAAAGTAGGGCACAACAACTCATGCGTGCACCTTGGTGCATCTTAGTGTGCCTCACTTTTTTGCTCTCTCTCTCTCTTATTATTTTTTATTTTTTTAAAGCCATTTAAACATTAAACAAAAAATTGTATTATATATTTTTCTCTCTTTTCTTTACATGAATATAACAAAAATATCAAAGGAAACTAGTGTTATGCTACTACTACAGCTTCTATGCTTCAATGTTTTCTGCTTTAATTTGAGTTTAAACATCAAAGAAAATAAAAATAATACTGGTATCAATTGTGAAATATGAAATATTGGTGCTACTGTGCTACTATGATGTTGTAATGTATGATGAGAATAATTTAGAACTTTTGTTGATTTTTGTCTTTATCTGCATTGTTGTCCTTTGTTCTTGAATAGCAGTGAATCTCGGCGGCGCACTTGTTTTTTCATTGTGACTACTCTAGCTATTTGTGGCAAAAGTGGAATATGTTTGTAACGACTCTTCTGCGAGTGTCTTTCCTTATCTCATCTTCCTTCATCTTCTTTGTGGTTTCTAGACATTTGTTTGGTGGTTTCTTTCGCTACTTTGTGGAGTGTTTGGCTAGAGAGGAATTGTAGGGTCTTTAACAACATTTCTAAGGATGTTTCAGATGTTTGCGATGATGTTCAGTTGCTTGCTGCCACGTGGCTTCTTCTAACCTTGCGGGGGGGGGTTTCTCTTTCCGACTGGATTAGGATTGGTACTCTTGTTTATTGTAAGGTTATGCTTGGGGCTTTGAGTACTGCTGGTACTCTTAGTTTAGGTGTATATTTTTGTTCTTAATAAAATTTTGTTTTGTTTCTTCTAAAAAAAATGTCAAATCAATTATTAGTATTATTGATATATAATTCAGTTTTTCATGATTTGCGCACCTTAGGGTTTAGGGTTTAGGGTTTATTCAAAACTGTACCTCTCCTTGCTCTTTCCACCTCAAGCACTAAAGCGTTTCATAGCCTTTACTGTGCCTTTAATGCTATGCTTAAAAAGAATGATCAATAACACAATTATGAATATTGATCAATCCAAGGCAATCGACCACGGACAATCTTTTGCAGGTACACCCATTGTCAATACAACGCTCATTGTGGACTAGAGACAGAAGAATACCCATTGAAAGACTTTGTGGTTAACATATCCTCCCTAGTTCACATTCCACCATACTGCCATTTAGTGATTATTCTCCTACTTTGGCGCTCTTACTGTCACTTGTATCATCACTTTGACAATTATTTTGTGACCCACCAAAAAAGAAAACTCTTACTCTGTCAATTGTCATATGCAACTTTTATCTTTCCAAACAACGTGTAGATTTCCATCAAATGTTTATCTTAATGTATCACGACTTCTGAGGCCTCTTTAATTCATTCACAAATGTTTCTGCTTTGAATGATAGTTTTGTAACTGCACCCTTACTTGCAGGAATCAGCTGAAGGATCAACTTTTTTTGTCATCCAAATTCTCATCTATGCCAGCTGTTACCTTGCTTGAGACAGTAGTTATCTTGACAGATCCCAAACTTCCGTGGGCTTGCAAAGTAGTTGGCTATCTATCAAAAACACGTACTTTTGCATTATTGAGAGATATTGTTAATACTGCAAATGTAAGTACTGAGCTTGTAAAGATTTGCATTTCTATTTTCTTTCAGTATTATAATCTTATTGCTGGTCATAATTGGTAGTCAAATCCTGGAAAGTAGTAGATTAAGCTTCTTGAGAGATTTAGGCTGCGTTTGGTTTACAATTCAAAAATAGTTTCTGAAAAATTGGTATCCAATCTCATTTTTAAGTTGATTTATAGTTTTTCAAATATGTTTGGTATTTTATTTAAAAATTGTTTTTAAGATTTGAAAACTATAGAAACATTTTTTGTAAATTTCATTTTAAAACTTATCCAAGAGGAAAAGAGGGTACTATAATGGGTTACTCCCTTAAACAAAAATAAAAAAGGAGGATTAGAAAACATTGAAAATGACTTGTCCCCATGTTTTCTAGAAAGGGGCTGCATTTTTTTTTTATCCTTAACTGTTTTTAAATCTTATCAAACCAAACAAGTTTTCTTTGCCACTTTG
The DNA here is from genome assembly GCA_035771175.1 of Paratinospora sagittata. Taxonomy (NCBI): domain Eukaryota; kingdom Viridiplantae; phylum Streptophyta; class Magnoliopsida; order Ranunculales; family Menispermaceae; genus Paratinospora; species Paratinospora sagittata. Next base: position 1,326,951 of record CM069607.1, on the reverse strand, counting down.
TCTTACTTTTTGGTTTTTAAATACAGAACAGAGGATTAATTCATATAAATGCATTCTTAGCTGCTCATGTATTTGTATTTTTACACCTTTTTTTAAAAATGTCATGCTTGGTAGTTTTGAAATTTCGGTGGACGTCAACTTATTCAGTAATGTGGACCATATTTCATAAAGAATGCATTCCATGTAAATTTTATTTGGAACATTTATAGTGCCAGTGCATGCTGGTCGTTTTGAAATCTCATTTATGCTTAAATTTATCTGTATCATATGCTCTTTGTCTTTTTACCTTTTTGAAGTTTTGCAAAATTTTACTAAGACAGTGTGATGGCCACTGTGCTGGCAAACCAGCACAAGAGGAAAACACAGGGCCAGAGCCCCCTCCCCCTCCACCCAAAAAAAAAGGAGGAAGCTAACATCATATGGCAATAATTCAGCTCTAGAACTTGTTTCACTTATCTGATATCTATTGGTCTTCTTAGTTTGGCATGGTTCTCGTTTATACAAGTCCTGTGATATATTTAGTGATATATGTTGTCACCTGCAGCAAAGTGTGAACGGCCGAGATGCAAGGGAGAGATTGTCTTCGTTGGAGCATGTCCTTATGCTAACTGCTTCTCACATCGGCAAAAATCGATGTGTCTGTCCAAGTGTTGATCCACTGTGGAGTTGTCCCTCTCAAATTCTTACTATTCCTTTCTTGTGGCGGGATTTCCCATTCTTAAAAGAGGTGCTTTTCTGTCGAGGATATTTTATTATTTTGTTTACTTGGAGGATGTTTTTCTAGCTTCATAACTAAAGAAGTCAATTTCACCAGTGATCTTGGAAATATGGTACTTCTATAAATTAATTTTGAAACGTGAATACTTGTATCTGTGCTTAAAGGTGCATTTCATGCCATTGAGGGAATAAAACCTCCCAAAAATAAATTAAGTTAAAACAAGAAAAAGAAAAGGTGCATGGGTGATGTACAGTCTTCTTGTTACTTGCATTATTTTTTTGGTTCTTCATTTAGCCTCCTCTAGATGCCTATATAGATGATTACCTTCACTGCATCCGATGGAGTTGTTGCTTTTACAGCATAACATCTCTTCTTCTGGAGCAATGGAGGTTAATCTTGACTTGCAGCAAAATTACCTTTAAGAAAAAAGAAACTTGCGGCTAGATGAATCTGATATGAGATTGACTGTCACACCTAGGCACCACCTAGCCTAGATGTGGCTAATCACCTAGGCATCACCTTGACTCCTTGACAATAGAATTTATTAGTTATATTTAACAGTGCTTTTTTCTGTTCCAGGTGTTTGTAACTCGGGGCCTGACTGAACATTACATTAATCAGATGGCATTGTATGTGCGTAATCATCCCATTGTTCTTCCGGATGATTTGTCAAATGGATTTCCCGGATATGCTTGCCTTCTAGGAAATTTGCTGGAAATTGCTGGAACCTCTTTTTCTCAACCCAGTTGTTCATTTGACATGGTAAGAAAACAAAGCAAGTTCTTTGTTGTTTTTTATTCAATGGAAGCATATTCATGTAGCCAACACTAGGTAGTTAGGAAAAGACTTAGTTGAGTTGAGTAGAAAAAAGAAAAAGACAACTTGCATAATGGAATAAAAGTATAACACAAGAATTAAACTTATGCCAATGTTCAAGCTATGCAATCACATATCTAACAATATGAAGAAAAAAATAACCTTATGTTTTCTATTTTCACACTGACTTCCTTATACTTTTCCCACCACTTGCCTTAAGTTTGGCTCAAGTGATTTAGTTACAAATGGCCTAGGTGATGGACTAGCCGTTGCCTAGACTTGAATTGTATGATTTAATGAAATGAATTGTAAATCATGCAATTTACCATTTTAATGGTGATTCTAACTACTATAGTTGTTACTGCTAGAAGGCTGCTTTAGGAAGCGTGAGACTTGATTTCAGATGTTACCCCAAGTTGGCGCCCTTAGAGTTTTTGGTGAGAAGATAGGGGGGTTCAATTATATTTCAAGTGACTAGTTGGAAGCTCAAAGATGCTTGGATACCCTTGAATAAAAAAAAAAGAAAAAGAAAAAAAGAAAAGGTCAGGAGAAAAAGGAGGGAGGGGGAAAAAAGCTTGAATTACTACCAAAAGGAAGAAATTGCAATGGTATAAAACTCAAAATTGTTCAATTCACTATCACTAATATTAAATTGAAAATAGAATTGGAAATTCAAGACTGCATAATGAATTAAAAATGAATCAAATTCCATTTTTACTTTTTTTTTTTTTTTTCAGTTTTTCGTTTTGTTTTTATTCATATAAAAAAGAAAAACAGATAAATAAATAAAAACTTTCCTAAAATATGAATATAACCATGAAAAAAGTGTAATAGAGAATCTAATCCTAATCCTTTAATCTAATATACAGGATGAATTTCCTTTGGTTTCTCATTTTCCTGATAAAATCTGTCCATTTTTATGGATAAATTTAATTGTTTACTTTGAAAGCTCATTTTGTTCCATATCCAGTAAAATATTGACTTTGCTGGCTATTAATTTTTTATTCTCTCCAATATACATCAGGCTATTGACTTTGCAGCTGTTGTGGCATTTTTGTTGGAGGCTTTGCCACCCATAAAATCAAAGAGTAGAGGCAGTGAAGAAAGTATGTCTTCTCTATGATATGCTGGAGTATTTGTGGCATTTATTGTTTACTGTCATCTGGGCTCCAAGATGGGGTTCTTTCCTGAAAATCAAAATTTGAGCATTTTCCATAATTAGTACATTTCCTATGGAATAAAATGTTGACTTGCATCTCTGCTTTTGCCATATAAACTTCTTGAACTTCTTCATTGAGTTTCCTTTAATGTTATTAATAGACTCAACATTGAACGGGGATGAAATGGTTGTTGATGAAGATAGTCTAGAAGTCACAAATTTGAACAATGAATTGGAACGACAAATCTCAAATGCACTTGATCCTCGCCTTCTTCAGCAATTGGTATGCAATTGTGAAACATGTGCATTGGTCCTTACAAAAAGGCATTCTTGCTTTTGTTACTAATTGTTGCAATTCAAAATTCTCTATTTGATGTTGAATAGAAATTCATTACTTGGGCAGGTAACTGTTCTATTTGGAGGCACTTCACTCCTTAACAGCCAATACAGTGGTGGGTGGTCACACAAAAAGGAGGTGGCAGCTGTTGGTGCAGTTTGCACTTTACTACACATAATATTCAATACTTTACCTGTTGAGCGCATTATGACTGGACTAGCTTACAGAACTGAGCTTGTTCCCGTGCTTTGGAAGTTTATGAAGCAATGCCATGAAAAGCAGCAATGGCCATCTTTGTCTGAGCTAACTATAAATCTGTCTGGAGATGCCCCTGGTTGGCTATTACCTTTATCTGTTTTCTGTCCCATATACAAGTGAGTAACCATGCACGGACTTGGTCAGTTCCTTTTCAAGGGTCCCTCCCTATATTTTCCCGTCTCTCACATACACACACATAGCACAAAATGCTTTTGTACTCTACGTTGAGAGAGAGAGAGATAGAGAAAAGAATTTGGATATTCATCTTTTTTTCATGATTTTTTAAATATTGCTATTATTGTTGTGGTTCACTAGGCATATGCTTATGATAGTCGACAATGAAGAGTTTTATGAGCAGGAGAAACCACTTTCTTTGAAGGATATTAGAGGCTTGATTATTATTCTGAGACAGGTAATTACTTACTTGTTTAGGGAAAACAGTTTCTTGTACTTCATCCGCAGAAAACATGGCAATTTCTTCATTCTTAATGGCTCTTGTACGATTTTATGACTATGGAAAACAGTAGAAGAGAAGTTTTAATGCCAGATTGGTTAGCTAATAGGTTTCCATTGAAGCTCGTGAGAGACCAGAGTTGTTGTTAATGAGTGGTAATGATGTTTTACTGTCTGAAAGCACTTTTTACTCCCTTTTCTCAGGCCTTGTGGCAGCTCCTTTGGGTTTTTCCTGCAAAAACTGCCAGCCTGGGAAAATCTGCAATTAATCGTTCAGGCTGTAAGAGGCTCTCTTTAGATATCATCCAACACAGTGCTAGCATTGTAACATCCGAGCTCCTCATGCAGGTAGAAATCAAGATTTTGCTCAAGTTAATGGCTCTTGTAATATCTTTAACAAAATATATGGATCATTAATCTGCATATTATGCTTCTCCATCATATGTTATTTTGTTTATTTTCCCTGTAGTCTCTTCTATAATTATGTATGATTTTGATTCAGTTGCAAGATTGGAATAATAGACGTCAATTTACATCACATGAGGACTTCCATGCTCAGGAAGCAGTTGATGAGCGCTTCATTTCTCAGGTAAATCATGTTGTAAGCATCTTTAAGCTGTAGTCATCATTTTCATAAATACTGCAAGTGCTAAACCTTTCTTATTCCAGGCTGCAATTGAAAATACCAGAGCATATGACATATTGGGACAAGCTCCTTTTTTGGTGCCATTTACCAGCAGGGTTAAAATATTCACTGTGAGTGACCTACTGATCACAATTCCTTGCAGTAGCTGTTCCACCTTCTTTACTGGAGGAAAAAAATTAAAAGATTGTGTTTTATCTTGAGAATTATTAACTGCTAAAAGGATATCCCTTCATCTATATTTTTGTGGGACATTGTTCAATAGTTGTCTGTCCTGTAAACATGTTTATGTGATTCATTGCAATGCTGTTGTTTTGTCAGTTGTCATGAGTCTCATGACCTAGTTTTTGTGAATTTTGTTTAACAGTCACAGCTAAGGGCTGCAAGGCAAAGACATGGGATTCATGTTGCTCTCACTAGAAATCGATTTGTGATTAGACGGGATCGAATATTTGAAGATGCTTTTAAGCAGTTGAGTGCAATGTCTGAAGAGGATCTGCGGGGACCGGTATGGCTTTAGATATTCTCCATTAACATTATTTATACTCTTTGAGTATCCTCCATTTGCAAATTGCAACAATGAGAAGCTTCTTGGATGATGTCATAAACAGTACTTGTACTACAGATTAATTTATAATTTACCTCAACCAAAGAAAGGGGAAAAAAGCCTTGCATGTGAACCTTGACTTTTGTTCTCCATTCTCTTCAGATTCGAGTGACGTTTGTCAATGAATTTGGGGTAGAGGAAGCTGGAATCGATGGAGGTGGGATTTTTAAAGATTTCATGGAGGGCATCACTAAAGCAGCTTTTGATATGCAATACGGGCTATTTAAGGTTGTTTGTTCAAAGAGAATACTTGTGTATTGTTTTACATGCATCTACATCTCATGCATGCATATACACTTACATCGACACAGATATGCGCACATGCATGCATTGACCATAATGCATAGAATGGGCTGACAGTTGGTAAGGATTATCTGCTTTCCATCATACATTTTTAAATTTATAAGCCTATTAAATATGTTTTCGTGGTTTGGAGAATAGTTGGTCCTCAATTCATCAGCTTCTGTCACTCATCATTAGATAACATGTTTAAATGTGGCTACTAATTTGCATTCATGATGATTTTGGTGAAGAGCTCCATTATCAACATGAACAAATGGGCAAAACTGAAATGACAACGTTTAATTATTAAATATCAACCAATTCTATTTTTGCACGAATGTTTTTCAAATATGAGGAATCACTTCATCCTTCAACATCAACATCAATGTAGAGTTATCCTAAGTGGTCATTGTCAATTACTTATTTTGAGAGGAAACAAACCATTGAGATATATTTTAACGAAAGGGTAATATACAACCGACACAAGGAGAAGTACCAGTGGTACTCAACCAAGAAAAAGAGTCAACACCAAGCAAAAACAACCCGTTACATACAAGCGCTCCAGTTCCTCACCCAATCCATCGTAGAATAATCTCCTGCTAGGTTGGGACAAGCAACCCAGTTAGCCACACAAAGAATATAATATATTGTCAGTTAATAATTAAGCTTTGTCAGTTGCCCATTAAGAAATGGGTTGCTAAATATAATATATTGTCAGTTACTCAATCTTGTTCATTTGTTGGGTTATTATAAGTCATGCTTTCTATTATATTTAGAGACCCGTTTCTTTTTGCACTACTCCATATATACATAATATATATATGGGAGCAAAGGTGTCTTAGGGGTTTGGGAGACTTATTATTTCATGGCCTCTTTTTGGATTGGTGTGAGTAAGCTGGCGAATAGGTATGGGTTTAGTGAGTGGTTGCGAGGTTGGGGTCCCATTTCGACTGATTGTAAAGCTTCTCATGTAGACATCTTGTCCTCTTTGTGTGTGTGTGTATAAAATGTATGCCTGTGTATCCTCACTATTCAAATTGAAGTTATACTTTTTTGGCACCTTTAACTATTCTCATCATTCTTACTAGTGGTAGTCCTTGATTGATAAAGCCAACTGTCAAGTTTATTTTTATCAGTAATTGTCACTGCCCTTAGGCTCTTGCATCATTAATACTTCTCTAGTCTTTCCTACGTTCTACTTCTACCTTAGTATTCTATATACAGAATTAAAATGAAAACTTCTGGGAGATGGTAGGAGTTGCTCCATTCAAAGATAAAATGAGAGAACCAATTAAAGTAGTTTGCATATATATATTAAAGACATCTAGCTGCCATAGTTTAGAAGAGTGATATGTTAATTCTTAATGGTATCAGTAGAGGATGATAGTGACTTAGATAACATGGGTATTTATATTTAAGAAAACTATAACTACTGTTAATATAATGGAAGATTTGTCTTGACTGTTGATAGAGTAAAGTGAAGCAAGCGGATTCATATAGCTAACCTCATGTAGTTGGGAAAAGCTTAATTGTGTTGAGTTGATCATGAATGATCTTATGCTTCTTTTATAAATTACCATTGTAATAGTATTTCCCTTTCAAACAAAATACTGAATGTACCTCTCTACTTCAACCATCTTGTTTTATTTTTATGAGTAACATCTTCTTCAACATCTCTCTCTCTCTCTATATATATATATGATTGAACTGAGATAATGAAATGATCATTTTCGGGTACTGAGAGTGTGCACTAGATTGCTTGTCACTTTGGGTTATTTTGTTGTCTATAACTAACCATCTTTTCACGTTGGCACATTTCTTAATTCACGTAGGATTTGTTTATGTTTTTCAGTAGGCCACAACCTTTGATCATGTGTTAATAGTATATTAGTATCAGTTTTAAGGTGGGTTCCAAAGTGCTTAGCAATCGTTTTTTTTTTTCATTTAGTGCTCATATTCAAACAACTAACATGTGGTAAAAGATCCTACACCAAATAAATATTCCTTCATTGTTGAATAATTTTTTTGCTTTCAGACTATTTTTCTCATTTGTTTTCCTATGTTCGTTTGGAATTTCATTTACAGGAAACAGCTGATCACCTTCTATATCCTAACCCTGGATCAGGATTAGTACATGAACAGCATCTCCAGTTTTTTCATTTTCTTGGTAGTATTCTTGGAAAGGTATTATGTCTCCTATTTCACTTCTTCTGAAAGTGTCATTCTAGTCATCAATATCTTTTGCTATTTTCAAAAATTTGGTTTACTTCAATACCTATTAGCTTGTACCCAGAAGGTCCTGAATGTTGATAATCGATATATAGCCTTTCATTCCTTGATTTCATTTTCATCACTGTTATTGATGTTGGTTTGGATGAGATTCTATCTTCATGTGACTATCTGATGAAATCCTATGCTTCTCTCTATTTCCTTGTAGGCAATGTTTGAAGGAATTCTTGTTGACATACCATTCGCAACATTCTTCTTGAGTAAACTAAAACAAAAGTAAGTTGTAATGGGCTTCTTGTTTTTCAAACTTTTTGCTCTTTTTTCCAATATTATTTCCACGTGTTTTTCTTATCAATTAAAAATAAGTCTACTGTCTATTGCAATTTTGATTGACAGATCAGTGCTTTTGGTTAAGTGCAATTATAATTTTGGCACTGTTTGATTTGTGCATTGTTTTATTTATTTATTTTTATACAAAACTCTACAGGGTTCTTTTGGACCCTTGTATGGCTGATTCTTGGTGAGGGTGATTTCTCATTTGCCGCAGCTATGTTGATGTTTGGTCTTGAAGTCTAAAACTTAATAATGGCAAGGGTATATCCTTGCTCTGAAACTGGCCTTACATCTCTGTAATACTTGCTCTATTAATTATTAGAATTCAAGCTTTAAATTTTTAGGAATCGCACTCCATAAAAGTTATACTTAATGACAAGATGGAAGAGATCCCATATTCACAAGCATAGTTGGGGCTCAACAGTAACTAAATCCATTTATACTGAATTATTTATTTATTTATTTTTGAGCGGAAACAAAGGATAATTGTATTAAAATTGACAAAATACATACGGGCACCAGTGGTACTCGACAGCATTGAGATAAACAAAATCTAACCCAAAACCTACATACGGGCATCAGTCATTATACTGAATTATAATGACTGCTCATGGTTCCCAGATTGGAATTGTGTCATGAGATGGAGCTTCCCTTTGTGAGTGTCTCTATTTTTCACCAATGAGTGTACATAGCAATGCAGGACTTATCCATTCAATGACATCAGGATTCATTTCGTGATGTCATTCAATGAGCAGTTCTTTGGTATACTTCAATGTTGATGCCACCATAAAGCAAGGATTGAAAATTCTCTTTGGCCCAAAACTTTAGTTCCTTAAATTTTTAACTTTTCAAATTTTTGTAAAAATTCAACATAATTATTTTTTCTAGAAATACCGAAATAAACATAATTATTTACTTAAAATTTGTTAAATTACAAAATCTAATTGTTAGAATTAAGATTTATAATCTCTCTATAACACATATTTTAAAAGTAACAAAATATTCTATGACTTCTACTATTAACATGTATAAGAAGATTTATGGTCGAGTACGCCACTAATAAATTCCTTGCTTGTTTCTGTAAGTATGAGATGGTGCTTCAATCTTGTATATTTTTTCTTCAAGAACATCTTCTCACAAAAAGTTGATGTTAACATTGATTATCTTTTTTCCCTAGCATTGGAAAACTATAAAACTCAAAAGAAAATATTTTTTGAATATTTTCGATTTTCACTTGAATTCAATGAATTTGTTTAATATTTTGTTGATGAATGATGATAACTTGATGATTAAAAAAAATAAAAAATAGATGAAAATTTTAAGAAGCCATGGAGAACTTTTATTGCAGGCCATAAAGTCATATCGTAAGTTCGTAACTTTCTGGAGACAGCTACACTAATTTAGCTATTTGGTTTTGGCTCTTTTCGGACCATACTCTATTGAAAGAGTAGACACCAAAACTTTTCCTATATAATCCAAGTCTAGTCAAATTTTTGTCCTTGTTCCTTCAACACTTCAAACTTGGAACAAATCGGTCGTCATTGCTTCAATCCTTTGTCTTCATTTTGCATGATCAAACCACCTCAGTCAAGCAAAGAACTTCCACTGCTCTCGGTACACTAAGGAAGAAAGCTATAGTTTTGATTTTTGTTCTACTATCTTAATGAGATTATGTATGAGGGACCTAAAACATTGACCATGCACTACATGTTATTCCTAATCGTATAGTAAAATGGACCTAGCCCAATTCAAGCTTGGCTGAACCGTACCTTCAGGCATAGTTTATATAAGAAAGATGAGAAAAATAATTGTGTCAATAGATCCCAACTATGATTTTAATCTATCCATGTGTACACTAGTTGCAGAGCTAGTTCAACACCATATACCTTTGCCCTCTTTGTGTTTCCTAGTTTTGGGGTTTACATTGATATTACCTATACTATTATAATAAGAATACTTCAAGAGCTCACCGTATGACCATTTTGCTAAATTTCCAAAATTAACCCTATGAACTTATATTTATCATTTATTTAAAAAAAAAATTATGGGATTAATATGGTAATTTAAACAATTCTCCACTTCCTCCACTTTTCCTAATAATAATAATAATAATAATAATAATAATAAAAATATTATATCCTTTATTTGAAACTTTAATTAATAAAAAAAACATGTGTAACGCACTTCCACACAAACTAGTTTTACTTGATGCAACTGTTTTGTGAAGTTTTTATCTATCTCTAAGAGAATCCCGGCTCATAACTCAAAAATAAATTCATAAGCAACTATGAGTTTAATATGGTAATGCATTTCTCAGTTCTCTCATTATGTAGTGTCTAATATATTTGTAACAACATTAGTTTCTTAATTTATTTATCTAATAATACTGTTTTTTTTTGTAATGTCATTACCCAGGTACAACTATTTGAATGACTTGCCTTCATTGGACCCAGAATTGTATCGCCATCTTATTTTCTTGAAGGTGAGATTCCCTTCTATTTTCCCCTCCATTTTGTGAACATTAGTTGTTCCAGTTATGAAGTCTATACCATTTATTGGAATATCATGGTAATTGGAATTGCAATTCAAATGATGAATCGTATGATTCATGATTCGATTTACCAAAAATTTATGCAAATAGGATTCTTGAGTCACTACACCTATGGATCTCAACTGAATTGTTCCAAAGCAATTAGCTTAAATAACAGTATTGCCCTTGTAATTATATGGGTCTTTAATATATAGAGATATACAATTCACATTTATATTATGAATCTCACAATTCACCAATTCTATTATTGATTCAATTCATGAAACCCTAAATGATTCGACTATGATTCACGATTCTAATAATAGTGGTTATAATATTTTGTAGTTGTTGGTTAGTTGTTGAATTGTTAGCTTGTGGTGTGCCTTGTTGTGAAGGAAAATATTTACAAGATGTCTAAAGCATCAGGGGTATGTCATCGATGGGGAGGTAAAGAAAAAATGGAAAAAAAAAAAAAAAAGTTCAAGCAAGTTATATAACTATACAGGAGTGATTCTTATCTGGCATGGATAGATAGCCATGGATTTAAGGAATTTGAGTTATCACTGGGAAACTAGTGCCTACTATTGGTATAGCAACATATGAGGACTTTTATATTTATGTTGCTACGAAATCATACCTCAATTCCTTCAAAAATCAAATAACATTTTGTAAGCCAGGTGGGCATGTGATTGCTATTAATTCAATCAATTAGACACAAAAATGGAATGTTGCTTAGAGTAGAACAAATAGTAGCGGGTACATGCACCTTTTAAGTTGAATGGGATACAAGTAGGATATTGTGATTTTCTTTTGATAAGTTTAAAATTTACCAAGTCTTTTTTGTATTTATCTTTTTACTTTTACTAAATTCTTTTCTGGTTTCCTTGCCAAAAAGAAAAGGTTTAACATTTGTGTGTCTATGTTGAACAATAATGGGTATAAAAATCGAGGATAATAGATCGTTATTGTCCCGTGGTTCCCAAAGGTTCAAATTGTGGCCCGAACACATGGTTCAACCCAAATCCACATAAATCAAGCATTATAAATGAGTCAAATAGGTCAAAAAGCCCAAATTCTATAAGAATCGATATAGCATACTTGAAAAACATAACACGTTGTAATGTATTAACCCCTTTTTAATCAAATTCTTTGCCCATCTATGGTTACCTCACATTTAAGGGTCCTCAACCCATGTCCATTTTATCGACATTGGTCATGTCTATCCAAATAATCAAACTAACTCACAGAACCCATGAGTGGCCTAATTTTGACTTCTTGATAGTTGATACATTATGTTGGGTGAATCCACTATACATAATATTAGTCAAACAATGGATAATGGCTGAATTTCATACAACCATATCAAAATTTACATGAAGCTAAAATAAAACCATAAACTCATTTACTAATTTGGACTTCATTGATAAACTGATTAATACAATGAAACATAGCATTTAGTGTACCTCTTCAATAGTGAAGCTTGGGCCTTTTCTTCATCAATGTCCAGAGTCATTTACATAGTCTTGATCAAACTCATCTCCATGGCAAAGCAATTGTCTCATAGTCACATTGCTGCCCATGGTTGGGGAAGGGACAAATCTCAACCTTTGCTCAATAATCACAACAAAGATCATCTTTAGTAAACCAACTCAACTCAACTCAACTACGCCTTTTCCCAATTACATGGGGTGACCTACATAAATTCGCTTCCTCCACTTCGATTTATTGAGGGCTAAGTTGACATTTAAATTAGAGGGCTAAGTTGACATTTAAATTATAAACAATCAGATCTTTCTTAATTATCTCTGTCCATGTTATTTTAGGTCTACCTCTACTTCTATTGTTACAATCCAGTGTTATTAGGTCACTCTTACTAACCAGTGTATCTAAAGGCCTATGTTGTATGTGTCCAAACCACCTTAGTCGGTTCTCTCTCATTTTATCTCCAATTGGTGGTGTTCCTACCATTTTTTGAATATGCTCATTTTTTATTTTATCTTTTAATATTTTATCACATATCCATCTTAACATTCACATTTTTGTATCACTTAGTTTATTAACATGTGTTTTAATTGCCCAACATTCTATACTATATAGCATGGCTGGCCTAATAGCAGTTGTATAAAATTTTCCTTTTAACTTCAATGGGATGTGCCTATCATATAGAACTCCAAAAGCACTCCTCCACTTGATCCATCTTGGTTTAACTCTATGGTTCACATCCTCACCTATTTCTTCTTCTTTATGTATAATGGATCCCAAATACCCAAAATTTTCGCTCCTTGGTATCCCTTGACTTCCAATCTTCACTAATCTTTAGTAAACTATCCTTGAAAATCAAATCATTGGGTGCTTAAACTTTATGACCGTTTGCATCAACAATTTAGCTATGTTCAAGGTGGTTTCAAAGTCAACTTACGTGTGATTTTAAATTACTCTTGATTTCGAACTTACATGTGATTTTTAACTTGAGACCCACCCTACAATTGTTTATGTGCAGCATTATGAAGGTGACATTTCAGAACTAGAACTGTATTTTGTTGTTGTAAACAATGAGTATGGTGAGCAAACAGAAGAGGAGTTGCTTCCAGGGGGAAAGGATATTCGTGTCACAAATGAAAATGTTATTACATATATTCATCTTATCGCAAACCATCGTTTGAATTTTCAGGTAATTCTGACGTTTGCGTCACCTTTTGGGTGCTTTTGAGAACAAATCTTACCTATATGTTTGATTGGTTTAATTACTCCATTGGCAGATACGTCACCAAAGTTCACACTTCCTAAGGGGATTTCAACAACTTATAACAAAAGATTGGATATCAATGTTCAATGAGCATGAACTTCAGGTAATGTCTATTGCTTCTGGAAATCAAATAGCTTGTTTTAGTTCTCATTGCAGCACCTCAATTGGATTTCAAAAAATCTAAACAATGATAAGTCGATTTATAAAACATAAACATGTGGATATAATGCTGCTTGTGTCAAGCTTTATTTGCATTAGCTTTATACACAACCAATCCCAAGCCCAATTAACAAAGGAGGGTTTTGTTAGGTGGTTGACAGATGACAACCAATGCAAAATTTTGTCAAATCTCTATGAATATGAATCTACTTAATCAAATACACAAAGGGATAGGACAATCCCTTTAAGTGATGTAATGCCCCTGCCTTCTAGTGTTTAAAAAATGGGCAAGAAGCACTGCATCAACACGTAAATGTATTGATGAATGAGCAACAATCTTTGTACTTCTCTGAATATTGCAACTAAAAAAGTTGGTCTATGATAATAGGCTTAGAGTTGTGACTTGGATCAAAGGAACACTGACATGTAAGTAAATGGAGATGGTAGATAGTATGGTTTGGTGAAAAGTACATATAATATTCCTACAATAAACCAAATGGATCGGTAAAACATAGACAAAAATAGAGATCATCAGATACAAACAATATTGTACTAGGAAACATTAAAAAATGAAGTTGGACTAATTGTATATAGTAACCTAATATTATCTTGTTAACTTTATTAGGTAAAGGGATAAAATCGTATTAATAAAACTTATAATAGAAAATAATATAATGTATGGTCCGGTGCATGTTGACCTACAGATTGCAAGTCCCTATGAACCATCATTCATAATAAACTGGGTTCTACTAGATTTGAATTTTTTTTCTTCTTTTAGGAAAGAATCCATTTGGAGAAGGCAGCCTGGTTGCTGCGTTTTTGTTGGTGGTAAATCATCTTTATTCTTTGCACTTAAATTTGCAAGAAAGCCTATACATTTCTCAATAGAATCAAACAAACAAATAAATAAATAAACAAATAAATAAAAAGTGTATTCTATATCATAGGTATTAATTGGTAACTCTTATTGGTTTAAGTCTATTACTCTATTTTGAGTGAAGTTTAGGTTGCAAGTATAACATTTGGTTCGTAATCTCTATTTAGTATTTAGAAACAGGGGTTTGATCTCTGATTTTTAATTTTTTATTTTGTTAGTGGGCTTACATGTTAAGAGGTTGATCCTCTATGGTAGGCAAAGGATTAATTGTTTTAACTAATGCAATAACTACACTTTTTCAAGAGACATTTTTTTAGTTGTAGACTTATCAAGCAATAAAAGTTTTGTTGTGTTAATTTTTTGCCCACTTCTCGGAAAAATTATTTGGAGTATTTCTGTATACTAAAGATGGGACACGAGGCATCTTAGCTTTTTGGCAATCTGGCAGCAGCAGAAACTTCTCTGAATGTAATTAATTACAAATTTTTCAAAGATCAGTTTGTCTGCTAATTCTCAATGTTGACAGTATAGGTAGTTTGTTAAATCACCACAAATTTCTTTTGTAATGATGAATAATTTCTAATTGAATAGTGTAGCATCTTGTGTGCTAACTATCTTTTTCTCTGCCAGCTGCTCATATCGGGCTCAATTGAAGGCATGGATGTTGATGATCTGTGTTCTAACACTAATTACAATGGTGGCTATAATACTGTGAGTGTTTCTGTTTCCATCCCTTGTATTATAAATGATGGTTACCCAACCTTTCTATCCGAAATTTCTTGCTTAAAAGTTTTTCATGCATCCAATGAAAATAATCGTATTAGTTTTGTCATTAACCTTCTTAATTTTGTAATGCTCTTACATTTTCCATTATCAGAAAGAAGCACAGTTCTTTCTTTACTGACTAGTGACATCATATAATCTTATGGCAGTGCTGTGGCATACTAACTATTGACTGTTGACAATTTAACATAAGTGGTATAATAACCATCGAGATACTGGTGATTTGGTACTAGGATTATCACCCTCTTGCTCACTTAAAAAGTCCATTCTCTTCTGTTGTTTTCTATTTCAAGATGGTGAATTTACAAATGATAGTAACTCTGGCTTTTTTACCCTAATTATATTTTTTTCTATTGCTGTAGGTAATGTTCCCAAAGAATCTAAATGAACACAATAAGGGGAAATTAACATATGTATGCAATCAAAAGATGAAATTTTATATCAAAATTAATCACATGACGGAGAAAAATACTGCAAGATCTGAGTAATTAATAATTCTTTTACAAGAACGACAGAGATTACATCAGTAGAAGAACACCATCATGAACCTTCAAATACTATTGAAAATTGAGGACTAATAATAATTCAGTCTTTGGAATCCACAAAGCTTGGAATTGGAAAACCGCAAACAACTGAAGACTTTGAGCACTTTTGAATCACAGAAATTTCTTTGGTTCTGCTAAAGTATATCACAAAAAACCTAAAAACTGCAGCTGATTTTGTACTGTACTGACAAAATAACTCAACACGAATAAGTTTTCATATATTCAAAAGATTGAAGTTCTTGATAAATCTTGTTGAGAAATTGATTCTGATAATTAATAACTGAGATTGCTGAGAACTTGATCTCCATGTCTCAGAAAATCAGAATTGATCCTAGCAAATGCAGCTTGCTGCAAATTGAGTTTATGCGCATAATGGCCAACGAGCAAGGTTCGAAACTTCGATTTCGCCCGACACTTCGACCTTTAAAAATCGGAATTAATTCGGAGAAGTTCGAGAAGTCTTGAAGAATTATTGTAAAAATTTGCCAACTTAGAGAAGTTTAAAGAATTTCTATATAGATGTTAAAATATGTAAATAGATACTTTTCACATATAAAAGTATAAATATAATCGGTTGAAACATGTGTTTTTATATTAACATTGTTTAACGCACATCCAAGGATCGAAAATTCGATTTCAACTTGACTTCAGTCACTTGAAAATTGGAATTAATTTGGAGAAGTTTAATTTAAATAAACACTTTTAATTCATAAAAATACCAATAAGTGACCTAACAAAATCAATCTTATTAAGTGGGTTGATGAATTTGAAATGGTGGCTTTTGGTCTTAATTTATTTTCTTTGTTTTGATATTTAGTTTTTTGGCGGCTTGCTTCTCAACCATATACTTTGCTAGTTTGAATCCCACCATGCTTAATTTATTAGTTTATTATTTAAATGTATTATTTTTTAATCTTGTTTTATATGAGTTAACTAAAAGAAGATGGCTTTGGAAACTTTTTTAATTTATTTTTAAGTTTTTATCTTATTTCAACTTTATTTATTTATTTTTTTGCTTCTTTTCTTCTCTTTTTGGTAAAGCATATCCCATAAACTACATAATTTGTTAGCTTATTAAATTATTTTTTAAAATTTATATTGCTATGTTGGTTGATGAAGTTGAAAATAATACATAATTATTGATATTTTTTTTTTTATTAATGAAATAACATTTTTTTACTTCTTTGTCGAATTTCATCGAACTTTGTTGAATTTTATCGAATTTTGTCGAATTTTTGCATTTTTGAATTGAAAAATAGAAATTTTATTGAAGTTTATCGAATTTTGTCGAATTTTATCGAATTATTTCGGCGAAT
The DNA here is from genome assembly GCA_035771175.1 of Paratinospora sagittata. Taxonomy (NCBI): domain Eukaryota; kingdom Viridiplantae; phylum Streptophyta; class Magnoliopsida; order Ranunculales; family Menispermaceae; genus Paratinospora; species Paratinospora sagittata. The sequence continues at coordinate 1,310,160 of CM069607.1, read as the reverse complement.
TTTTGCATTTTTTATTTTACATCCACTTCGCACTTCGATGGTAAAAAGAGAGAAATAATTCGTAGAAGTTCGCTGAATTTCGGAGAATTTTCGAACCATGCCAACGAGGTGTTGGCCTAGTGGCGCAAGTGCGAGTTCGAATTTCGGAGGTTCCGAGTTTGAATCTCATGGCGACCGCTACGGGGGCCTTCCCACTCCAATGAGTTGGTGAGGGGATTAGTCATGAGCTTTGTCCCAACCCCAGGGGGCCCATGGATACCCCCTCGGGTGGGTGTATCTACTAAAAAAAAAAAAAAAGAAGGTTTATGCACATAATGACAAAACTGAAATCATCGGATAAAAAGTGCTATTTGGAGTCTGCCAACTTCAATCCTTGCCTCGCCCTCATGCAAAAGAGGGAGAGGGTGGAACTATGGACATCATTCATCCCTAGCATGGAAAAGCATGTTTTATTCCTTTTGCAAGTAATAAATAAAAATGATTTGTAAATGAATGCTTAGACTTCTCTTTCACCTAGTCTTAATTGTGAAGTCTTGTTTGCTATAATTATCATGTAGACACTTATCCAAAATGCCACTTTGTAGTTTCAAAACCACAAGTGAATGTGATTTTACATCAACTAGCACTGTGTTTTTCTACACCTGATTTTAATTGTAATGCCGTTTGCTGCTATTGCCTCTATCTATCAATTATCTTAATGGCATGTTAGTCCAAGATGCCAGTTTATAATTTCAAGGTCGAAAGTTTCAAGTTGTTCCATTAATAAAAAATGGATAATTACATCCTAGTATATCTTTTGCAGGAACATTATGTCATTAAGATGTTTTGGGAAGTTCTCAAGAATTTTACATTGGAGAATCAGAAAAAATTTTTGAAGTGAGTTTCTTCACATTGATAATTTCCATCAAATATTATTCGGAGTGTTTTTCAATATCAGCATTGTTTGTGTTTTGATTTATCACCTTCAGACAAGAATGTTCATTATTTGTGCTTTTATTTACCTATTTTTTTATGCAAGTCATCAAAGAGAAATAGAATAGGCTTTATTCATTCATGAGAAGGGGGGAGCCTTGACGCGACGGTAAGAGTTGAAGCTGTGTGACTTGGTGGTCACAGGTTCGACTTGTAAAAATAGCCTCCTACAATGCAAGGTAGGCTGTGTAAAATAGACCAAATTGGTCCGACCCCTCCCCAGATCCCACAGGTGGGAGTTTCGTGCGGGCTGTCTCCTTTATACATTCTTGAATGCTCGTAGGACATTCTCACAGATTATACTGTACTTTGTTGACTGATATTGCTGTGGCTTTAAACTGATGTTTAGGTAAGGTTTTGAAATTTGAACTGAGATAAAGAATGTATGTTATACGTTCTCTTCTCTGATCACCCATTGTTTGATATAAGAAATAGCTTGCTACTTTCTTCAATACCGTTAGGTCATGAAGATATGTGAAATGTTCTTTCCACAAATTATATTCTGTTTCTTTGGCTTGTGTCATTGAGGCTGAGTAGGCACAGGTTTTAATATTTGAATGAGTCATATGTTTCCGGTGATAAGTTTGAACTTTAAATCTTATAAAAAAAAGTTTAAATGGGAATTTTGAATTTAATATCTGAAATATGTATGTTTCCTAGTTGGAAGTGGTTCTTGAAGCTTAATTTCATACACAATGTCTATCAGAATTTCATTGATCATCAGCCATATGTATATCAGCAGTATATCTGCATGTGCTGTGTTTGTGTGTGTGTGTGTGCGTCTATGTGCTAGTTGATGAGCGGGTGTGGGTGTCTCTGAAATGTGTGTGAACACTTTGCATGCATGCAAGTGTGTGTGTGTGTGTGTGTGTGTGTGTGCCTGAGTGAGAAAATATGTGAATTTGTGCATACGTAAATTTCATAATATGTCTTTAAACTTTTTCCACAAATCATTCAAGAGCTGTTGAAAACTTGAAATTTTAAAAATTGCATACGGCCTTCCTAGCAAACTGCCTGGGTTATTTGAGCAAAAAATGGCAACTTCCTTGCACTCTGGTTCATTACAAATACATGTTCTTACATGCCTTGAACTTTTGAAATTGCATATTTCGCTGGCATATTGGACTGAAAATGAAGTTGTGTGTAGTTTTTCAAGGAAGCAATGGAGTTTGTAAATCTTTCTATCCACTCAAAACCATGCTCTATTTGTGCTCTTGGGAGTGTTATGAACACATCTGAGAATGTGCAAGTGAAATTTGGACTCATTAACTGTTTTTTTCATTTTATTTTTTCTATGCCAGATTTGTGACGGGATGTTCTCGAGGGCCATTGCTTGGTTTCAAATACTTGGAGCCCCAGTTTTGCATACAGAGGTTATATAATTTTAGAAATATTGTACATTTGATAGTGCCTGTATCATGCTTTCACTTTCTTATACTTGGATGCCAATTCAAATCTCTTCCATTTGCAGGGCTGCTGGTGATGCTTCTGAAGAAGCTCTTGACAGGTTGCCAACATCAGCAACTTGCATGAATCTTCTAAAGTTACCACCATATAGAAGGTAAGTTCTGTACGCATGTTGTGCAAAATCTTCCCTTCTTCTCAAACTAATTTCACAGGGAATGCACTATCACTCCATCCCATGTGTACAGGAAATTAGATGTTCATATTGCATTTCAAGAATAGCCCTATGAGTGATTGTTTTTTTCTTTCTTTTTTTGATGGTTTTGTGGGATTCAGTAGCTTTATTTTTTGTTTATTCTTTTCATGGTTTGTTAATCTTACTTGCTGCTTTGTGACGTTGCCATTGGTGCAGCAAAGAGCAAATGGAGCAGAAACTATTATATGCGATTAATGCGGATGCAGGTTTTGATCTCAGCTGATTGTGACGCAATCATCAATATTGTAATGTTGAGTGGAGGGAGGCCCCTTTGTCTCAAGCGACACACCTTCTGTGTCAAATCAAAGACCATATCATGGTTCAAAGTGCATGTCATCATCAGACTGCAATTCAAGTGTTACCGAAAGCATACACGGGGTTAGGATTGAAGAAAGCATACAGAGGTTCTCGATCCTGTGCAATAATATATAATACAGTTTGTACATACGGGATGCTGTCATCAAATTTGGAAGGTTAATTATTTGGTATTCGGTTCCCTCGGTTTGGTCATTGCACAGAAAAATGCATGCATGGCGCGTCCCGAAGTTGTGATATAATGCTATGCCGAGGAGAAAAGCCTGTAGAGGCTTCAGGGTGTGTCATTTGATGATGTTTCGTGTTCAGGCCGATACATGTATTAGCTCAAGATAAAAACTTGGAGTTGTATGTATAATATTATGAAACCTTGACCCTTCTTTTTCTTTATAAAATGCCCCCATCTTGATAATACAAATTGTACAAGTCTTGATAGATCTAGTAATATCTTTATATTTCAAGAAAAAAAAATTGAATGCTGCTCAAAATATCTATATGTTGCTCTCTTCCCTTATATTTTATCTTTTGGTATGCCAAACAGAATTTTTCTTAGTGAAATGCACCTGACAGTAAAAGGTAGGGAAACCTAGAAAATTTAGCTTTGCCATTCTCTTCTATTTTGTTTGTATCCTCTAAATTCACCATCGCCTGGAGTAAAATATAGGGAGGATGAGTAGTAGTTCTATGTTTACAATCCAGAGTCTTTAAAAAGAATTTGAACTTCAAATTTCACATTCATTTCAAAACCCAACGCAGAATTAATCATCAATACAAAACAAACAAAAAATTGAAGACCTCTAACAGAAGAACATATATCTAGCGAATCAGGTTTTCAGATTTCTGTTGGTGAGGCTAAGAATCAAATGATGCTGAATGCCGACTGCACAGTGGATGACACACAAGATGCGAGGGTCTGTGCTGCAAATGCTTGAATCTGCTTCTTGGCATCTGCAACAGTTCAATTAAGATGTCACAAAATGTTTTAAGGTGGAGAAAAAAAATTGCACAACAGAAACAGAACATTGAAATGCTTTGAAAAAGAGACATCACGGAATTGGCCAGGCTCTTAAATTGGTGAACATGCTTTGAACAGGCAATAGTCCTAACTTTACTCGAGCCTCAGGGAAATGGCTTTGATCAAATGAGATCAAAACTCAAGTACTACCAAAATATCCCCAAAGAAGTTGGTAACAGCAATGAACCAGTCACTAATTTGACCCTATTGTCTCAAAATATAAATCATTAGTCCAAAATCAAGTTGCTTACTGCCAGCATAAAGCCAAGATACTTGGCCAACATCATGAATATTGGGTCAAAGCATTGATGTAGGCGAGAGGAGCTAAAAACTTGGCTTCTAGTCTACCACGAAGGATCAGTTGAAACAAAAGTTGTACAATCACATGACCATAAACCATTTATGTGAACAAATACTAGGTACAAAGTAATGGATGTTAGCACACTGCACTCAAATGCACTCAAACTTGATATTAAAGCAATAATCTGATGCAACAACAATAAGTAACGTAGATATGGAACAAAATGTATGCAAACTCATTGTTTCTACTTCTAGAAGTATTAAACAATACCTTTGCAACATCTAGTGAAGCCAACAATGTTAGCAATGCTGAGTATCAAACACACACCAACAACAAGAAGATAATCTGCTTGAAACCTTATGAGAGAAAATATACCAAGGAAGATCCAAGCAACTGCCTGTGCATGGAAAACATAGTTATAATAAAAGGAGAATAACTGCTTAATCTTCATATTTGAGAAATACAACCGTATTGTATATAGCTAATAAGTATTATAAGTTTTATTTGATGTTTACCTTACATGCCTACTAGGATATACTGATGATGCAAGTAGCACAACGTGATGAGAAAATTTGACTTAAAATTCTAGTCTCGGTAATTTTGATTATAAAAAAGTTTGTATCGATATAGGAACCATTCAAGTTGATATGAAAGGCAATGCTGTGATTATAGATCAATATCATACATGAGTCATTATACATTGCTTGAGCTTCATGAATTAACTTCATATATTTTGGCCTAGAATTGAAGGGCATGCCTTGACACATCGGTTGAGGTTGCTCCATTGAAATTTAAACGTTACGTGTTCAAATCTGAAAAGTCTCTCTAATGTGGAGGTAAGGCTACATACATGTTCTCGCTTGATTTTGGTCAGGATACATCAATGGAGTACTGAATCACTTCTAACTATGTCATAATGTCTTATTTTGCAAAAATGATAAAATACGTAAACAAAAAGATTAAAAAATAATATTAATAAATACACAAGGTCTCCCAAGCATACTTTACCTCCTTTCATGCTAGCATATTTCTTAACAAGCACTCAAGCAGCAGGTAAGAGAGTTTAGCCAAAACATTAAAGAAGCTGCATCCACTCCAGGCAATCATCAAGTCCTCAAGGTTTCTATACATGTCCTACTTTCTCCAATGTTTTGCACCTCAAAGACGTGGTCTACAGACAGCTATTAAGCATTACCTTAATTCTAAATAGTGTGATCTAACTTCTAACGAACACTCACAAAGTTTTGCAGCTTCTTAGTTCTTACTTTTTTCGATAAAGACTAAGAGACATGGCTAGAAGTTTACTGCAATGCCAGCCCCACACATTATGCACTCAACAATAAATACTTAAAAGGTAAAGTGTCCACCAGAAGAGCCATGAATCCTTCTTGTTCATTCGGGCCAAAGACTACAGGTACAAACAAGGGCAACGATTAGATGACAACTTTTACGAAAGTGAAGTAGTAGCATTATGCTTAGAAAAGTCTTGCAAGAGTTAACATCTACAATACCTCTTGATCAAGGCATTCAAATTTCCATATGCTCTCGCCCTGCTCGTTTATTTCATTCCACCACCTCAAACCAACCAATATCCTCCCACTTACATTCTTAACTACCCAAAAATCAAGAGCAGCAAGAAAAACAGTAACCACAAAAATTATCACAAAGCTATCAAAGAAAAGCGCTGAGAGAATATAAAACGCCAAAGCTGCAGCCTGTCCAAGATCCAAAGCAATCAAGCCCATAAAAATTGTGTGTATATACAAGTAAAATATATAACCAATAGAATGATAACATACCTTGAATAGCACATGGAAAAAACATGTAATTGGATTGGCATAATTTTCTCCATGAGCCTAACCATACAAAATGGACTCAAATCATGTAACAAGAAATTAAGTTTTAACAACTACAATTAATTTTAAAAAAAAAACATAACCTTACGCCTCTAAAACTATCCAATTGAAATGATATGAAAAGAGATTAAATCATAACAATTTAACCAATCACTCACATCTACAAGCACAAGTCACACTAGTCAAAGATAGAAATCCTATTAACATAAGATCCATGAAATCCCAACAATAAGCATTACTGAGAATTTCTGAGGCAACTGAGATTTACCTGATTCAGATCCATCCTGAAAACTCGATGAATTTCTCGATTCTCCCCTCACCGCTTCGGCGCTTCCCGCTTCCCGCCTCTCGCTTCCGTTTCCCCAGCTCTACGCTTGCGTTCCGAAAATGCCCCTATTATTTCTCTAAATGTTCTGAAACTCCGTATTTAAATTTTACTGTGTCAGGACACTGCGATAGCTCACTGCGCCCGGTCAAGTCAAAATTGGATTGAGTCAAACTCGGAACCTATTATCCAAAGTTTCCAGAAATAGAATACTTTTTTCCAGAAAATAGAAGCTCAAGAAAACTGTGTTTCTACGGGCTCTCTCTCAAGCGTCTTCCACAGCTCTTAATCGCATTTGGAAGCACGAGAAACCAGAGAAGATCATAGACGCAGAGAGAACAAAAAGATGGTGAAGGTTCGCATGAACACGGCCGACGTGGCGGCGGAGGTCAAGTGCTTGCGAAGATTAATCGGAATGAGATGCGCCAACGTCTACGATCTCACGCCCAAGGTTTCTTTCCGATTCCTCATAAACCCTAGTTTTCTTCTAATTATAATCCGATTAATGTCACTGCAAAACCTAATCGAGTTTGTTGAAACGTTCTCAGACGTATATGTTCAAGCTTATGAATAGCAGTGGAGTTACGGAATCAGGAGAGAGCGAAAAGGTTCTATTGTTGATGGAAAGCGGTGTTCGATTGCACACCACTGCTTATGTTAGGGATAAGAGCACGACGCCTTCTGGATTTACGCTTAAGTTGAGGAAACACATACGCACCAGGAGGCTTGAAGATGTGCGGCAGCTTGGATATGATCGTGTATAGCCCGTGCGACTTCTTTTGATCTTTCTAGTTTTTTGTTCTAGTTACGTGTTCTTGTTGTATGTTGAGTTTACTTGGCGGTTTTTGACGTTCTTACTCTGTGTGTGTGTGTGTGTGTGTGTGTGTGTGTGTGTGTGTGTTTTCTTTCAGATTATTCTGTTTCAGTTTGGATTGGGTGCTAATGCTCATTATATTATACTGGAGCTTTACGCGCAAGGAAACATACTTCTTACAGATTCTGAGTTTACTGTGATGACACTTCTCCGATCACACAGGTCTGCTTCTATTTACATGCAATCTACCTGTTACTTGTTGCACTTAGTTTCAATTTCACTTGCAAGTATCAACATTCTTGTATGAACTGGACCAATCTACACTTGGTAGTTTAGAGTTATCGTCCATAATTTAAAAGCTGATTTGAAGTGGGTTTCTCCATTTTTTTTTTTTAACTCCATCATGGCTGACACAATTGAGAAGATTTGACAATGGTGCCGCTGAACATTTGAGATTGATGTTATTTCCTCATTTTCTCAAAAAAGTGTGATGTTGTTGAATTGAATCTAAACTGAATTTGTTCACTCTGGCTTGCTATCAATTTGTTGGGTAGAAACCTAAAAATAATAGGTTTCTTTGTTATTCTAGAGGCTTATTACTTCAAAAAATTTAGTTGCAATGATCATGTTGCTTATGAGAGAACCTACTTCAATACAAAACAGTAGAGATAGGTTTCAAATTTTATGAAGCTTTGGTAATTATAATATTGGTCTTGGTTATGGTAATAAATTGTTATTAATTTTCAGGGATGATGACAAAGGTTTGGCAATCATGTCACGACACCGTTATCCAATTGAATCTTGTCGTATTTTTGTGAGGACCACCATCACAAAGTTGCAAGAAGCGCTTACTTCTTTAGACAAATCTAACAAGGACTCATTTGAAGAAAACAATGATGTTTCTACCAGATCTAAAGAAAAACATGGTAATCATAAAAATATTAAGTCATCTGACTCAAGCAAAAATGCTAATGATGGTGGTCGAACTAAGCAGGCCACATTGAAGACTGTCCTTGGGGAGGCATTGGGTTATGGACCTGCACTTTCTGAGCATATCATATTAGATGTTGGTCTGCTTCCGAACATGAAAGTTGGGACTAATACCATAATAGATGACTCTACAGTTCAAGTTTTGGCTCAGGCTGTTACAAAGTTTGAGGACTGGTTGGAGGATATTATATCTGGGGAGAGAGTTCCTGAAGGTTACATTTTAATGCAAAACCAATCCTCAGGGAAGAAGGACGGACTACCACCTTCCACAGGAAATTTGAACCAGGTTATTGATTGTTTTCTCTTTTAATATTTCTGATAGACATTACAAGGATGCTTGAACTAGAATTAGGCTGCTTCTTTCCCTTAATTCCTTTTATGGCCATCATCAACTGCCATTCTTCTGTATATAATGATGTGTTAGGTGTAACTTTTTATATATAATACAAATATACTTGTTTCTTCTAAAAAAAAAAGAGAGTATATAGTGATGCGTTTATATTATTCTTTTTCCTTGTATCATGGTTGTCTGTGCTTCTCATTGTATATGTATGTTAAATTTGCAGATCTATGATGAATTTTGCCCCATTTTGTTGAACCAGTTCAAATCAAGGGAGTTTGTAAACTTTAAAACATTTGATGCAGCTTTAGATGAGTTCTACAGCAAAATTGAAAGCCAAAGAGCAGAACAACAGCAAAAAGTGAAAGAGGGTTCTGCTGCGCAGAAGCTTAACAAAATTCGGATGGATCAGGTAATATTTACTTTATAAGATATTTAAACTTTTAAGAAAATTCTGGTTCACTCTGTGTTTTGTTGACTTGATATTAGTTGTTTTAGTTTTGGGTCATAGGTACTTTACCCGTAAGTCTACTTGCTCCTCTTACTGTCCTGGAATTTTACTTGCTCTTCATATTTGGAATCCTACAAGATTATGCCGCATATGTCCAAATTGTGTGGTTTCTGATTGATGTTTACACTCATGAATTTAATCCCACAGGAAAACCGTGTGCAAACATTGATGAAGGAAGTAGACCGTTGCATCAGAATGGCAGAATTGATAGAGTACAACCTAGAAGATGTGGATGCTGCTATCTTAGCTGTTCGTGTGGCTCTGGCCAATGGGATGGACTGGGAGGATCTTACTCGCATGGTGAAGGAGGAGAAAAAATCTGGAAACCCCGTCGCTGGTCTCATTGACAAGCTTCATCTTGAAAGGAATTGCATCACACTGCTGCTGTGCAACAATCTTGATGAAATGGATGATGATGAAAAGACACGCCCTGTTGATAAGGTCTTATTTCAATCTGCGATAGTAGACTTCTATTCATATTGTCTACTCCCTCGATCTAAATGAAAATGGAGCTGCATATTTTTCCGTTGTTTGTGAAACATATTTTCCAATGGTCTGGCATACACAACTAATTCCACATATCTTGTCACTTCTTTGTATTTTCATTAGAAAACCATGAGACCCTTAACTAAAACTATTACCTTCTGTTAACACAAATCTTAGTCCATTGCCTTCTTTGGCATCTCATTCATATGTATATGACCTTTGAGATAATTGCTGTAAATATCAATACCTTCTTTATGGTGTTTTGTAAAGTTTATGACCTAGCTTGTGTCTGGCATGTGGCATGTGGCATGTGGCATGTGGCATGTGGCATGTGGCATGTGGCATGGAGTAATATCTCTAGTGTATTTTGACACATTTTGAGAAAAATGGAGTGCCCCTTGTTCATTACTTTTAACCCTATCTTGTCGAGCTTGGTGGGATTTGTCATTTATTATTGTTCATTTTTTCAGACCCAAATGATTAGTTTGTGAATCTTGTATCCTCCTTTTTCGCCCTTCCATAATCTCTGTGTTTTCCAGGTGGAAGTTGACCTGGCACTTTCAGCCCATGCCAATGCACGCCGGTGGTATGAACTTAAGAAAAGGCAGGAGAGTAAACAGGAGAAGACTGTTACAGCCCATGAAAAGGCATTCAAAGCAGCTGAAAGGAAGACCCGTCTCCAGCTTTCACAGGTATATTAAGTATTAACATGCTTGACTTTCACCCTTTGTTATAGAGCTTGGTTGGAGGATGCGCTTTCCTGGGCCCTTTTCTATACTTGAAATTTTTCAGTTTTCAAGTATTTTTCCACTTCACATCTTCCAAATTTCCAATACTTATGAGGCTTGCAACTTGGGAGGACTGGGTGAGGAACAAGGCTGAATGAACCAAACCTATTAGTTGAAGTAACTAATCAGCTGCTAAATATGATTAAGACTTAGGCATGGGCTTCCCAGCCCAAGTCTTTTTGTATGGTTGAAAATTGAAATTGGTAGCTGGCTATCATGTTTGGGTTGAGAAATGATCTTTTCAGAAGTATTCCAGAAAAGAAAAAAGCAAAAAAGCTGGAAAAGGAAACATAGTAGTATTCCTTTGGTTCTTCAGGTTGCTAAGTGCCCAACCAAAGAACAATCTGAACTTTAATTTGGGTCATATTTTCCAAATTGAAGCATTCACTGAGCAAACCTCCTTGAGCCCTTCTGGGAAAGTTTGCACCAGGGAAGTTGCATCTCTTTGTACTAATTCGTATTATTCAATCTTATTGGTGTATGACTTCTGTTCATCTATTTTGTCATGAAGGAAAAAACTGTTGCTGCCATCTCACATATGCGTAAAGTTCACTGGTTTGAGAAGTTCAATTGGTTCATCAGCAGTGAAAACTACCTAATTATCAGTGGGCGTGATGCGCAACAGAATGAGATGATAGTGAAGCGTTATATGTCAAAAGGAGACCTGTAAGTTCATGTACTTATCATCAAATAACTTTCTTGGTGTTGATGCTGTAGTTATTTTTATCAAGTAGGAACAATAGCACATTCCATTAGAAACATAATCAATCTGTTTATCCACGTGTCTGAATTGAAGTGCTTTATTTCTTTGTACCGTACTATATTATTAGCCACAGTTATGATTGCTTTCGAAATCTCATATTTTTCCTTAAGACTGCAACTTTATATAAAATATGTCAGGTTACAATTGAACCCATAATTTATAGCTATAGGTAGACGCTTAATAATGGATAACATTTATAACCCCTCGTGTGCAACCTCATCCTGCTCATAGAACTTTGAATTATTAATGAGGAACTTCCTAAAGGGAATTCTCTCTTGGACATTTGTATTTTCTGAATATGAGTCAGAGGCAACAAATGGTGGCCTACATGTATGGGACTGCTTTGAAAGTAAAGTGTGATTACATATTGTTCCTGGAAAGATAACAAGGGAGGTGAACCTCTCGTGTATTTGCATTGTAATTGTATTCAGTCTCCAAATTTTAACTGTTGAACAATATTTCTTGAATGAAAACTCAGCAATCTGTCATCATTTAGCATCGTTCATGTTAGTGGAAACTTTTGTTTCTTTTCAGAGCTTGTGCCAGTGTAAATTGATTTTGACTGTGAAACAGGTATGTCCATGCAGACCTGCATGGAGCTTCTAGTACTGTGATCAGGAATCACAAACCAGAACAGCCAATACCTCCTCTCACTTTAAATCAAACAGGATGTTTCACTGTGAGTTCATCATCCATATATCTTTTACTGCTTATGTTACTATCGATGTGGCTTCCATTTACAGTTGAAGTGGATTCCTGGGTGGTTTTTTATTTTTTGTTTTTTATTGGGGTGGGCTGGGGGTTGACTATCTACAGTTCTCCTGTCCTTTATGTAGCAATACTAGTCCCTGTGGATGCACACAATCACCCACTACCCACATGCATTGGGTAAGCCAGGGGAGGGCCAATAGTGGGTATGGCCTGAATTCTGTTTTCTCACTGGTGGTTTGCTTTGCCAGTGGATTATTGTTACTTCAATTATCATTTATGCATGTGCATATTGGGGGTGGGGAGTGGGGGAATAAATAGCTGGATGTATTATGATTTTTTATTCTTTTTTATATTTCATGCTGCAGGTTTGCCACAGCCATGCGTGGGATTCAAAAATTGTAACAAGTGCTTGGTGGGTGTATCCCCATCAAGTCAGTAAAACTGCTCCAACAGGAGAATATCTTACAGTTGGGAGTTTCATGATTCGTGGAAAAAAGAACTTTCTTCCACCTCACCCTCTTATTATGGGCTTCGGAATGCTCTTTCGGTTGGATGAGAGCTCCTTGGGACCACACTTAAATGAAAGAAGAGTAAGAGGTGAGGAGGAAGGGAACGATGAAGAAATTGTTCCTCACAAAGGAGATTCTGATTCAGAGTCTGAAAACCAAGTTTCTTTTGAAGAACCAACAGAGAAAAATGAAGAATTAATATTCATTTCTGATCCAACAGTAGATCCTAGTAAATCAATGTTAGATGGGTCATCTGAAGGTAGTTCTTCTACAAAAGGTCCAATAAATTCCAATGGTGATGAGATGAATGAGTTTGAAAACTGTGTTGAGGACAGAACTACTGCTGTGAATGGATCTGATATTGGTGGAGAAAGTGTACCTTCCATCTGTCCTGAACTTGAGGATCTAATTGATAAGACACTTGGGCTTGGATCTGCAAATTTTAGTGGTAAAAGTTCTGCACAGGATGCTTCACAAGACAATGACGTTGAGCGTCATAATGAAGAGAGAAAGGCTCCTGTAAGAGAGAAGCCTTATATCTCAAAGGCAGAAAGACGGAAGTTAAAGAAAGGCGAGCAAAATAGTGTAATGGATGCAACTGTTGAACAAGAAAGAGAGGAGTATAGAGAAAATCTTTCAGGTGCTGGGGCAGATAAAAGTGTTCCAAACTCAAGACCATGTGGTGGAAAAATCAGCCGTGGACAGAAGGGAAAACTCAAGAAGATCAAGGAAAAGTATGCTGAACAGGATGAAGAAGAAAGGAAAATTCGTATGGCTTTACTGGCAGTGAGTAACAGAACTTATCAATTTTTCCCCTTATTTCATTATCAGGATCGATGTATAGAGTGTCAGTCTATAGACCTTATTGTTTGTGTAATTTAGTTAACTCTTGTTTCCCTATTTGTATGCTGTAAGTCCAAGATCACTGTTGCAACCATATTGGTCGTTACCACCAACTCAAGACTTGTGGTAATGATCCCTGTATCACTTTTTTACTGACTGCATATCTAAATTTCAGTCAGCTGGAAAGGTGTCCAAGAATGAGAATGAGCAGAAAAGTGGAAAAGTAGTTGGTGAAAAAGGAGTGAAATTAGCTAATGGTAAGTTCTTTCAATTATATATATATATATATTGTTTTGTTTTTTCAATTTGGAAGAAATTATTATTGTAATATGTGGTTATTATTCTCTGTGTTTCCTTGTATCCCTTGTTGGACCTCTATAGTGTATACCAATAACCTATAACATTTGGGTTATTTTTCTGTATTCTTTCGTGTGGTGACCACATTCTGCTACTTGCAAAATTCAATATTGCAAATATTGTTTCCAGATGTTATTGAAAGACCTTAGTATTGTCTGAATAATAAATTTGTTGGGCAGAAATTTACAATCTATGATACCATTAACCAAGGCTCCTGTCTGCTTCATTCAACTAATTGATGATGAAAACACATTGATGCTCAATTTTTTCATTTCCAATGCTTCACCTTTGTTGACATAAAGAACAGGAGAAAATTGACGTCGACACAATCAGTCAAACTTACAAACTTTAAGCTCTTTTCAGTAATTCATCCTAATAATGAAGTATTTTAAGAAATTGGATGAATAGGCAGAAGAGAGTTTTAGTGAATGCGCTTTGAAGATCTGATCTTTATGAGTTGTGGATGATCATTGCCAGTGGGCCCATCAATGAGTTTAAGAAGGTTGGTCTTTTTATCAGCTATGGACATATCTGGAACAAGAGAAATAATAAAGCATTCAAGAAGGAAACTAACCCAACTGATTTCATCCTCCATATGATTCTCTCTGGCATTGAAAATAAGGATATGAGACAATTTGTGAGAGCTGTTTTTTCAGGTTTCATAGAGCATCAAAAAGAAGAAGAGAATCTGAACTGATATCCAAAATTTTCGGAAATGTCACCCCTGTATCTCTTTATGGATTATAGTAATTTTTGGCAGAAAGTGACTGTATTCTGATGATGATGAGTTCCTCTGAATTATTAAACACCTAATATTCAGCATAGAGATTAAATTTATCTCAGTTTAATGTTTTCTGCTACATAAGTCTATTTGCTGACTTTTTATTGTTGAAACTGCTGTTTTAGGAAACTAAGCAATTTCTCTGATGTGACAGGTCCCGATGATGCTCTGAAAAGATGCTATAAATGTAAAAAGCCAGGGCACTTATCACGCAATTGTCCGGAAAATCTAGATGGAACTGATCATACAGAGGAATTGGTGCAAAAGCACCAAAATGGTGATGGTTCTGAAATTATTATGGATGCCGCGGACAAGACCGCTAGTGAGATGGACAGGATAAGCATGGAAGAAGACGACATTCATGAGATAGGTGAAGAAGAAAAGGAAAAGTTAAAAGACGTAGATTACTTGACAGGCAATCCATTGCCTAATGACATTCTTTTGTATGCTGTTCCTGTTTGTGGCCCTTACAATGCATTGCAAACATACAAGTACCGAGTGAAGATAACTCCTGGCACTGCAAAGAAAGGAAAAGGTATTCAAATATAATTTAACTCGCTCTGATATTGGAGTAAAACTTGTGCTGTTGTTTTTCTTTTTTCCTATTATGTTTCCAAAGTCATGAAAGTCTAATTTGGTGATTTATCAAATCTCTCTTGACACATGCTAGGATAACTAGTAAATAAATGCATTTGACACTAGGGGTGTTCAATAACCCGACCAACCTGAACCTTATAAGTTGGGTTGGGTTGGGTTGGGTAATGCTAATATTTTACATTTTCTCTGTAAGAAAATTAACTTTTGAGATTATTCGGTTGTGGGATTGGCCTCTGGCCCTATTTTCCTTTTGACTCGCATCTTAGCTAGGAAGAGAGGTGTTAGGATTTAGATCTCGTTGAAAATGGCTACCTATGTTAGTAGCTTACTGACTGGAAATAGATTTAACTGAAATCGGCTGAACCTTGATGTCATAACATGCTAATGCTCTGTTTTTCCTTTATACAACAGTTGTAGCTTTTGAATTTCCTGACAACATTATGAAAGTTCAATTTGAAATCCCATGATAATTTGTCAATCTTTCTTATATAGCTAATTTATTGTGTTCAATGCAGCTGCAAAAACGGCTATAAACCTGTTCAGTCACATGCCAGAAGCAACAAACAGAGAGAAGGAACTGATGAAAGCATGTACAGACCCAGAGCTGGTTGCTGCAATTGTTGGAAACGTAAAGATTACAGCTGCTGGCCTTACACAATTGAAGCAGAAGCAAAAGAGAGGAAAGAAGTCTAGCAAAGGAGAAAATTAACCTAGCAAGTTTATAGAAACTGAAATCTTTTGTCATCAACTATACCATAATGCGAGAATAAATCACATAATTTCTTAAGTACTTTATTATTGTTTTTCATTTCTTAAGATATATGTTTTTCTATGAACATAATAATAAAAAGTTAAGATTAAAACATCTAAATCTGTCTTGATAATTTATAATTAAAGTGCATACACATTTATTAAGTTACTTCATTTCGAATTATAGTTTATAGACCAATACAATCATCTAATTGCTTGAAACATTAAAATTTACCAAGATAATGTTTCCCTAATCGTATAGGGTATGTCACTGTGATAATAACTTTATGACATGAAAGACTTGGAAGTCAGTATAGAAAAGTTTCTGTAAAAGAAAATATTTTATAATGAGAATGAAGATCAAATCTCATCCTTAATCTAGTTCCTTTCCCATAATCCATCACTTGAAAAGAAAAAGATGCTAAAATAAGTGGCAAAAAACCTTTAATACAAAGACTACACAATGATAAAAGAACCTAGAATGAATATGAAATGCTGCTGTACTTTCCCAGTTCTTACGCAAGATTTTGATACTACCAAAAAATAAGAAGACGACTTGGGTTAAAAAAAATTGTCTTTCCAATCTAGCACAAGCGTTACATAACCATTTATTTTCCATGAAATATTTGAGCAATGCTCTTTAGTTTCCCGTTCAAGAAGAGTTAATTACAAGAATACTTGATTTTACTAAACAATTATCAGTCTTCAGCAGAGGGAACATCACTCAAATCTAGACCATCAACAGGTAAATCTGAGGTTAGAGGGCCTAAAATTCCATCAGAGCTGAGGGTCAGTCCACTCTGCAGCAAACAAAATTATAACAGCCATTAGATTGACATAAT
This sequence comes from Paratinospora sagittata, assembly GCA_035771175.1. NCBI lineage: Eukaryota > Viridiplantae > Streptophyta > Magnoliopsida > Ranunculales > Menispermaceae > Paratinospora > Paratinospora sagittata. The sequence goes on along the minus strand of CM069607.1, from coordinate 1,293,634 downwards.
GTGACAGAAACATGATAACCACATAGAGAACACAAAAAGATAAAAAATAAATGATCATAATCATATGTATGCAAGTCCATTATTCCCTTGATTTTAGCATCAATTCATTACACTGACAATAAAAGGGAAGCCTGGTGCACAAGCTCCCGCCTATGTGCGGGGTCCCGTGGAAGGGTTAGATCACTCTTGGGTCTATTATACACAATCTTACCTTGCATCGCAAGAGGTTGTTTCCACGACTCACCCATGACCACATGGTCACATGGTAGTACCTCTTACCATTACGCCAAGGCTCTTATTCACATTTACACTGATAATGTGAAAAGTAATTCTAAACCAGGGAAATAATTTATATGCTGCAAACAATTAGAATGCTGCTTGGCTTCACATAAGGCGTATGCCCATCCCTCTAATCTTTCATCTTCTGTTGTTTCCATCTCTGATAATGCTAAATCATTGGAAGTTTACTGGTATAAGTCAGTGTTGGATCCAGCCATGTTCAAGTGACACAACAGAGTGTTTTGAGTTTTATATTGAGAATTACAACAACCTTATTCCATATCTTTTAGCTTTTGCAGTTCTTCAAACACAAAAGTGCCCTACATGAAACATTGTAATTAAAAAAGAAATACCTCAGGCTGGAATCGCAACATGTCAGCACGGGCCATAGCTTCCGCTTGAGCTATTCTCTGTCTGAATGTCTGAGCCATTTCCTCCGCCTGTTATGACACGCACAGTCACAAAACAAAGTTATAGACTTTTCAAGAGAGTGTATGTGAATCACAACAAAGTTAATCCAATCAAAAATTGCAACACAATACCTTCTCAAAAACAATCTTTGGATTACGAATCATGTCCCCGGGTGTAGGCTCTAGCTTTTTGGTAGAGAGACTCACTCTCCCTCTCTCACGGTCGTGGCTTAGGATCATGACCTTGACAATGACAAGTGTTCACAATGATTACTTTTTTTTTGTTTTTTAACAAGAAAAAATAAATAAATCAATAAAAATTTACCTTGAGGGTGTCTCCAGGTTGTAGGACAGTGGCAATATCAGCAACACGATCATGACTAATCTGACTGACGTGAAGAAGGCCATTAATTCCACCAATATCAATGAAGGCGCCATACGGCTTAAGACTTTGTACAGTACCAGTGACAACTGATCCAATTCCAAGCTGTGCCTGGTTGTCTGCCATGGCCTTCCGATTACTGAGGACAAGTCTAGACTGTTCCTCATCAACCTCCACAAATTTTAGTGGAAGCTCCCTATCAAGGAGATCTTCTGCATTTGATTTCTGAAAAGGACAAGTAGACACCCAACACGATTATTGAATTAGTAATAGGAATTGTGCTTTGGACTTCACAAATTTGATAGAGCAATAATAATCAAAACAAGATGTGCAAAGCATGTTGAAGACCTAACTGTTGATATCTGTGAGAACGGAACAAATCCACGTAGACCCTCCACAACAGCCACAACTCCACCTTTATTTCCTCCAATAACCTGCATAGTTTTTTTAAAGGATGATAAATTGTAACGGTGGTTGCAAACGATCTTATACAGGTGGAAAACGAGGAAAGAATTTATGATATTTTAGAGAAGACAGAAGAAAGAAACAAAGTTGGGACAAATGCAGAAACGGTATGACTAAAGCACTTTGCACAAAACTAACAAAAGGGGGAAAAAGAGAATAGAGCTATTATAATGTTTGCAGAATGACAGTCTTAACCTGCAATAGTACAACACAACTAAAGAACATCAGCAAAGACACATTCTGTTTGTACACACATATTAGACAGCATGTCCATGGCTATCCACCAAGTAGATGAGTCAATTCATATATTGAAGATCAAAATGACAATTAATGGTAGCAATAAAGAAAGATGAAAATCTAAAACAGCATGGATAAGCATAATTAAGAAAGATATGACAACTTTTAATTTAATTGTAGACTTAGCTCTTGATAGAGCAGAGTGAAGGAAACAAATTCATATAGTTAACCCTCTGTAATAGGGGAACGGATTTGTTGAGTTCAACTAAAGCCATATAAATAAAAGATGATTAATGCAAGTACTGATGGTGATACCCTAAGACCAATATCCTAATATGCAAGCCTAGCTTCTAATGTAGCATGTTAATTTTTCTTTATTTGATAGTAAAATTCTCACAAAAGAATATGCTTGCCAGAAATAGTCCCACCTTACCCTTGACGACAACATCCTCGGCCTGTAGCTGTCTGCATCGTTCCCACGCCAGATCATACTGGACCGAACGCAAGCTCAGAATTAAACTATCATCAGCTTCGTTTTCTCCAATAATTACAAACTCCTCTTGTAAACCAGGAACTATGCCTGCCTCTTCTACGTGTTTTATTCTGTGAATGCACGCCTCTTGAACAGGTAGGAATGCAGAAGATTTTGCAGTAATATCAACTAGTGCTCCATTGTTGTCTGTACAGAAGACCCTTCCTTTGACCTGTAATGAATATAAGCATTGACCATAAACTAATGTTCCTTGCAAAATGAAATATAACTGACTAAGAATACACAAGTGTGTTTGTTGGAGCATCGATGATATCAATTAAATATACTCATTTGTGAAGTTGAATACTATGCTAATAAGTTCCAAGAATCTTGTAGCTGACATTAAAATCCTTAATTCGAGGTCCTTAAAATCCATATTCTTCCGTAGAAACAAATATACAGAAACTTTGGGATGACAGGTATTTAAGGTTCTCTTTTTTGGGAACTACTCATTTCAACTTCCCAGTCATATGCAGCAACCAATAAATATACTTCTCGAAGTGCCTCTTAATGATGACCTAGAATGCAATCCACTGAAAAATATCATTGTTATCGTTACAACTTTAACTATCTGTTAGTCTTTCAACCAGACATTACAATTCTCTCTTCAATTTATCTAGCAACTTTCAAATTCCAACAAATTTGTTACACACAGTCATTACCAAGTCAACATTACCTATTTGCTTTTGCAGCTCTACTAATCCCAGATCCCAACCAACAAGGAGAAAGGGATAGACCTCTACTTATTCATATCCAACCTTTTTTCTCCCTATCTTCACCCTGCAGTTCAAATACCAAAACCATCCTCAAAATCTGACTCCTGATGCCAAAATTGAGAATACATGCTCAAGGGCACCTCTCATTCATGCCCATTATCAATCCTCTCCCCCCTCCCCTCCCCCCAAACCAAAAAAAAAAAAAAACACCCATATTCTAAATGAGCCTGAAAAGAAATCTAGTTCAGAAATCAAACTCTGAAATCCACCCCACACACGAAAGATAGCACAATTCAATAGCTGTAGCTCCCTTGCTTCAGCTGATACTCTTTTGATTATTTTCACTATTTCCTCATTCAATTGGTTCCCAAACCACAAGTTCATTAACCACTAACCAAATTCATCAATTCAAGAACCAAAAGAGTTAAAAAAAAAATATGTACATAAGAGCTGGGTTCTAACCTTGGTGCCAATTTCAGCATTGAAGTCATACTTGTCAAGTGCAGCATGGAAATCTTCAAGGGTGAAACTAACGCCTTCCATGGGAGCTGTACTGCATCTCTCATAAGCTTCCTCAAACATCTCTTTCAGCTTCAATCTCTCTCTTGTCTGGGCATTGCTGATGGCAACAGCAGACACAATAGGAAAAAGGGAAGTCCTTTTTTGAGGATTTGGAGTGAAGGGCTTCTTGCTAATAAGGTGAGAAGAAGAAGAAGAAAGAGGTGGGCATCTCAGGCCTGCAAATTGCTGTGCCAAAGACGCCATTTTTTAGGCTTTTGGCTTTCGGGTTCTTCTTACTCCGCTTTTTTATGTTGGATTTTGCTCAGAGAGAAGAAGGGTCGGTCGGGTCCTCTCTGCAAAACTATTTGAGTTTCTTTGTGTTGTGGTTTACGCACTTGGGATAAGCTGATAAGGTGGGAGGGAGAGATTGGAGGCTAACGTCAAAAACGTGCCATTTCATCCAAGTGATTACATCCATCTAATAACTTCTAAGAATTTCAATTTCAGTTATTTTCAGTAAAATTGTAAAATTTGTATGAAAAAACAAAAAAAGTGGTAGTATAATCTAATGTTCTTTGTATTGTTTTTTGTATTAATACAAATAATATAAACTCTAATGTTCTTGGTATCATTTTTTTTGAAAAAATAATTCAGCCTCTTCCTTATAAACTTTAATAAAGTTGATTTTAAAATTCTTATATAATCATATAATTATTTTAACTCGTTCTAATAATTCATTGTACAAATAGAAAAAGACTTAAAATAAATAAACATTAAAATTAGGAAATATATTATTAGTCGTAATTTTAGCCCTTTGATCCGAGCGGACAACCTACCCATGTAATTGAAAAAAAATACTTAGTTAAATTTAATTGAGTTGCTCTCTTAGTTAAATTTAATGAGTTAGTTTACTCATTCTAGATAAATAAATAAAAATAAAAAAAGAAAAAGATAAAAGAAAATGAATGCCAGTCGAGTTTCTAACTGGGTTATTCTTGGGCTTACCAAGTCAAAGCCCAAGGTTGGTGGAATGTGAGCTGGGTTCTCTTTGTTAGACTTTGGGGCTTAAAGCTAGGTTCTCACGACCAAAACCCCATTCAAAGATATGGGATTTTCAAGCCTTCTACCAAGGGTAATTGTAAGCCTTCTACCAAGGGTAAAGAGTATAGATTGTATAGTATTATTGGATTCAATGATACTATACAGTTGCATCCTTAAAAAATAGAAGTGTCCTAATTAATTATGATTAAGAAGCATATAGATAATGTTAATTAAATTGGTACGGTTTATAAGTTTTTAAATGGGGTCCAGCTAAATCCACCCACCTTTTCCTCTATGTCTACCCACTTACTCTCTTCGTCCACCTAAAATTTTAAAATCAAACAATCTCTCTCTCTCTCCACCCTCCCAAATTCTCATTTCCCCCCCTCTCATGTCCATCCTCCTCAAATCCCAACACTCCCCTCCTCTCTCGTTTCTTTTCATTTCATCTCCATTGATCTTTTCATTTCTTCAAGTTTTTTAATCATTCAAAGGGTTAGGACAACATTCAAAAGGTTTGTAAGCAACAACTTAGAAAATCTTGTGAAAAAATTGGATTATTTCAGGTTTTGAAGGCGTTCAACTCAAATCGGTTCAACTCAAATCTTAGATCTCAAATCGGTAAGGAAAACATGTTTTTTACATGTTTTAAGTGAATTTTAATGTGTTGTTGTTGGATTTGAGTTTTTTTCACAAAAAAAATGGGTGAAAATAGTTGAATGATGTAGCGAAAATGGGTTTTGGCAACCCATTTCAGCATCGTATTTGTACACGTCCGACCCTGGTGGGTTGGACAGTTCGATTTATGTCCGACTAAGATAAGTCGGACATAAGCAGGTGTGTCCGACCCATCAGAGTCGGACAATACATTTTTTTAGTTTTTTTAAAAAAATTTCTTTTTTGTTCGACCCTGATAGGTCGAACAGAGGAGATATATCTGACCCATTAGGGTCGGACAAACCTTGTTTTGTCCTCCCACACAAGGTCGGACAAGTCCAATTTGGGGGTAATTTTTTTGGGTTTTAAAACTCATTTTCGCCTCCTTTTCTCTTAGATTTTGGGTATGTTTTTGCCAAAAATAGTGAAAATGGTAGAAGTGTATGTTTTTGATTCGAAAAATATAAAAAAATGACAAAATTAAAGATTGAGATGAATTGAAAAGTTTAGGATAGAGAATGAGTAGGTAAAGAGAGGGGGGAGGGTTTAAAGGGGGGTTTATTAATGCTTTTTTTGGTAATTTTACATAAGGGTTTTTCTGTCTCTTCAATTTTTTGATTAGATGGGTGAACAGGGAGTAAAGGATGGGTGGATTTAGTTGGACACTTTATATTTCATATATACACTTTAGCTTGAACTGCAATACAACTATTAAGTAGAGATATATCAATTAATGATAGATACTAGCTGTTTGCTTAGCAGAAAAAAGGCAAAAAAAGTAAAGATGGATATTAAGACTCTATACCATATATGTATAAGCATGATGACATGTACATGACATGAATCCTTTATTTAGCTACAACCTTTTTTTTATGGCTAAGGACCCTTTTTCTTCATTTAGTATGTACACATAATATGAAGGAAATATTAAAGTGATAGATGAGCAAATGTTTGCAAAATGGTTCAAACACAAGACCTTTAAGATGAAACACTGTGGTAACATTTTTTTGAACTAAAGCTAATAATTAATATACCATATTAGATCATACATATGACTTTCCCTCCTTGTATATACATGTAGAACATAGCATTTATCCAATTATATAAGTTGGCTACATCAATCTATTTCTTCTGTTTCACTCTAGCTAACAAGGTCGAGTTGCCAATTATAAACTCTTGAAAATCTAGCAAGGTTTCTATGATCTAGTCTCATGGTTGCCTCAAAACCATTCACTCCAACGTTTTATTATCATGCCACACATCTACAATTTGATTGTCTATTCTGTTTTTTCGAGAATTAATGTAGGCTCTTTGCATAATCTAATAAAGTAAATTTATGTTGTACTTAATTTGAAAAGGTTTTACATTGGTTGTGAGCTATCTAATGCAGTTCCTTTTTTATTGAACTAATTTGGATAGATTGTGCATCAATATATGAAAATAAGCTTAGTAGATCAGAATTATCTCTCACTAAGTACATATTGAGATAAACTAAAGAATATTGAAAAAGTGATGCTAGGGGACTCGATCACACAAAGTAAAATGTGAACTACCAGCTCCCCTACTATCAACAAGGGGCCACATGTATGTTTGTTGTGCGAACTATCAATGTTCCTATGATCAACAAGGGGCCACTTGTTTGCGACATGTTTGTTGTTAGTTAACTTATGATCCCAACTGTTAGTTCAACGTACATCACCACCAGAAAATATCTTTCTTGGACTCGTGGCAAAAAAATATATATATCTTTCTTGGACCAAAAATCAAATACGTGGACTGGATCCAAGTAAAGGTAAGGTGACGATGACCCTCGATGATGTATGCAATGTGTGGGTTACGTCGACTTCAAAATTTACACGCAAAAGATCTCACAACCGACCAGTCCTCTCTCTTCTAATGGATAATGCTATTCTAAACAATCAATTGGTTGCAGCAGTTGAACGGCAGTTTCTTCTCGTCAACTTTCTTCTAACTATAACAAAGAATGTAGAAGAAGAAGCTGCAATTACAATTCCTCGTCTCTTGCGTCCATGTTTATGGTTGGTCCACGTACGTTATTTCCATGCAACGAAGCAACGCCTGCTCTCGGTATCAAGGTTGATGGGCCCACTTTAATTTTGTTGGGCCCAGCCCAACCACGTGCATGGACTCTCACCGACTAACGGATCTTGGATTCATTCAAATAAAGGTAAAGGTAGTCAAACCAACCCCACTACTGTTATTCAAATTAATTTATTATCCTCTTTTGAAAAAAGAAAAAAAAATGTTATTTAATTTTGGAGGATATTCCAGGAATATCCCTGCGGTGGTGCGAGAATTACGGAGCGTCTAGCTGTGAATTGATCGGATGGTCCTCGTGGCGGTTGCATAAGATACAGCAAAGGTCAGGAAAGTGACACCAAAGGAAGAGTGCCACATGGCAATAGATCATGGTCAAACACAGGGGATATGGAAACAACGATTAACACGAAAGTCAAGTGTGAATCCAAAACAAGAGATTTTTATTTGTCAGCCTCGCATTTATTATTATTAATTAATTAATTGAATAAAAAAAAACTTTGGGAAAAGAAGTCGCGTCCTGATTCGCTGTACCTTCCTCAGGAGGTAGTGGATTCTTTGCCACGTGGCGTCACACCGTCCTCACAATGAGATGCTGGCACGTGGCGGATTCTTAGAGCGTTTCTCTCCGCGAGCTTTATTTGGTGGGCCTAGTTGGATCCTAGCGCGAAGTTTCTCGCCTCTTAGGTATCCCTTTTAAGCTTAGAAAAATGAGGAGATAGCCACGTGTCGTGACGGGAGATTAAGACGCATCAATCATGCTTACACAGTGAAAGAGACTCGACAGAAGAAGAAGAAGGGGTGACATTCGTATTGTCATATTATAATAGTATATAATAAAATATATTATAAATTTAAATATGATATGTTTGAATAATATGTGATTATATATAATCAACATATTTAATAAATACATTAAACAACTTAATATGTTTATAATTGTTAAAGTTTAAATAAATTTATTTTAACATATTTATCATATATAAATTTTAAATTAACATATAAATCAAAAATTTAAAATTATAATTATATAATAAAAATTAAATAAAATATTATAAAGTTAAAATATTAGCACGTGACATAAAATATTAAAAAGTCTTCACTTATGATATAAGTCTCAACAGAAAATATAATCGTGTTAAACGAGTCAATTTCAGATTTAGCAGGTCTACCTGATTTTGACTTAAAATTTAATCGTGTCAAATTAGGTTTAACTTATTTTGACTTGTATCTGTTTATACAAAACTTAAATCCATTTATTTCGTATCGATCTTGAGTCGTGTTATTTTATCGTGATCTATATTGCCACCTTTACTAAAATGCCCTTTTTTGCTTTTTGTAAATTTTTTTATCCCGCTACGATTTTATGTTAAATTAATAAAACAAGTATCCAAACAACTAATTAAAAAATCATTCATTTTTTTTTGTTCACCGAATTCCGGCATCTCTCCTTTGGAATGAGACTATTTAATCGGAATCGAAATTGTGCAGGGGTGTGGCATTCCTTTCAACTATAGTTTTGGCAAATGAGGGCTCAAACTCGTGATCTAGTTCCTCAACCCCTCTTAGATTCGGTCGACGACCAAAAAAAAAAGGAAAAATTATTCTTTTCAATTCAACTTTTGTGATGCTATACCGTTATTGTTGCCCGTGAGAATGCCTTCATTTGCAAGTTCAAAATTAATATTAAAAATCATTTCATGCTAACATATTATTGCAAGGATATAATATATGATAAATTTTGTTATTTATCATCTGATAACTAATTATTTCTTTGTAGATCAACATGCTCACATACATAATATTGATCATTTGATTGTAACATTTATGTCACAACACTATTAACTGTAACATTTAAAAATAAATTCAATTAAATATATAGATCTACATTTAATTTATAATTTCATGGTTATGATTTGACCATTCACTCATTTTAAACATAAAAAATCAAAATAAAAAAAATCAAGATAATGTAGGTCATACCATATCTTAAGAATAAAGTAAGAAAAAAAAAGGTGACTTAAATTATTACAATCCTAAATCTCACATTAAAAAGCTTGTGAAAAGTCATAAAAGAAATACAAGCTCTTGGCCCCTCATCACTTGCAACTTGCAAGTCGGTTTTTCAGGTGAAATAGCGGGTCAAAGGGAGTATATTTTATATAGGAAAAATATAAATAATATATAAAAGAAAATAACACAAAAGGAAAATTATCCAAAACATTGTAGAGAGTAAGACATATATAAAGTGCATCATAATATTAAAAAAAGACATTTTTTTTTTAAATATGAAAGGGGCTGATGTTAAAAGACTACATTAGGAGTGTAATTGAGTTGAATTGGGTCGGATTAAGGCTAAAATTTAATTTAACTCAAATAATTTGACTTCGATTTAAATTGGGTCAGTTTATCGAGTTGAAAATAATCAAAATTCTTATTTACAAAAAAAAAAAATACAGCTTGTTTAGAAAGAAAAAAAAAAAGTTAAAAATTGTTGAGACACTTCATCAACACAAAAAAAAAAAAAAAAATTTAAGCAAATCGTATACCAAGAAAGTAAATTTACAGAATATTAATCATTATGAAAATTAATTAAAAAATAATAATTCTTTAAATATTTTAACACACAAAAAAGTAAATGGCTAATACTAATAATTTAACAATACTTTAAGATTTTTAACACATAATCAACCAGTTTGGAAAACATGTAAATAATAAATGATCAATCCATAATAATTGAGCAATATAATTCATTATACCTTTTAAAAAAGTCTAGAGTTTTGACACTTACGTTCAGTTAAGATCGAGTTATTTAATTTTTATAGGCTCAAACCATGACCCAATCCAAATTATTTAAATTAGACATTTTAAAATCTAACACAATCCAAATAACTAATCTAATCTAACCAAAACTAACCCAAAATATTCAATTCCGTCAAATTGATCCAATTGATCAGATTTATGAACACCCGTAGACTACATTAAATCGACCCCATCATTTAATTCCTAACCTGAATAATATTACACATCAGGACGGGAGAAATTTTGTTCCTTTTCTGACGCAAGATTTTCAATTCTCAGCAACTTTGTTAATTCCTCCACCGCCTAATTTCCTGAGCTCAGGGAGTCCAACTCCAACTAACGGTTTTCCACGCTCGTTATTTCCCCAAATCATGAAGGGCGTTTCGGACATTACACACAAAAACCATCGCGTCTTTCTCTCGTGACACGTTATGTCTGAACTCGCTACACCTCACGATGTTTACGGTTATTGATAACCACAGCCACAACAGGGGCACTAGACTGGCCCACACAAAGCGCTGCAATTTTTTTTTTTTTTTTTAGTTTAAAAACTAAAAAATCAGCCAAAGTTGGAGAGGTCTTCTAGCGCTTTCGATGACTCCACGTGTGAGGCCGCTCCAGAATTTTCCAGCTGACACGTAATCACCGTTAGATCATTGCCCATACACGTGTCCACACAATATCCGAGATATTTCGGCCAACATCACTTCACTGTTCCTCAGGGGTTGTTTAGTAATTCAACATCATTTCCTGTAGCTTGTCGTCGCTTATAAATTCGAACCACTTGCCACTCCATCGGAGAACTACCAAACCAAGACTCCAAAAACTCAATCTTTTCTCGATTCAAATCCAGCTTATTAGCTTCAACTCACAGATCTTCAAATTAAAACCCTTAACAAAAAAATGGCTCCTAATATAGTTTCTGCTAAGAAAACCAGTACCGTTGGTTTTGCGAAGCAGGCGAGTTTGCCAAGCCGGGCTTACGTGACGTTCTTGGCTGGCGACGGAGACTATATAAAAGGCGTGGTCGGACTAGCTAAGGGGCTGAGAAAGGTGAAATCAGCGTACCCTTTAGTGGTTGCCATGTTACCTGACGTTCCCGAGGAACACCGCCGGATTCTCGTGTCCCAAGGCTGTATTGTTCGTGAAATCGAGCCGGTTTACCCGCCGGAAAACCAGACCCAGTTCGCCATGGCTTATTACGTTATCAACTACTCCAAATTGCGAATCTGGGAAGTAAGTATTCTAGATCATAGAGTACATTCATTGTGCACTAACGCATGCCTTTCACGAGATTTTTTGATCTAATGTTCATTTTTTGTTTGTTTTGGGTTTAGTTTGTGGAGTACAGCAAGATGATATACATGGACGGAGACATTCAAGTGTTCGACAACGTAGACCATTTTTTTGATCTACCAGACGGGTATTTCTACGCTGCAATGGATTGTTTCTGCGAGAAGACATGGAGTCACACACCACAGTTCAAGATCGGGTACTGCCAGCAGTGCCCGGAGAAGGTGAAGTGGCCGGCGAAGGAGCTTGGCCCACCGCCGTCTTTCTACTTCAACGCCGGCATGTTCGTCTTCGAGCCCAGTCTCTCCACCTACGACGACCTCTTGAACACCTGTAAATCCACCCCTCCCACTGCCTTCGCTGAACAGGTAAATTTTTCATTTGTTCCAGGGTATTTTAGTAATTCAAGGAATTAGACGATTTTGCCCTTATAGAATGACCAAATATACGAAAATTGTTTTTTGGTTTGGTAGGACTTTTTGAACATGTTCTTTAAGGATATTTACAAGCCTCTTCCTCTAATATACAACCTCGTATTGGCGATGCTGTGGCGACACCCGGAGAACGTAGACCTGGACAACGTCAAAGTTGTCCACTATTGTGCTGCGGTACGTTTCGTTATTTATCAACTCTATTAAGGCTAGTTACGTCATTTTACAAGCACGTAACATATGTTACAAAGATATATTATGCTAAAATATATTATCATTTCGTTTAATAATGATGATAAATTGTTGAAAAAACAGGGATCGAAGCCGTGGAGGTATACGGGGAAAGAACTGAACATGGATAGACAGGACATAAAGAACTTTGTGAAGAAATGGTGGGATATATACAACGACGAATCGTTGGATTACAAGAAGCCGGTGGCCGGAGCGGCGGCGACGGACGGCGAGGCGGAGGCGTTCCTGGCTGCGTTGTCTGAAGCCGGAGTTGTTCATTACATCACGGCGCCGTCGGCAGCTTAAGCTTTATTTATATATGATGATGAACTTCTGTTATACATAGTTGGAAGTACTTAGTACTGTGTGAATTTTTAAGTAAATATTTGTAGTATGTTAATGGATACGGAATTAGTGATGAGAAGTTGGTACGCAATTATTAAAATGTAAGGTAATGGTTTGGGAAATTAATTAATTAAAGATGTTATGGTTGGAACGTTGATTAGCGTCTCTGTTTTATGTGAAGTTGGTGGGCGATGTCCGCATTGCAAGTTACTTAAGGCTCTTGAAATTGAATATATAACAAGTATGATGTTCCTAATTAGGTGAAAAAGTGTGAGCTGGATCCCTTGTTGTCGAGCCTACTTGCAATTATGAGGGCTTTGCCCTCTATCTTCAGGCCTCTGATCTGTTCACTTCCGTGCAGGACTAATGAGCCCATCTTATCTAATAACCTGCTCCATGAATTTGGTGATGAAGATGATAGTGATGGCGCTTAATGCCGACTTTGAAGCAGTCATATATAGAGATCTTTGCCTAAAAAGTGAGTGGGCCAATGGAGAGTATACACGATGAAGGAATGATTTGTAAGATAAAGACATGTCTCAGAATCTTTCTGCAACAACGTACAAGTTACACTGATGTAATACTATTTGTATATAGATAGAGAGAATTAAGACAGTCTATGCTAAAGTTACACGGATTGTTCCGGATACGTATAAATCAGAGTACGAGTTTTGTAATCTTCTACGATTTTGAGTATTTTCAAACTTGGTATAATTAAATCAGGTTTAAGTACTGGCTAGATAAGCAATTAGACCCAAATCAATTTTATCTGCAGCTTCCAATTCTCTTTTTGTAAATTGGGCATGTCCTAAGCTATCAAGCACCCTTTAAAGTCCATTAATCCCCACACCAACCATTAATCAACGGTGTATGATAATTTGCTCCTACCAATGGGGCGTTACTTCCTCCTTTTAGGGCCTACGCTCACAAAGATCTTTTGTGCACCCGTAGCATATTTAAAAAACTCCTCGCTCTCGCGGCCTGAAAACTCAAACTTGTAACCCCTTGAAAGGTCACCATTGCCTCGTCCAACTTGAGAACGTGTTGTTGGCACTATGGTGGTTAAGATCTTATCTGTTCACAAGTAGAAAGGGTTAAGTGCCTTCATTAACATAATGAATAGGGTAATTATGGTTGTTAATTTTTCATGGACTTGCTATGGAGCCTATAACTTTTGTTATTTCTTGTCCATTTCTTATGTGGTTCTTGCGCCCTCCTTGTTTTTACGACTCTTACGAGAATTATTATTGTGTTTGTGCGTTCTCCAAATGATTCACGGGTCTTGTTTATAGAATATACACCAAGAAAAAATAATTATTGTAATCTTGACCAAAAAAAAGTATATCATTTATTATTAAAAGGTATCACTGTAAAATTACCACTTGCAAAGAAAAATTACTGAAATTAATGTTCCACATCAGAGAAACGTGTTCCACATATTAGAGCAATTAAGTAGGAGAGTTTTGCAGTAAGGGTGGCAATTTGTGTTGTCGTGTCGTAATCGATCGTGTCATAATCGTGTATAATGAAATATATTGTAAACTTAAACACGACAAGTTTAAATAACGTATCATTATATGTAAACCCAAACCCGATAAGTTTAATAAACGGGTTAAACACGTTAACCTATTTATAACCCTTAAAGCTTAAACAAGTTCATTCTAACCTATTTATCATACATAAATTCTAAATTAACATATAAATCAAAAATTTAAAATCATAATTATACAACTATATCATAAAGACCAAATAAAATATTATAAAGTTAGTCTCAACACATAACATAAAATATTAAAAAGTCTTCACACATAATATAAGTCTCAACACAAAATATAATCGTGTTAAATAGGTCAATTTCGGATTTAGCAGGTCTACCTAATTTTAACCTAAAATTTAATCGTGTCTAATTGAGTTTAACCTATTTTGACCCGCACCTGTTTATGCAAAACTCAAATCTATTTATTTCATGTCGATTTCGAGTCGTGTTATCGTGTCGTGACCTATATTGTCACCCCTACTTTGTAGTTTGTTTTCAGTTGTGCTAGTAAGTCTTGCTTGCCCCTGATAATGCGTTACAGCTTATGCAGAGTTCCAATACATGAACTGATGAAGCCACGTCTGCACAACATTAATGATATCATCATCTATCTCATTTAATTAGATTCCATTTTCTATATTATTTTTCTTATAAATTCCCTTCTGAGATTAATTTTCTCTTGAAATAATTGTCTTGCTTCTGCCCTTTTTAACTTAGATATAAGGGCCATGGCATCTGATCATGACATGGTAATTTCAGCTAATGAAACTGAGAAAGAACAAGAAGTAGTAGTAAGAAATGATTTGCAAAGCAGCAAAGCCTTTGTGACTTTCTTGGCAAGCGACTCTGGGTATGTTCATGGAATGGTGAGGTTGGCCAAAGGCCTCAAGAAGGTCAAATCTTCTTACCCTTTACTTGTGGCTATTTGCCCCGACGTCCCGATGAGCATCGCTGGATTCTCGAGTTGCAGGGTTGCCTTGTACGAGATATAGAGGCAGTGTCCCCGCCGAAAAATGAGATGGAATTCGCCGAACCCCATTACATCGTCAACTACTACAAGTTGTCTTTGGAAGGTAACAACTAGAACTTCATTTCCTGTGTATACCTTACTTGTTAGTGTGGTTTTGGATCTCAACTAGTATTAATATTATCTAAAAAAATCTTGAACATATAAACTTTATATTAGTACTATATGATACAATCTGAAATTAGAAAAGATGAAGAGAAGAAGAGGAAGAAGAAGAAGTAACTGGAAGAAGACAATGAATTGCATTATCTATATTACAACCTAATGAACTGAATTAAACACATGTATAACAGAGACTGAGACAGTTAGAGATAACAGAATTCTAACCATAAGTCTAACCATGGTAGGCTAACTACTAACTATAATTCATATCCTAACACTATATAGTTGGACAGACATTATTAGCCTGTCTTACGGATTATAACATATTCGGGCTCACACATACTATGACAAATGAACCATCAAGAAAGTCCTAAATTTGTGTTAATCATCTTTCTTATAATGACTTGAAGTGTTATGTTTAAAATTTATGTTGCACATACAATTAGAAATTTATTTGATGGATGTTCTTGTTTTATAGTTTGTTGAGTATAGCAAGTTGATATACAAGGATGGAGAGATTCAAGTTTATGAAAACATAGATGATCTCTTCAATCTACCAAACGGCTACATTTACGCTGTTCTGGATTGCTACTGCACAAGGACATGGAAGCACGCCATACAGAACAAGATCGGATACTGCCAGCATTGCCCGGACAAGGTGACGTGGCCAGCTGAACTCGACCAGCCACCGTCCCTCTACTTCAATGCCGGCGTGATAGTTTTTGAGCCTAGTTTGTCTATCTACAATGATCTCTTGAAGACTTTCCGTGTCAACCCTCTCACTCCTTTATGTGAGCAGGTATATCAATATAACAATCAAACACTCAAATTAACACTAACACTGGTTTTTATTAGAAAAACTTAGTATTTATACACGATGATTTGTAATGGGTGATTTTTCATTTGATGATTTGAGTGTTTTTGTAGGACTTTCTGAACATGTATTTTAGGGATGTGCACAAGCCAAGCCCCATTATTAACAATCTTGTTCTGGCGATGTTGGGGCGTCACCCCGATAAGGTGGATCCGGAGTAGACCAAAGTCATTCATTACTGTGCTGTACATGTACATCTTATGAAATTTATTAATAATCTTTTTATATCAGTAGTATATAGAGATTATGTATATGAAGGTTTAATTTAGTTAAGAACATTAACAGGGATCGAAGCCATGGGCTTTCACAGGGAAGGAAGTGAACATGGACAGAGAAGACATACATATGTTGGTGCAGAAATGGTGGGACATCTATAACGATGAGCCTTTGGCCTCTAAGAATACGGTGGAGGTCATGGAGGAAGAAGGCAAACCAATGGGCCAAACCATGGAGTAGTACAAATTTCGATTTCTGTACTCTAGCTATTGTAGGGATTTATATATAAAGAAAAACAGTTGATGTGCTTACTAAGAAAAAATATATAATTGATGTATTTGAATCTATAAATATGACCTTCTTCAGTGAATGAAGCCAAATCTTTAATAAAGGAAGAGGAAGAAGAAAAATCAGCATTTCAAGCATCTGTGACGAGGATAATTTTTTGCAGGATAGGAATTAATTTAAGCCCGAAGAATCGAATCAATATGCAGAAAAAAACTTTAGATTATTCTTGGATCTAAGAGATAATGCCAATGTTTGTAATTGAAACCTTTAACAAAGGAACATTCAGATCGAAGAGTTACTACAGATCTTTCTACCAAGTCTTAAAGCAAATGAAAAACAATACTTCAAATGATAATGATATTCACATCACCACTCTGACACTAGCTGCGCCCCAAATTATCTCTGCATATCATCTCTCGAAAATCTTTTATGCCTGCAACAATGAGAAGAAACGCATTCCTTAGTACACACACCCACTGTTTCATTCAAAGAGCATTCGTCATTTACTAGTGTAGATTTACCTTGTTAGCAATATTGTTGGACAGCCAATCCAGTCCCTCGTACAGCCCTTCTCCAGAAGTAGCACATGTGCTCTGGATGTACCTGTAACAGAGACGCACAATGATCAGATATGATCAGAGGATCACAGCTAAAGAGAATTTTGTTACTGGCATATAATGTTTATTAAATTCTTTGGTAACTTACCAGTGGCGTTGGCGGAGGGAGTGAAGACCAAGTTTATCAGTGATCTCAGCAGCATTCATTGCATTTGGAAGATCTTGCTTGTTTGCAAACACAAGCAGCACTGCATCCCTCAATTCATCCTGTTTAGGTCACCATGCCAAAAAACCAGCACAAAGTGTTGCTTTAACAATATTATTCCACAAGGAAAGACCTATTGTACAAAAAGAATAAGCAATCAACTTTGTTGTTACCTCATTCAACATCCTATGCAGCTCATCCCTAGCTTCAACCACACGATCACGGTCATTGCTATCAACCACAAAAATAAGACCTTGCGTATTTTGGAAGTAATGTCTCCACAGAGGGCGGATCTGAATTGGTCCAGATAAATAAATAAACAAATGAATAAATAAAAAACCAAAAATTTAAGGCAATTTCTTCAGAGTACAGTGATCTATTCTCTTTAACTTAAATAGCAGAAACATTAGCAACTCAGTAGTTAAACACACCTTGTCCTGACCACCAACATCCCAGACTGTGAAGCTGATGTTCTTGTATTCCACAGTCTCAACATTAAATCCTGATCAAACAAACAATTAAGCGCACAGTCAACTCAAACAATCAGGGTAACATATCAGACATAATTAGTGTGTTCAACAGTATATGAGGTATCTCAAGTTTATCACGTCTTAATATGGAACAACATCAAGCAGAGACAACTTCAAATCTATAGACATCCTCTAACTTGCAATTCAAAAGACTTGACTCTAACTTAATCTACAAAAACTTGGTAACTTTATGCACCGTCTCCAAGAAGATCCATGAGCTTCAAAATCTCAAGAAGACATGGTGAAGGAGACAAAATTTTGAACATCAATTGTCAATGCTGACTAAACTAACATAAAATGAAAATCAAGTTGAAAACAAGAGAAACGATTATGTTTAGTAATCAATCAAAGTGACTAGATGCATGTACAGATTATTTCTTTGCATGTTTTATATAAAGCATTGGACTTTGGCCTCATCCAGAAGATAGGAAGTACTTGGTGTTGTCATGTTGACATCAAGCAAAAGGCCATAAGAAGTTATAACAATAAGAAAATAAAAGGTAAATCTTCCAAACCTCATTCATAAATACAAAAATAGAGTTCCAATTGTGAGTTGTAAAATACATACCAATGGTAGGAATAGTGGTGACAATCTCCCCCAGTTTGAGCTTGTACAAAATGGTTGTCTTACCAGCAGCATCAAGACCCACCATAAGAATTCGCATCTCTTTCTTGGCAAAAAGCCGACTGAAAAGCTTGGTGAAAGACAGCCCCATCCTTAATTCTGAGGCAAAAGAAATCCCAAAGTAAAATCAGATATTTTTGCAAGAATGAGTTAATAAGTGAGAGAAAAGTTTTAATCTTTTAACATGGACAAGCATGTTGCAAATAACCATTGCATTGCTTTTTGAGAAGAAAAAATGATATGCAGTTACAGTGTCACACGAACAATAATTGGTTGCATGTCAACATAAAAACAACAGAGTTCCATTCACAGGGAGAAAATGTCACATCAGCATGGCATCTGGCTGAATTGATAGGGATGTCTTCACTATTAACGATAGTTAATGTTGTCACAGGAAAATCGAAAAGCCATATATTCAAAACACGTCTGTGATAATGAATTATGATAGTAAGAAAAATGATTCAGCCTGATGGATGTGCAAAATGATATAATTTCAATGTATGAATACGTCCAGCTAAACCGTGGCATTCATACATAAACGGGAATTTACACGAAAATAATTAAAAATAAAACATGTTTAGTGTAAGAGAAAACACCATCAAATAGAAAGGAGATTCCGGTATCATTGTCACAAATTCAATCAAAAGGACTAAAAACTCAAGCTTTGCCACACAAATTCATCAATGGCAACAATTCTGACCAAGGATTGGAAACACAAATTCAAAACCAAATCAATAACAGAAGTAGGTCTATTTTTCCTCTTCATCAGAGCTAGATCCAAGATCTACTTGAATCATTCATAACCAATGAAATGAATCCTACACAAAGTCACGAACACATCGACAAAATACAGAGTACATGCGACCAAAATTTCAACTCAAGAACAAATGAACACGAAATTCAACATCCTATATGTAAATGAACGAATCAAAAGAAAAATAATAATAATAATAATTGCATCCAACAAATTTCCAGATCCGCCAGATCAAGCCATACTCTTCACCAAAAACACAAATCTAAAACCATAAGCTGAATCAGTCAACACGAATCAATCAAACAAACAAATAATTCCTTCCTTCACAAATAAATCAACCAAACCAGACCTCAATACAAAATTCTACCACAAAATTTACCAGATCTGAGCAATACAAATCGGATATCAAGCCGAACAAACAACAACAGATCACAGATCAATAAGAAATGAAATTACCTCTTCTTACAAAAAAAGAGAGAAGAAAGGCAAGTTTCGGGAGGATCCTGGCGATCGAGGAGCTGTCGTCCACAACGAAATTCCAACGAAGCGAGCGGTCACTACTTATAGTGGACACCGAAATCAACGGTCGTTAAAACGTAGTTTGCGATCTACAGGCGAAAGCGCACGACTTCCCTCACCCATCCATTAACGGTAAGCAAACGCCGTTAACCCTCAAACGAACGCGTTGCGTTGAGTTGGCGCATTGAATATTTCAACTTCACGGCCTCGTCACCGAGATAATATCTTCTTCCGCATATTCACCCAAGTGCCATCCAAAGCTTTTTCCGAAGGTCTCCAGTTTAGCTACATTCTATAGTATGCTATTATTTTTATTTTTTTAGTTTGTTTAATATCTTATTGATACATATAATTTTTTTTTGTATTACAAACCCAAAAAAAAGAAATGTTTCGTTAAAAACTTTTTATTTGATTTTTCTTAATTTGAATAAACTTGTTAAGATGATAGGACAGTATGACACATACTATTCTCCATACAATTACTACTACTAAAAACATAGTAGATGGAACTAATTACAAAACCAAATGACTCAATCTTTTTTAATTATAATGTTTGTTCTGGTTATAACCAACTAAGTACTGTATAATTAACCACATCAAAACAAAAACATACATATACAATCTAACAATAGCAGATAAAAATTACAAAAAGGAGGGGTCTTGCTTTCTTTCTTTTTTCCTCTTCTTTTTATAATGTCCATAGAGCTGCTATCTACAGCATGACCCATAACTCCAGTGAGTAGCTCTTTATTTATTTAGACAGAATCAGGACATTTCCATGCCACCTCTCTTCACATTCTCCATGCATTCTGTATCATTTGTCTTAGTTATCATCTCCTCCTTCCCCCATAACACGATATAGAGTCCAACCACTATAATGCCAGACCCCAACAGACTGAAATAAGAAACATATTAACTTAGACGAGTCATTGATCTTCTTGAATACCATGTATTAATTATAGGAATAAGAGTTAAATTGGTTTACTCATTTCAGTAGTCTTCACTAATTTAACAGTAATTTTGTTGAACACTTGTGTGGACTTACCTCCCAACATGGAGTTTTTCACCATAAAGAACCCATTGAAAAATGGCCACAATCACAAGTGTTAGTGGGCCGAACGCAGAAGCAAATAGAGGGCCTCTTCTTTCTATGCACCATGATATTAGGTAAAATGCTAACCCAGAACCAATGACTCCCTGAAGTTTTCATCCACAAAGTTGTAAATTTATATATATAGTTTCAAGTTATAAACTTCAAGGCACTGGAATTAAAATCCATGAGATTTTTCACACATTCTTACGCTGAATAAAATTGCAATGATGCTAATGTTGGAAAACTGAAGCCACTTCTTTAGATGATGCTCAAAAATTGCTCCATTAAGTACTCCACATTCGAGGCTAGCCATGAAACTCATCATCATGGTGCTCCAGTAAGGAGCTTTAAATGTTTTGTTCATCTCAGCCTAATTAGAAAATTTTAATAATATGGTTCATGAGTACTTCAAAATAGTGGTGTGAACTGTGAAGTATAGTATATATATACCTGAACAATGAACCATACTGCCCAAGAAAAGCAACTTCCAACAACAAGCATAGGGCCTAGAATTGTGTTATTGTTGGTGTCGGAAGTACTTGATCTTTCTGAAACATTCTTGATATATTTCCAATGAAGACCCCATTGCCATGTATTAACAGTTTTTCCTTTGTAAAATGACATCAACATAGCACCACCTACACACAATACTGTCCCCAATACCTTTGCTTGCCCTGCTCGCATTTTGATCTCTAAACTCTCTGTCCTAAAACCATTAAAAGTAATTAATGGTGATGAATTTAAATTAGAAAAACACTTTATATAAATTGGGTGTCAACTATTTTTCAATGCTAGTACCTAGCTACTTTGGATGTTTTGGAAATACGTGACAGCATCTCCAAATACACATACATCCCTAAAACATTTAAGAGGATTAAGTGTTAACATTGAAAATAGCGTTGACACTCAATTTATATATAACATTACTCTTTAAATTAATTATAACGACACAAATTCAATATATATACTGAGAGAGGGAAAGGGAGTACCTTAAAATTACAGCCATGACAAAAGTAAATGCTGGTAATAAATTTGCCAATGCACATGCTATGGTTGGACTTGTATGTTTGAGCCCAAGAAAAAAAAGTCCCTGGGACAAAGTTGCCCTGCAAAAATAATTCATGACAATTTATCATTGATGATCACCACAACCTTCTAACTTCTAAGTTTTTAGTGAATTATTCCAGTCAACAAATAAAAAGCAAATAAGTAGTACTGCTTAATTAGTTACCCTAGCATGGAGCTTAAAAAGCCCTGGAACAATATTTTCTTTGTGATCCTCGGTCTTCTTTTCCTATATACGTGCAAGCAAAGTAAGTGACATGCATAAAGAAAAAAAGGTTAAAATTTTTGTCACCAACAACAACAAAGTGGATTTTTCTTTATTATACATAGAAATATATATATTCTACCATATCCTTTAAAAAAAAATCAATAATCAATACCCAAAAAACTTTTAAAGTTTTCATCAATTTTTGTTAGCATGGTGGCTTCTCAAAATGTTTGAATATATAATATGAGTAATGCCAGTTATATGGCTTGAAAACTACTCACCATTTCCCACAAATGGTGTGGCTACTCATATAATATTGAGACAGTTTTATATTATATATGATCTTAGATAAAATAAGAAGAAGCCATCCATGCTCTCAATTAAGGTTTCTATGAAGAACATATATAAAGATGAACTACATGTATGATCAGGTTATCTATTATATAAAATTGTAAAGTACCTTTCTAAGAAATAAGCAAAGGGAGCGACGACAATGGTGGCAAGGATTTGTCGATAAGTGACAAAGACGAAGGGACTCAAGCCGGAATCCATAGCGAGCTTTGTTATAATGTTCATTCCAGCTAAAATCGACTGAACCGTAACCATAGCTAAGCAAGGAAGTAGCCCTTTAGCCATGTGACTGAGAAGAAGAAATTAAAATAAGAGATTAGCGGTTCCAAGAGATGTTGCAATGGAGGCTCTGGAGTACATATATAGTGCTTCTTATTTTGCATGGACACCATTTCGGTATAAAAATTACACACGCTGTTCTGCCGTTCAAAACTCCATCAGGTCCATTCATTGTTTTCATACGCTTCAACTTTGAGATCAGGCTTCTCTGATTGGCTTCGAGTAGTTGATATTCTGGATCTGGAATATAACATGAGTTTTCTTTCTTTTTGATATATATATATATTTAAATGATGATATCATTTTTTATTATATTCGATGCCATTTGGGCATTCTAACTGTTGCAGATATAAATGATAGATGTAAGATTTTTTCAAATATAAAGGAAAATCGCAATAAATTCGAAACGGCTGTTCACTTTTGCTATGGTTACAAAGGGAGCTCATGCAGTTTGGGTTCCTTTTCGAGTAGCAGCCACGTGTGTCTGATTTTGGGGCTCCAAGTCTGTAAAGTGGCTACCTCTTAATGGGCCACATGTAGGGGTGTTCGTCAAGCCCACCGAACTAAGTCTGAGTTCCAAAGTAACGATCAGTTTAGATTGAGTTACCAGTTCAACCTATTGGAACCACACTAACCTAACAAGAATCTACTTAAAAGATAATTATGGTAGAATGTGTTTTAAGTCTTTAAATGTTTATGTATGTTTTTTTTTATGTTTATTTTATTTTATTATTTTTTTGATAATAATAATTGAAATAAATTAAGAATATTCGTGTCAAACATATTTTATTTAAGGCTGTTTACATGGATTTAAAATTTGAAAAGACGTAAATTGGGCTTAAAAGTTAACCTTTAATTAAAGTGAATGTAACTTGAAATTAACCAAATATTAGGCTCAAGCCTAATCTGGTCTACCGACCTAACCTGAACTGTTTGGATTGAGTTGAGTTGAGGGATAGATTGAGTTGGGTTGAGTTTCAAATTTATCAATCTAAACTATTTGGATTAGGCTAGATTTTGACCA